>JACVEC010000265.1:0-467177 GCA_025215565.1 Flaveria ramosissima | reverse complement strand
TGCTAGGATCTGTATGCATATTATATCTCGTGTATGTGTTCCTCGCTGCTTGATTTGTTTTATTTACTGTTATATGATCTTTCCACCCTATGAGAGAGCCCTTGTGCTCAATCTTTTATGGGATGCTTCTATTGGATCTTCCGTTCCCCTGCGCGCCCAAGTTGGTTTTATCAAATTCGGTATTAACCCGAAGAGATCTTCACAGATCATATTATTGCGCTTGACCTTGGACATTGAGATTACCCTGAGGAGGCTATGTCTGAAACCTCGAAAGAGGAAGAAATGACAACCTCCGCTAGACTAAACGTGATTAGTATACATGGATTTACGACTGTTATGATGGACTATGTTGAGACATTACCAGTTCATGTGAGACCTACACGATTGCGTGTGATGTGTGATGACAATAAGTGTGATATTAACTTGGAATACTGGACTTGATGAGTGTTATGGATAATACACTTTGAAATATGTAAGCTTTGTGTTTACTTTTCTATGATTAGAAAATGCCTCCTCGAAGAGTTACCGCAGCATAGTGGCGGGAGTGAAGCCCCAAGGGGCAGAGGCAGAGGCAGAGGCAGAGCACCAGAACAAGTGATGCTCTGCTAGTAACAATCAAAACCAGGGAACAGCTGATATGGCAGCCCTGATCGCTCAACAGTTGGCCGCACTGATTCCTACTATCGTGGCCCAAGTGAGCGACGCACTCCAGCAACACCACCCTCACGGGGATGGTGGCAACGATGATGGAGATAATGGGGAAAGAGCTCATGGTGGAATCGAAACTGAGGTGGGAAATGGAAACCCGACCGGAAACGAAGCAACCAGGAGACCGAGAATGGTGGTACAGCCGGTATTGAGACTAGGGTTGTTAATGCACGACGGGAGTGTTCATACAAGAGTTTGTGGCTTGCAAACCGAGGGAATTCGATGGGAAAGGTGGGGCGATAGCCCTAATTAGGTGGCTAGAAAAGATGGAGGCAGTGATTGACGTTAGTGAGTGCCTCGACAGTCAGAGAATCAAATATGCCACCTGCTCACTGCAGGGCAAGGCCCTAACCTGGTGGAACACCCAGGTTCAAGCTAGAGGAAGAGAATCTGCGATGCAGATTTCATGGGATGAGTTTAAAGCGTTGATCACTAAGGAATACTACCCCCTCAACAAGATGCAGAGGTGAGGTCGGGCATGCAGCTTATACTAACCGCTTCATGAGCTGGCAAGGTGGTTCCGCATCTGGTCACACCGGAATCAAAGAGGATTGAGAGGTATTTTGGGACTTGCGCCTCAAATTAGAGCAATGGTTTACAGCGGCTGCTCCTCCTACTATTCAGAGCGCAATTCTGAAAGCTGGCGCTTTGACTGATGAGATGGTGAGAACAAGGGTTCTAGGCAGGGGAGCAGAAGAAAAGAGAAAAGATATTGGGGAAACGAGCCGTTCGAGTGCCGGGAAGTTTGATAAGAGGGCCAAGACGACTAGGAATTTTGTGGCCGTTGTCTCAGGCCAAGAGAGAGTATGTGGGGCCGCACCCCAAATGTGACAGGTGCAACTATCATCATCCCCCAGGAACGCAGTGCCGGTGTGCGCGAACTGTAGACACCCGGGGGCATTTGGCAAGGGATTGTAGAACTGCGCCGAATCTAGTGGCACCCGTCAACGTGGTTACCCCGCCGGGAATGCAAGGGCTTGCTATGAGTGTGGAGGCCTTGATCACTACAGGAACATGTGCCCCAGGCTGAATCGGGCACCGGGTCAACAAGGAAACAACTAGCAGCAAGTGATGGCTATAGCTGGAAATCAGGGCCCACTACTCAAGGGAATGCAGCTCGGGGACGTGCATTCATCATTGGAGCCAACGATGCTCGTCAGGACCCGAATGTTGTCACGGGTACGCACTTACTCATCATCACCTCGCATCTATATTATTGATACTGGAGCAGACAATAGCTTTATATCTTCTGAGTTTGTGCAATTGCTTGATTTGAGTCCTAGTAGGCTAGAAACTAGCTACTTTGTAGAGATGGCCAATGGTAGGGTTGTTCAGGCCGATGAGATTATTAGGAAGTGCACGTTAACATTGGAGGACCATGCCTTCGATATAGATTTGATACCCTTTGAGCTAGGAAGTTTTGACGTGATTGTGGGTATGGATTGGTTGTCGCAAAACGGACCAGAGATTGTCTGTCGGGACAAAATAGTACGAATCCCTATGCCAAACGGGGAAGTACTCAAGATTCAGGAAGAACGACCAGGAAGGAACTTAAAGCTTATTTCCTGCATGAAAGCACGCCGAAGTTTACGAAAGCAGTGCTACGCCTTTCTGGCTCATGTGGTTGAAAAGAAGGACGAAGAGAGGAAACTAGTAGATATTCCAGTGGTACGGGATTACCCAGATGTATTTCCGGATGACTTGTCTGGTTTGTCTCCTTCACGACAGGTGGAATTCCGTATAGAGTTGGTTCCTGGAGCTACACTAGCGAAGAGCTACAACGACGTAGCCCGACCGGTTAGCGCCTTCCGAGATGCAAGAATTATCTAGTCAGTTACAAGAGCTACTGGAGAAGGGTTTTATTCGACCGAGTCATTCACCGTGGGGAGCACCGGTACTATTTGTCAAAAAGAAGTATGGATCGTTCCGCATGTGCATCGATTACCGTGAACTGAACAAGCTAACCGTGAAGAATCGATATCCTCTCCCCAGGATCGACGATCTGTTTGATCAGCTGCAAGGAGCTTCGTATTTCTCAAAGATCGACCTTCGTTCTGGGTATCATCAGCTAAGGGTTTTCGAGGACGACATACCGAAGACAGCGTTTAGGACTCGTTATGGGCACTATGAGTTCTTGGTCATGCCGTTCGAGCTGACTAACGCACCAACTGTGTTTATGGATCTAATAATTGGGTGTGCAAACCTTACTTGGATAAGTTCGTGATCGTGTTCATAGACGATATACTTATCTACTCCCGATCAAAAGAAGATCACGAAGAACACCTTCGGGCAATTCTGGAGCTGCTACGGGAAGAAAAACTTTTCGCCAAGTTCTCGAAGTGTGAATTTTGGTTGCGAGAAGTGAAGTTTTTGGGTCATGTGGTTAACAAAGATGGGATTCATGTAGATCCCAGCAAGATCGAAGCGGTGAAGAAATGGGATGCGCCCCAGACACCATCAGAAATACGGCAATTTCTAGGATTGGCCGGTTACTATCGTCGCTTCATCGCGAACTTTTCAAAGATCACTCAGCCATTAACCCTGCTTACTCAGAAAGACAAGAAGTTTGATTGGGGTCATGCATAAGAACAAGCGTTCCAAACATTGAAAGAGAAACTGTGCAACGCGCCCATATTGTCTCTCCCAGATGGAACTGATGATTTTGTGGTATACTGCGATGCGTCACATCAAGGATTGGGATGTGTGCTAATGCAGAAGGATAAAGTGATTGCCTACGCTTCGCGACAGCTTAAGGTGCACGAAAAGAACTACACAACTCATGATCTTGAGTTGGGTGCCGTAGTATTTGCACTCAAGATTTGGAGGCATTACCTGTATGGAACCAAATGCATCATCTACACAGATCACAAGAGCCTCCAACATATCCTGGATCAGAAGGAACTTAACATGCGCCAACGACGTTGGGTAGAGCTTCTTAGTGACTACGATTATGAAATCCGGTATCATACGGGGAAGGCTAACGTGGTGGCTGATGCTTTAAGCCGCAAAGAACGCGTGAAACCACTACGTGCTCGAGCGTTGGGATTGACCACTCAAACGAACTTGAAAGCTCAGATCCAAATTGCACAAAGTGAGGCATTAAAAGAAGAAAACCTTGCGGGAGAAGAATTCCGAGGGTTAGATAAACAGATGATTGCTAGGACGACGGTATACAGTACTTTATGGATCGCATATGGGTACCCAGATGGGAGGTGTACGTACCTTAGTCATGGATGAAGCCCACAAGACGCGATATTCTATTCATCCTGGTGCGAACAAGATGTATCACGATCTTAAGGATCTGTACTGGTGGCCAGGCATGAAGAAAGACATTGCCTTGTACGTCAGCAGATGCTTGACATGTTCAAAAATCAAAGCTGAACATCAGAAACCATCGGGATTATTACAGCAACCTGAAATTCCCGAGTGGAAATGGGAGAATATAGCCATGGATTTCATTACCAAACTCCCTAGAACAAGCAGCTGTCATGACACGATATGGGTCATTGTAGATCGAATGACGAAATCAGCACACTTCTTGCCTATCCGAGAAGACTACAAAATGGATAAGTGGGGAGATTGTACATCAAAGACGTCGTGACACGGCACGGGGTGCCGGTGTCGATCATATCCGACCTTGATAGCCGATTCACTTCACGATTTTGGCAGACATTACAGAATGCGATGGGCACTCGATTAGATATGAGTACCGCCTATCACCCTCAGACAGATGGCCAAAGTGAACGAACTATACAGACGCTAGAAGACATGTTGAGAGCGTGTGTAATCGATTTTGGTGGGTAGTTGGGATGCTCATCTACCGTTGATTGAGTTCTCTTACAACAACAGCTACCATACAAGCATTGGTGTGCTCTGTTCGAAGCGTTGTATGGAAGGAAATGAAGATCTCCCGTTTGTTGGGCCGAGATCGGAGAAAGTCAGTTAACAGGCCCAGAGATCATTCAAGAAACAACTGACAAGATCTTTCAAATCAAAGACCGACTAAAAGCTGCAAGAGATCGCCAAAAGAGCTATGCCGACAATCGTCGGAAGCCTCTAGAATTCAACGTTGGGGATCGAGTCTTACTTAAAGTCTCCCCTTGGAAAGGAGTCGTTCGATTTGGAAAGAAAAGGAAGTTAGCCCCAAGATACGTTGGACCATTCGAGATCACAGAAAGAATGGGTCCAGTGGCTTACCGGTTAAGGTTACCACAAGAACTTAGCGGTGTGCATGATACTTTTCACGTGTCAAACCTCAAGAAGTGTTTGGCCGATGAATCCCTTCACGTGCCAATCGAGGAAATCAAGATCGATGAAAAGCATCATTTTGTTGAGGAACCCATTGAGATCCATGGATCGAAAGGTCAAGCAACTGAAGCGCAGTAGAATACCTATTGTTCGCGTAAGGTGGAATTCAAAACGAGGGCCAGAGTTTACATGGGAACGAGAAGATCAGATGAAACTCAAATATCCACATCTATTCGAGGATGACACTCTTGGACCAAACTCCAGCTGAATTCGGGACGAAATTCTCTCAACTGGGGGATACTGTGACATCCGTCACCTTAAGGTCCGTCAATTAACGTGGTTTCTGTTAACTATTCCTTGATCGATCATTCATCCTCTTATTAAGTCTTTATGTGGATATCATGTGTGCCTTATCATCGTTGTGCGTGTGGTTTCGTTATAATCATATGTTAACCTTAAAAACTTTTAAAACTTTCGACATCGTAACCGCCAAATATATCATTTATATATAATAAACGTCACCAATAAAATCATTTTCAAGTTATAAATATCACTAAATACATTTTTATAATTAATATAATTAACCTAATAAAGTCGTTTTTCAACCGAAACAAATTTGGGAAACTCGGGGGTTAAGTGCAGGGACTAAACTTGTAATTTTGCAAACTTGGGCTAGGTATATAAACCCCATTTCCATCCTAATCACCCTTACTTCATCTCCTTCATCCTCTTCACACCATTTCTTCATCTTAGCACCAAATCCAACCCGCTTGGTCTGTTTTCGTCGTCTAGACTTCATCTACA
The DNA here is from genome assembly GCA_025215565.1 of Flaveria ramosissima. Lineage (NCBI taxonomy): Eukaryota > Viridiplantae > Streptophyta > Magnoliopsida > Asterales > Asteraceae > Flaveria > Flaveria ramosissima. Next base: position 461,417 of record JACVEC010000265.1, on the reverse strand, counting down.
GCCTAGTCTACTCCTTTCTAGCAGGTAGACGACCTTGTTTGTCCTTTTCTTGTTTATTCACGGCTGTCCAAACTAGGGTTTCGGGTGTTCGGGTTCAACCCGAACACATGAGGTCGTATGCGGTGTGTGTGTGAGGTCTTTCTGCTTGTGTTTCATGTTTGTGTATGTTTGTAGAGTGTTTTGGAAGTCCTTGTTGTGTAAAACTTGCGTTTAGAGCAGCCGGGGGCTGCTCAGCCCGACCACAATCGCGATTCTGCTGTCCAGGCGACTGGGTCTGTCATGCGATTGAGTCGTGCGACTGGGTGAGTGGTGCGACTGAGCCATGCGTCTGAGTCAATCGTGCGACTGAGTTATGCGACAGGTATGTCGTGCGACTGTGTGTATGTATGCGATTGAGTCATGCGTGCGAATGAATTTGTGCGATTGAGTCATGCGTATGAATGAATGTGTGCGATTGAGTTAGGTGACCAACTGAATGAATGCGATTGTGCGGTTTCGCACGACTAGAGTCCAATCGCACGAATGAAGGTTCAATCGTACGAAAGTAGCTAATTCGCACGATTGAAGGTTGATTCGTGCGTTGGAGGTTGAGTCGTGTGATTGAGTGTTGTGTGGTACGACTGAATGCCAGTCATACGAATGAAGGCTCAATCGTGCGAATGAAGCTGATTCGCATGACTGAGGGTTGATTCGTGCGTATGGAGGTTGAGTCGTGCGTCTGGTCTTGTCGTGCGACTGTAATTGTTGTGTGTGATTCCCTCTTGTGCGTGGTGTGTGTAGGTCGTGTGATGTTGAGGTAACATTAACACAGTTTCCATTGTTGGCCACAAATATTAAAGTCAACGCTAAAAAGGCCACAAATACTATTCAAACAAATTAAACTAACGCTTTACAATTATCAATCGACTTATAACTAATGACTAATACTATTCCCACTAACACTGAAACTTTTACTCAAATATCATCCACAATGGCGACAATGTCTAGTACTTGGATCTACAAGAGTCTAGTACTTGTGTCTGTTTGTGTGCGTTACACGCAACCCAGCCGACACAACCCGAACCGACCGATCTTTATTATGCGCTTATTTCATATCATTAATGCTTAACAATAACTGTCAATAGGTGTTTGACCGTTCATTTGCATACTACATTTGGGAACTTTGATCTTACACTTACCACTTAACAAGTGAGTTTCGTGGCCCCTTTTTACGCTTATACTATATTTCAATCATTTACAACTTGGGGGAAAAGTATGCTCACCCGTTTTCAATGCTGTACAACTTACTTATAGTTTACATACAAGGAATCAACGTGATACTGTGTTACAAGTACTTATCTGATACATGCTTGGGTCTGCTGTGTGGTTCTATCTTTGCAACTATTTAATTCCAGTGTGGGAACCGACGGTTAGGTATTGGTAGTACTACTGGGGTTGACACCCCACCCTTGTTTGATGGTATACTAGTTGGCACCATCAGCGGCCAGGAACGGGCCCTTGGGTGAATATATGCCGACAATTTCTTTGTGTACGTCGCTAGGTTTGGTTGCAAAGCTCATTGTCATGTGATTTTACTTGTTTATATAAGTGTATTCACGGTATTCCGCAACGCTTATTATATACAGCATCACTTACTCATTTATTACTTAAACCTGCGAGCTCACCAACAATTATGTTGACGGTTTGAGCATATCTTTTCAGGTGATCATGCAAATACAGGAATCTAGGTGTGCTGCCTTAGTGGAGACCCTAGGATGCATTTTTGGGACAAAACATGTTTGACAAACAATTACTTTGAACAATGTTGTAACCTGAGTAAACATTACAACCTTTTGAAACTTGTTCCCGGGTTGTGGGAATTTACATTACAATTTCATCTTATTTGGTTATGTGAATCATTATCATGTTATGCTTATGGCTATGTTGTCGTGAACATTGACTAAACACGACACAAGTCCCCTTGTTGTCGGGTGTCGTCATGACACGCTTGTCATCATTTATTATATTGCATCTCTATCACTTACCATGTGTTATGACGATCCCGATCTCGTTACATCCTCGTGTTTCCGCTTTTAGCGGGGTGTGACAGATTGGTATCAGAGCCATTGGTTATAGAGAATTAGGCAATACGCTTGACCTAGACTATAACCTAGGAACCTTCATGTAGTAACACCCCGAAAAGTCAAAACGAGTCATTAAGGACAATGGGCTTAAATAATGGGTATTTAATAAAGAAGGAAATGGGTTATGGGCCAAATTGAGTTTATAGGCAAGAGCCTAAGTGATTAAAGGCCCATAATCAGCCCTTAAGCACCCAAAACCAGCTTCATCATTCCTCATTACAACCCTAGCCACCAAATTCGTAGAGAGAGAAAGTAGAGAGAGAAAGTGGAGAAAAACTCAAGATTTGAAGCTTCTAAGGTGAAGAGATTGAAGATCTGGGTGTTGGAGCATCAAGATCTAAGAAAGAAGCAACAAATCCAGGTAAGAATCGACCTCTAAACCCTTCTGTAGATCAAACCCGGATTCTAGGGTTTTGGGTTTTGAAAAGTTGCAAAGAATCGCATAAAGGTCACATTTTTACGTATGAAAACATGTATAAAGCTTAGATTTAGCCTCATGGATGATAAACTAAGAGATTGGACGTAAAAAGTTATGATTTTGGGTTAAAAATGGTCTGGACCGTAATTTTTATGCGATCTGCGAAACTGTGTGTTCATCCAGCGAATTTGCATATTCAATCAGCGAAACTGTGGATCTTCCTGCGAAACTATAGTTTCGCAGGTAGTTTCGCAGACATGGTTTTCCAACGAAAGTTGGGCGAAACTGGCAGCAAAGCTGGCAGCGAAGATGCCAGCGAAACTGCCAGCGAAGGTGCTAGCGAAACTAGCAGCGAAACTGCTGGTGAAACTAGCAGCGAAACTGTTGGCGAATCTAGCTGCGAAATTGCTGATCTTGCAGCGAAATTAGCAGCGAATTTAGGCAGAAAGTAACCCCTTTAAGTGTTAGCTATTCTGCAGGCTGTGTAGAGTGATCCTAGCCTTGTAAGCTTAGCCTAGAAGTTATTCGTGTTATCCAGGTGAGTTCTAGATCCCCTATTTATAAGTTTTTCCATGTTTTGGGGCTATTATGCATACTAAATTTACGTTTTTAAATGACCAAGATTTTAAGGGGTTTTAACAGGAAGAACGATTTTTTCTATAAGTAAACCTGCTATATAAAACCTTAAATAAAAAATTTTTCGCGCTGACCTGGCAGCCCGGCCCCAGCCAGGGGCGTTGCCCCTTGGACCCCACTAGGGGCTGCTGCCCCTAGGACCCCGCTGTCAGGGGCTGCCGCCCCCGAACCCCCGCTGTCTCGCGGCGGATCGGTTATGGTTTATGATGACTAGTACTTGGTATGTTGTGTATTCAATAAGTTAAGTATTATATATTAAAGTGGAAGATGATAGTAATGAAAAGCGAAACTTAATGAATGTTACCCCCGGGCCCGTTTGATGATGAAAGTCTTGCAAGCACTATGATAGACTTCACTTATGTGAGTCTAATGTATGATGATGGATCTGTATTCATGAGCGGGCTATGTGCCTTGCAGTGTGGATCAACTGTCGGGGGTTAGCTACCGTTTCATGTGTACCGACAGGGATTGGCATTTGTTGTCAATCAACATGGAGCTCTTGCTTTGTGCAATCTCATTTATGATGAAAGTGAAAGATAATGAAAGAATGAAAGATAATGAACATGCTTATTATGATGCAAGTAATGTTATATTCTATGTTGTATGCATGGTCATTATATGAAGGATAAAGTTTATATTTCTTATAATATTTAAAACTAGAACTCGCTCAGCGAAGCTGACTTTTATGCATAATAGTTGGCAGGTAAGTGCTGATGCTGAGGATGGCACCGGAGCTACTTGGGGAGCTATGGATGGCATTCCTATTTATGAAATCTTTATTGTAATTTAAGAACAATAGCATGTTTTGTTTGAAATTAAAGGACAAATGTATGAGTACAATATGGTTTCTATGTTTTAAATGAATGTCTAATTATTTCCGCTGCAATGTTTTATTATTAAACTGATTTTATGCTATGATTAACCAACTGTGAGGCTTCCCGGGAACGGGGCCTTACAAGTTGGTATCAGAGCCAAAGTTTAAGAGAATTGGGTAAACTATTTTCAAAACCTAAACTTAAACTGAAAATGGGACCGAATGAAGGATGCCAATCCAAGTAGCTACGTGCCATCAGGTAAAAGTTTCAAGTAAACCGGAATTATGTGCGTGTGCTATTTGTTTTATGTGCTTGTAGATTTGAATACTGATATGTGTTAGGATAGTGATTGCTTGGGACAGGAGGGTAAGGTAAGTGGTTAATCACACTTGGCCACTGTAATTAAGGACTTACCATACTTATAATGATCTGAGCAATTATCTTGAATAACCACTTTGGTGTTTGAATCTTATAGGAATTAGTTATGGCTGGTAGAAAATCTGGGAAGGCAACCCGAGGAGGTGCTCGTGGCGGGCGTACTACTGAGCCACGTGTCACCCGGAGCAAAGCTAAGGCTCCCGAGACTGTTCATGAGGAGTCAGACCTCCATAGTCACCCGGAGGGGGAGGGATCAGCCACCCTCAAACCCACTGTGAAGGAGGCTATCGCTGATGAGGTCTACAATGTCATGCAAAATGTCTTACCCTCGGTGGTGACCGAGGTGATCAAAGCAGTCAAGGATGGAGAGAAAGCTGAGAAGAAGGGGAAGGAAAGTGAGAAGAATTCAGGAAAGTCCACTGGGAGGACTGAGGAATCTGAAGAGGAGCCATCAAACCCTAAGGTGGTAGTCCATGATGACGATAGTGATGAGGAGTCCGAGAGAGAGACTACTAGAGGGTGCAACTATGGGGCATTTCAAAGGTGCAAGCCCCCAACCTTTGACGGTAACGGCACTGCTACTGCCGCTCATCGTTGGGTCAGAGAGATGGAAGCGGTACTGGAAATTAGTGAGTGCCGAGAGGATCAAAAAGTTAAGTTTGCCACTCATTCCTTCGTTGACTCAGCGTTATGCTGGTGGGACAATATTGTCCAGGCTGAGGGAAGCGATCGATAGCCAAGATGAAGTGGTCTGAGTTGAAGGAGTTAGTGCTGGAGGAGTATTGTCCCCATCGGGAATTAGACAAGATTGAAAAGGAGTTCTTGTATTTGAAGGCTGGGAACATGACTCATCAAGAGTATACCTCCAAGTTCAATGAACTTGCAAGACTTGTGCCAGACATGGTGACACCTGCGTCCAGGAAGATCAAAAGATACATACAGGGTTTGCCTGTGGACATCAGGAGGCACATGATTGCAGCCAGACCGGGTACGTTTAGGTCTGTGGTGGACTTAGCTGGAAGGTTGTACGATGAGAGAGACCCAGTGCCTGTACAGAAGAAGGTGGAGAAATGGAATGGGAACAAGAATGGAAATGGGAAGAGGTTCGGAGGTGATAACTTCCGGAGTGGAGAGAAGAGGATGAGGGTTGAGGATCAGTCTGGGAGACAGGGAAATTCTGGTGAAGGAGGTGTTGTAGAAAATGTGGAAAAGGTCATTCAGGGGAGTGCAGAGCTTGGGACGGGAAAATGTTTTAAATGTGGAGGCGAGGGCCACTATGCTAGGGATTGCAAGGTGGGGAGGTGTTACCAGTGTGGCGAGATGGGTCATGCGGGAAGAGACTGTAAGAAAGGAAAACCAGAAGGATCAGGAACTGTTAAAGCTGGAGATAAGGGAAGGGGTGACGGTTCAAAGGCGAAGGCGAGGGCATTCAACATAACTCGCGAGGAGGCCAGGGCAGACCCAGAAGTAGTTTCAGGTATGTTTCTGGTAGACCATGAATATGCTTCTGTGCTCTTTGATTCTGGTGCTAGTAGGAGTTTTGTGTCTGCTGCCTTTTGTCGTTTGTTGCATGATAAGAGTAGAAAGTTAGATGAGCCTTTCTATGTAGAAACAGCCATTGGTAAGTCCACTAAGGTAACTGAGGTGGTTGAGGATTGCCTGATTGAGTTAGAAGATTGTAAGTTCCCTGCTAGGTTGCATGTTATGGCCTTAGGAGGTTTCGATGTGGTGTTAGGCATGGATTGGTTAGCTACCTATGAAGCCAATATAGTATGTAGTACGAAGATAATTCGTCTAACAGCGCCCGATGGTAGTTCTGTTACGGTTCGTGGAGATAAGGTGTGCTGTGTACCGAAGGTCGTGTCGATGATCACAGCTGAAAAGTACTTGAGACGTGGGTGCAGCGCTTACTTGGCCTATGTAAAAGATGTGGATGCGCCAGAGCCACAATTATCAGACGTGCCAGTAGTGCGCGAGTTTCCTGACGTCTTTCCTGAAGACCTGACGGTGTGCCGCCTGACCGCGAAATCGAATTCCAATTGATTTGCTACCGGGAGCACAACCTGTCGCTAAAGCACCGTATCGATTAGCTCCTTCGGAGATGGTAGAACTGAGGGACCAGTTGCAAGATTTATTGGATAAAGGCTTCATCCGACCGAGTATCTCTCCATGGGGTGCTCCGGTTTTATTCGTCAAGAAGAAAGATGGTAGCATGCGGATGTGCATTGACTATCGCGAGCTCAATAAGCTGACCGTAAAGAATCGGTATCCGTTACCAAGGATCGACGACCTGTTCGATCAACTTCAGGGTGCCAGCTGGTTTTCGAGGATAGACCTGCGGTCTGGTTACCACCAACTGAAGGTGAAAGAACAAGACATTCCTAAGACAGCGTTCCGTACGCGTTATGGACACTACGAATTCCTCGTCATGTCCTTTGGTTTGACCAACGCGCCAGCTGCTTTATGGATCTTATGAATCGGGTATGTCGGCCGATGTTGGATAAATCGGTGATAGTGTTCATTGATGACATCTTGATTTATTCAAAAAGTGAAGAGGAGCATGCCGATCATATTCGAGAAGTATTGGAGACGCTCAGAAGTGAGAAGCTATATGCTAAGTTCTCTAAATGCGCATTTTGGCTACGAGAAGTTCAATTTCTGGGTCATGTGGTTAATCCTGAGGGGATCAGGGTGGACCCTGCGAAGGTTGAAGCGGTGATGCAATGGGAACCTCCAAAGACGCCATCCGAGATTCGCAGTTTCTTAGGCTTGGCAGGCTACTATAGGAGGTTTATCCAGGATTTCTCCAAGATAGCTTCTCCTTTGACAAAGTTGACCCGAAAGGACGTGAAGTATGAATGGGGTACTGATCAGGAGAACGCCTTCCTAGAACTGAAGATGAGGTTAACTCAAGCCCCTGTCTTGACGTTACCTGAAGGGAACGAGGATCTGGTGGTCTACTCGGATGCCTCGTATGCAGGATTGGGTTGCGTGTTGATGCAACGAGGGAAGGTGATAGCCTATGCTTCTAGACAATTAAAGGTTCACGAGGCCAATTACCCTACCCATGATTTGGAGTTGGCTGCGGTGGTGTTTGCATTGAAGATTTGGAGGCACTACCTGTATGGGGTGAAGTGCACCATCTTCACTGATCATAAAAGTCTAAAGTATTTCTTTGAACAAAAGGAACTCAATATGAGGCAGAGGAGGTGGTTAGAACTGATCAAGGATTATGACTGCGAAATTCATTATCATCCAGGCAAAGCCAATGTGGTTGCTGACGCCCTTAGCCGAAAAGGACGACCCGAACCAATTCGGGTGAGGGCTTGCCAGATAATCATGACGCCTGATGTTATGAAACAAGTGAGGGAGTTCCAGGATGAGGCACTAAGAGAGGATAGAGTCAACTCTGAAAGGATGAAAGGACAAGTTTCAGATTTGGGGGAAAACACCTTGGGAGTTAGAACCCGATCTGGGCGAATGTGGATCCCTCTCTATGGAGAATTGAGGGAGAAAATCATGGATGAGGCTCACAAAACTCGATATTCCATACACCCCGGTGCCACGAAAATGTATCAAGATCTGAAGAAAGATTACTGGTGGCCGGGAATGAAGCGAAGACGTGGCTAAGTACGTGAGCAAGTGCCTGACTTGTCTGCAAGTGAAGGCAGAGCACCAAAAGCCATATGGGAAGATCCAACCTTTGGATATCTCCTGAATGGAAATGGGAACACATCACAATGGACTTCATCACGAAGCTACCTCGCACGGCGAGGGGAAGCGACGCAATCTGGGTGATTGTTGACCGTCTAACAAAGAGCGCCCATTTCCTACCAATCGTGAGACGTATTCCTCTGAGAGGTTGGCAGAGCTATTTATCAAGGAGATCGTGGTTCGTCACGGCGTGCCAGTGTCTATCGTTTCGGATAGGGACACGCGGGTTTACGTCCAAGTTCTGGAAGAGGTTTCATGACTCAATGGGGACTAGACTGCATATAGTACGGCTTACCATCCCCAGACAGATGGTCAGTCGGAAAGGACGATCCAGACTTTAGAAGACATGCTACGAGCCTGTGTAATCGACTTTGAGGAGTTGGGATGAGCGCTTAACGTTGGCAGAATTCTCATATAATAATAGTTCCATGCCAGCATTGGTATGCCACCTTACGAGATGTTGTACGGTAGGAAGTGCAGAACGCCCGTGTGTTGGGGCGACATCGGGCAGAAGGAGTTGGGAGTCTTGATGTGATTGAGGTCACAACTGAGAGTTAGATAAGATTAAGGCGTTCATGAAAGCTGCAAAGGACCGCCAGAAGTCTTATGCTGATAAGAGGCGTAAGGCCGATAGAATTGAGGTTGGTGACAAGGTTATGCTCAAGGTATCGCCCTGGAAAGGGATCATCAGGTTTCGAAAAAGGGGGAAAGTTGAGCCCAAGATTTATAGGGCCATTCCGTATTATCGCAAGGGTAGGAGAAGTGGCCTACAAATTAGAACTACCTGATGAGTGAGTGGAAATTCACCCTACATTCCACGTATCTCATCTCAGGAAATGTCTGGCAGATAATGATGCATTTGTACCATTAGAAGACATTGAAGTCGATGAACGGCTAAATTATGTAGAGCAGCCGGTGGCCATCCTTGATGGAAAGAGAAGCACTTACGGAATAAAGTGGTTCCACTAGTACGGGTACAGTGAGACACAAAAAAGGGTCAGAATCTACGTGGGAGTCTGAGGAGGAGATGAGGAAATTTTACCCTCAATTGTTTGAGACTGACAGGTTTCGAGGACGAAACCTAAATAAGTGGGGGAGACTTGTAACACCCCGAAAAGTCGAAACGAGTCATTAAAGATAATGGGCTTAAATAATGGGTATTTAATAAAAGAAGGAAATGGGTTATGGGCCAAATTGGGTTTATGGACAAGAGCCTAAGTGATTAAGCCCATAATCAGCCCTTAACCCACCCAAATCAGCTCCATCTCCATCATTACAACCCTAGCCACCAAAATTCGTAGAGAGAGAAAGTAGAGAGAGAAAGTGGAGAAAACTCAAGATTTGAAGCTTCTAAGGTGAAGAGATTGAAGATCTGGGTGTTGGAGCATCAAGATCTAAGAAAGAAGCAACAAATCCAGGGTAAGAATCGACCTCAAACCCTTCTGTAGATCAACCCGGATTCTAGGGTTTTGGGTTTGAAAAGTTGCAAAGAATCGCATAAAGGTCACATTTTACGTATGAAAACATGTATAAAGCTTAGATTTAGCCTCATGGATGATAAACTAAGAGATTGGACGTAAAAGTTATGATTTTGGGTTAAAAATGGTCTGGTCCGTAATTTTTATGCGATCTGCGAAACTGCGTATTCATCCGGCGAATTTGCATATTCAATCAGCGAAATGTGGATCTTCCTGCGAAATTATAGTTTCGCAGGTAGTTTCGCAGACATGGTTTTCCAACGAAAGTTGGGCGAAACTGGCAGCAAACTGGCAGCGAAGATGCCAGCGAAACTGCCAGCGAAGGTGCTAGCGAAACTAGCAGCGAAAATGCTGGTGAAACTAGCAGCGAAACTGTTGGCGAATTTAGTCTGCGAAATTGCTGATCTTGCAGCGAAATTAGCAGCGAATTTAGGCAGAAATAACCCCTTTAAGTGTTAGCTATTCTGCAGGCTGTAGAGTGATCCTAGCCTTGTAAGCTTAGCCTAGAAGTTATTCGTGGTATCCAGGTGAGTTCTAGATCCCCTATTTATAAGTTTTTCCATGTTTTGGGGCTATTATGCATACTAAATTTACGTTTTAAATGACCAAGATTTTAAGGGTTTAACAGGAAGAACGATTTTTCTATAAGTAAACTGCTATATAAAACCTTAATATAAAAATTTTTCGCGCTGACCTGGCAGCCGGCCCCAGCCAGGGGCGTTGCCCTTGGACCCCACTAGGGGCTGCTGCCCCTAGGACCCCGCTGTCAGGGGCTGCCGCCCCCGAACCCCCGCTGTCTCGCGGCGGATCGGTTATGTTATGATGACTAGTACTTGGTATGTTGTGCTTCATAAGTTAAGTATTATATATTAAAGTGGAAGATGATATTAATGAAAAGCGAAACTTAATGAATGTTACCCCCGGGCCCGTTTGATGATGAAAAGTCTTGCAAGCACTATGATAGACTTCACTTATGTGAGTCTGATGTATGATGATGGATCTGTATTCATGAGCGGGCTATGTGCCTTGCAGTGTGGATCAACTGTCGGGGGTTAGCTACCGTTTCATGTGTACCGACAGGGATTGGCATTTGTTGTCAATCAACATGGAGCTCTTGCTTTGTGCAATCTCGTTTATGATGAAAGTGAAAGATAATAAAGAATGAAAGATAATGAACATGCTTATTATGATGCAAGTAATGTTATATTCTATGTTGTATGCATGGTCATTATATGAAGGATAAAGATTATATTTTCTTATAATATTTAAAACTAGAACTCGCTCAGCGAAGCTGACTTTTATGCATAATAGTTGGCAGGTAAGTGCTGATGCTGAGGATGGCACACGGAGCTACTTGGGGAGCTATGGATGGCATTCCTACTTATGAAATCTTTATTGTAATTTAAGAACAATTAGCATGTTTTGTTTGAAATTAAAGGACAAGTGTATGAGTACAATATGATTTCTATGTTTTAAATGAATGTCTAATTATTTCCGCTGCAATGTTTTATTATTAAACCGATTTATGCTATGATTAACCAACTGTGAGGCTTCCCGGAACGGGGCCTTACAATGTAGATTTGCATGCTAGGATCTTATTCATATTATATATCGTTATGTGTTCCTCGCTGCTTGATTTGTTCATTTATCTGTATATGATCTTTCCACCCTATGAGAGAGCCCTTTGTGCTCACTCTTTTATGGGATGCTTCTATTGGATCTTCCGTTCCCTCTGCGCGCGAAGTTGGTTTATCAAATCCGGTATTAAACCCGAAGAGATCTTCACAGATCATATTATTGCGCTTGACCTTGGACATTGAGATTAACCTGAGGAGGCTATGTCTGAAACCTCGAAAGAGGAAGAAATAGACAACCTCCGCTAGACTAAACGTGATAGTATACATGGATTTACGACTGTTATGATGGACTAATGTGAGACATTACAATTCATGGTGTGAGACCTACACGAATTGCATGCGATGTGTGATGACAATAAGTGTGATATTAACTTGGGAATACTGGACTTGATGAGTGTTATGGATAATACACTTTGAAATGATGTAAGCTTAGTGTTACTTTTTCTATGATTAGAAAATGCCGCCTCGAAGAGTTACCCGCAGCAAGAGTGGCGGGAGTGAAGCCCCAAGGGGCAGAGGCAGAGGCAGAGGCAGAGCACCAAGAACAAGTGATGCTCCTGCTAGTAACAATCAGGAAACAGGGAACCCCCTCTTCCTCACTATTTCCTCAATTCCTATTCCTCAAACCTAATTCCCAACAAGCATGGTGGGTGGGACCAGATTCCTGAGGATCTCTCCTTCATAGTGCATGGAATGGTTCAAGGGGTCAAGTTCAGGTACTCTCAATTTGTTCATACCAATTTACTTTCAAACTTGGACTCCTTAGAGTATTACATGTTTCCTAGATATGTTCAACACATTCTCAACCGTGAACTGGGCTCATAGTTGAGGGAAACAGGTAATATTCTTAAATTGGGACAGATGAAGTCCGGCATCTTTAAATATCATGAAGAAGCCAACTGTAGGCTTCTCAGGGGTAGAAACAGCCCCTGTCCCCAAAATGTTAGAGCTCATTGCTCAAGGTGACAACCTAGCAACACAAGCTAGTGTTGAACCCACACCTTCTACTTCTTTACCACTAAAAAGGCCTCAAATAACCTCACTTACCAAAGAAAATCCAAACAAACCCTGCTCAAGCTATTGAGTCTGTGCAGGTCCCCATATACTCACCTTTACAGGAGGAAGTGGACACTAGAGCTCCCACTTCCCCTGAGGAGGAACCACTCCCATCTCTTCAACTATCAGGGCTGAGGTTCCTCATGCTCACCCTGATGAGCTCACAAGCCCAACAGCCTTAAGCCTTCACTCGGAGTCTCAACACTCAAGTGAACAACCTTCAGGGCACAGTTACCATCCCCATCCTTTAGATCTAAATCAACCCATTCCCAACCTATCCTTCTATACTGATGAAGACTTAGGATTCAATGAGTACCATGAGTCTCTTTCTCTTCCCCTACTCAAAGAGAGATGAGTACCTCTGAGTCTCCTCAGTCTAGCCCACATCAGTCACCTATAACTGAGGTGGACACTTCTGAACCTGTTCAGGATGTCCATATGGAAGAGGCTCTCACTTCTGCAAGTGATTACATCATTAAGACCTCAACCATGGCAACTCAGCCCACTGACATATCAACTGAGATTGCTGAGCAGAGGAAAACCAGCAGCAAGAACCTAAAGCTAGTGGTGAGAGAGAGGACTCTGGTCAATCATCTCATCCCCCAATGATTCTTCTGATGATATGAAGTCTGATGGAAGAGAGAGGGGATGAGACTAAGGTGCAAAACTGTCAAAAACATGCTCCTATTTAGTCTCTAAGGTCAGTCACCTTGAATCTCAGGTGACTACCTTACAAAACAGGGTCAATGAACAGCAACTTCAGATTTCATATCTTAAAAGGAAAAACTAGTTGGGAGACCTTTAAGAAGAGCTCAACCAGGAACACAAGAACCTGGGATGTGATTGATTATCCTCCAGCTCACCTATGCAAGTGGGTGATGCTACCAAAAAGGGGGAGAAAGTTATTGCAGCCACAAACCTGGGAGTTCTTTCACAGAGAATGGACATAGAGGACTCACCATCCTCACTTGCAATTGTGCATTCTCAGCAACTTCTCAAGTTCACATTAATGTGGACTCTATAGACTCTATCATCAGGAGTCTCTTTGAGGAAGGTATACCAAGGGCTGTGTGTGTCCCCACCTCAAGAACTTCGAACTACATCATAAGGTGGAGGTATGATGCTGATAGAAGAGCCCTTATTCTTCACAGAGTTCAAGGGCAACAAGAAGTATTGACTTTCAAAGCTTGAACTTCTATGAAAGTTTGGATCTAGTCAATATGCCACTTGTCAATCCAAGCAACTCAAGACAAGCTGACAGATTGGCTCAAAGAATCCAAGACAGGATCACTGCAGAGTTTAGCTTAAGAAGGAGACTTAGGCAATCAGGCAATGTCATCGGTCAACTGGATGTTGAGGTGGACCCTAAGATTAGTTTCATAGGGGAAACCTTGACTGAGGCCCAGTGGTAGAACCTGAGACCCCCTGTCTTATCATCATCAACTGCGCAGAGATTCAAATTCCCTCTGAGACACCTGCTGGTGAAGGTGTTTCTCAGCCTCTCTCTGGCCAGAGCATGGATGCTACACCAAGCAATGAAGGCCAAACCTCTATCCACCCTGAGTCACAAAGGTCTGTGGGTGACAAAGGGAAAAGGATTTGACTCCTGAGGAAATTGAGGAGGAAGAGAGAGAGAGGAAAAGGAAGCTAAGGGAGAAAGTTCCTCTGGGTCTTCAGGCTTTATGCAAGCTGCAATCAGGGCTGCCCCCAGACCAAATACTCAAGATGATGAGTTAAGGGCGGTCAGGATTACTTACCTGCAGACCAGGAACTATGATATTGATGAAATCATTTCCCTTCCCTTAGAACAACTAAATGAACTGGCTAACATGGAAGTGTCAAGAGAGATGAAGAAAAAGAGGATGCAAGGTTACTTCTCCAATTCAAAGAGGAGAAAAGACAGAAAAGACTCTACAAGCATGCTTCCACTCTCTCCCCAGTTCAAGAAAGCCTGTACAAGAAGATGTGGTTCAACAAGAACCTCAGGTAGACAAAGAAGAAGATAGAATCAAAATGATCAACTACCTGAGTGCCACAGGCTTCTATCAGGCAGATGCACTTCTTCCTTGTCCTATGACTTTGTTGAGTTTCAGTACTTAAAACAACTTGAGCTTGAGTTAGTCAAGGAGAGAAAGACAACTAAGAAGAAGCTAAGGGAAGAAGCTGCAAAGTCAAGAGCCATCATCCAAAAGAGTATGAAGAAGTCTGCTGACAGACAAAGATGATGAGCTTCTTGAAGCTGTATGGATTCTCCAGAAGGAGACTTGGCCCTATGTCTCTATCCACAATGGATGAGCATATAAGGGTAATCAAGCAGAAGATTAAGAGTGGTGAACTGATTGACTTACACTCTCTTCGAAGTCAAGTCCCACCTGAAGTGGAGGTTAAGGTTGAACAACCTGAGACAACACAACCCGGACCTCCTGCTGAGCCTCAGCAACTTCATCTTCTGATCCACAGCAGGGTCAAACTCCCTCTACTTCTGAACCTGTGAGGGAGGAACACCCAACTGAGAAACAAAGGATGATCAACAAGGTGCTGCAGACCAGTCTTCTCAGTTAAAGTCATCTAAGAGGGAAGAAGAGAGATGGCTTCTAAAGCAAAGTCTAAGAAGAAGAAGCCTAAATCATCTACCTCTACACCTCAGGCTGAGTCAGATCAACCTGAGGAAGTGCATGAAGAGGCAGCCCAATCAACTCCAATGCAAGTGGCTCCTCTGGAAGCTGAGACACCCATCTTATCCTGGACCTTCTCTACCAATCCAGAAAGATGGCATGTAATCAGAGATCAAGGTGTTGAGAATGTCTATACATGGCAAGACATAATCAACTTACCTCTGCATGATCTCTTTGAGATGAGAAGATACTATGAAGGTCTAAATGATCCTGGCCATCTAATAAAGAAGGGTATGGTCATGATTGTGCTGAAGACTACTAACATCATGAAGATCTTCTAATGTTTTGGTAGCATCAGCCTAGGGGAGTTTGTAAGGATTCCTTTAAGTCTGATGCAAACCAAAACATCCAGTGTCTCTCTGCAAGTAATGCACTAAGAACTGAAGTAGAATTGCTTCGGAAGTTTTACACTATACACTAGAAATATTCTAAGTGTAAAATCTTCCGAAGCCAAGACCAATATCTTCTGAAGCCAAATATGAAGTCTTCCAAAGCCTCAGAGACAAAGTCTTCCGAAGCTTCATCCTATGAAGACAAATTTCTTCCGAAGACTTTTAGTAACATGCTTTATCTGATGTACTGTTCCATAAAGCTGGACACCTTTCCGCTGCATCTCTGTAAAGTCACCAACTTACATGAGTTGGTGAAAAGGTCCATGCTTTTGGTAACTATACATTGAGGTCTTGAGTCTGTAACCTTCTACTTTATGTACTTTATCCTTTTTGTAATAGATAAGGATGTGAGCTATGGCATGTCATAGTCACAAGGTCAAAAGGCAGATGTGCCTTTTGATTCTACAATTGATTTTGTTTGTGTCTAGTCAATTGTATCCAGCTGGCTTTCAAAGTATAGCCGGCTGTAGGTTGTAGTATAAGTATTCCAAGTTCTAGTATCTTTCTTTTATGCTTTGTAACACTTGTAATAGAACTTGAGAAAGCAATATACTGCCTCCTTGAAACCCAAATCTCTTGTTCTGTCTCTTTATTACTTGTGTTCTTTGTATTATTATCTTGGTTAATCCAGTTTACTGTTTGATCAAGTTTAGTTAATCTCCTCTTTGTGTTGCTGTGTTGTAATTGTTAAGCCCTTAACTGGTCCTGCACTATATGTTTATGTGCGATGAGGATCCAACGGTAAACGTCCCGGGAACGGGGCCTTACAAGTTGGTATCAGAGCCAAAGTTTAAGTGAAATGGGTAAATTTTCCAAATAAACCTTAACTTAAACTGAAAATGGGACGGAAAGAGAATGGGATGCCAATCTGAGTAGCTGCGTGCCATCAGGTACTTTTGTAATGTTAACCGGTATTACGTGTGTATGTTATGTGGTTTATGTGTTGTATGTAGATTTAAATACTGATGTAGTCAGGATAGGTAATGCTCGGGTATGAAGAGTAAAGTAAGTGGCTAATCACAACTCCCCACTATAATATGGGACTTACTATACCTGACATAAACTGAGCTATTTCCTTGAATGACCGTGTTTGTGTTTGAATTTTATAGTATGTTTAGAGGATGGCCGGTGGTAGATCTTCGAAGGCTGTGTCAGGTGAAGGTTGTGGTCGACGTGGTGCTGGATCGCGTGTCACGAGGAGCATGACAAGGGCTGCTGAAATGGCACTCGAGGAGCCTGAAATCCGTCACCCGGAAGGTGGTGATGATAGTGCTAACCTGAGGTCGCATTAAAAGAGGATGTGGTTGCGGGAGTTCAACAAGCAATGCTGACGATTCTGCCGTCTATGGTGACTGAGGTAATTAGGGCGGTGAAGGAAACAACTGTGATGGAAGTGGACAAGAAGGGTAGCAGCGACAAGAATTGGAAAGGAAAGCGGGTTGAAAGTGAGGGTTTCATTCCAAATAACAAGGCTGCGAGGGTGGATAACCGACGTGTGGTCACATCCAATATGGAGGTGAAGAGATGTGGTAATTGTGGGAATAGACATATAGGAGAGTGTAGGTAGGGATCAAATCTCTGCTTCAAGTGTGGGAGGCCCGGTCATGTCGCAAGAGAGTGTGGGGTGGTACGGTGCTATAACTGCAGTGGAAGGGGTCACATAAGCAGGGACTGCAAGGCACCAAGGGCAAAGAGTTCTGGAGCAAGGAAGACGAACAGAACTGGAGGGCAGGAGGCGAGCGCAGAGCTTTCGTGATGACTTAGGAGAAGGCTAGTACGGACCCCGATGTTGTGTCAAGTACGTTTCTAGTAAAACAACATTTAGCCTTTGTGTCGTTTGATTTTGGCGCTAGTAAAAGTTTTATTCCTGCTACTACCTGTGCTATATTGCTTGCTAGTAATAAGAATATAGATACATCTTTCGATTTGGTTCTTGGAATGGATCGGTTAGCAGACTTCGAGGCGAACATTGTGTGTCGCAAGAAGATGATTCGTTTGACAGCGCCCGACGGGAGTTCGATAACGGTTTAAGGTGATCGAGTCACGACGATTCCAAAAGTGATATCAATGGCGGTGGCGGGAAAGTGTAAGAGGCGTGGATGTAGTGCCTAGTTGGCCTACGTTGAGGATATGGATATGCACCACAGCCATCCGATGCACCGGTTATGTGTGACTTTCCAGATGTATTTCCCGAAGACTTACCAGGAATGCCACCTGACCGCAAGATCAAGTTTCAGATTGATTTGATACCGGGTGCCCAACCTGTTGCCAAGGCGCCGTATCGGTTGGCTCCTACTGAGATGAAAGAGTTGATTAAACAATTGCAGGAGTTGCTCGATAAGGGGTTCACTGGATCGAGTATCTCTCCTTGGGTGCTACGGTCATGTTTGTGAAGAAGAAAGACGGTAGTATGAGGATGTGTATTGACTACCGTGAGCTGAATAAGTTGACGATAAGGAACCGATACCCCTTACCGAGAATTGATGATTTGTTCGATCAGCTTCAAGGTGCCAGTTGGTTTTCAAGGATAGACCTTCGATCGGGCTATCATCAGTTGAAGGTGAAAGAGCAGGATATCCCTAAAACAGCTTTTCGCACGCGTTATGGTCACTATGAGTTCCTCGCTATGTCTTTTGGTTTGACCAACGCGCCCGCTGCTTTTATGGATTTGATGAATCGAGTATGTCGGTCGATGTTGGATAAATCAGTGATTGTGTTTATTGATGATATCCTGATTTATTCGATGAGCGAGATTGAGCATGCCGGTCACATTCGGGAGGTTTTAGAAGCGTTGAGAAGGAAGAACTTGTACGCCAAGTTCTCCAAGTGCGCGTTCTGCGAGGTTCAATTCTTGGGATACGTGGTGATTCCGGAGTGGACTATGGTGGACCCGAAAAGGGTGGAGGCGGTGATGCAATGGGAGTTTCCAAGGACGCCATCCGAGATTCGTAGTTTCTTGGGTTTGGCGGGTTATTACCGAAGATTCATTCAAGACTTCTCTAAGATCGCTCTTCCACTAACTAAGTTGACCCAGAAAGATGTGAAGTTTGTATGGGGTCAAGCTCAAGAGAAGGCGTTTGAGGAAATGAAGGCGAGATTGACTCATGCTCCTGTTCTGTCATTGCTCGATGGAAGTGAAGATTTGGTGGTTTATTCAGATGCTTCCTACTCGGGGTTGGGATGTGTTTCAATGCTAGGAGGAAAGGTTATAGTCTATGCATCCCGACAGTTAAAGGTTCATGAGGCTGAAAGCCTAAAGATAGACACAAGTTGTATGCCGATAAGAGACGTTGACCGATTGAATTCCAGGTGGGTGATAGAGTTATGTTGAAAGTCTCACCTTGGAGAGGTATCATTCGATTCAGAAAGCGGGGCAAGTTGAGCCCGAGATACAGAGGGCCTTTCCGAATCATTGCTCGAGTAGGAGAGGTGGCCTATAGATTGGAGTTACCAGATGAGCTAAGTATGTATGTATGTATGTATATATATATATATATATATATATATATATATGTGTGTGTGTGTGTGTGTGTGTGTGTGTGTGTGTGTGTGTGTGCGCATTATCTAAATAAAAAGGTATGATGCATATAATATAAGCTATGATGATGTAAATATGTATGTATTTATGCATGATATCTAAAATAGTAGCTTACCAATAGAGAAAATAAGGATGAAACATAAATATTCTTACACAAATGCCTTGAAACTTTAAGTATTTGAGATTGTATGTATTAGTTTGGTTTTAGGGACACCAAAACCAAAAGTTAGAGAGGGTATAAGAGTGTTTATGTTGGTGCATGTATTCTCTTGATCAATGTCTCTATTTATTGTGTAGGAAGGCTTAATTTCTATCACGAATGCAAGTCAAATGTAATGATATATAACTAGCCAAGCATGTGCAATATTATCAAAAGAAACATAGTGTTGGGGATGGTGTTTTTGGTTGAATTCAATGGAAGAAAGAACGGTGGTAACAAATTTGGTGATGTGTGTGTATAATAAAGTGTAAGAAGGTGGATCATGGAGCTTGCAAGATATGGTAAGTGTTTTTTTATAAATATTGAGTATTTTTATAAAGTTTGTAAAAGATGTAGACATTATTCTCTTTGGTTTATAAAAAGGTAGATGGTTTTGGACGGATATATATATATATATATATATATATATACATATATATATATATATATATACATATATATATATATATACATATATATATATACATATATATATATATATATATATATATATATATATATATATATATATATATATATATATATATGTGTGTGTGTGTGTGTACACTATTTTCATAAAAATAATCATGCGTTTTCATCGTAATTGCATAAAATGTAGTGAAAATAACAAAACAAGGACTTACGAAATAATAATTGCCTATAACATATGTTCATATATGTATTTATGTATAAACGCTGAATACTTTTATAAAATAGTTACATTTAAGTATGGAATTGCAATATAATATGTTTAAAAGTAATAATTTGCCATATAATACATTTAGATGACAACTATATATTTAATTCTTGAAATATACGGCATGCTCATGTTTTAACTTGTATTACACAGAGTATTTTGTATATTTGACACTATGTCATCACCATTGATCATGAAATATATATATGTGCATGAATTTCAATACTTTGTAGTACATAGTATTGTATTAACCTAGTTTGACTTAACAAAGTCCTAATAGTATATAATTTTAGGAAATTAAAAATAGATAAGCATTGTGATCTAGACATGATAAATTGAAGGCTATCACAATTATATGTATGAATAAGTCTTGCCAAAATACAAGAAAAGTATCTATACAACAGTATAATACAGATGTATTTGTGAGTTAGTCTTGTCTAAGTGCAGAAAACAGATCATATATTGATAGGTCAAAGATGTATGAATGTTTAAGTTTTGTCCCAAGAACAAAAAGTTGTATATTTTTAATTGTAACAAGAAAGGGGTATAAATCTTGCTAGCATGACAAAAAAAGGATGAAAAATCTTGCAGGAAGGGAATGATAGTAAGTCTTGTACATTTGCAAGAAAGAGATAGTAAATCTTGTTCTATGGATGATAGGGTTATTAGGATTCCATACCAACAAAATCATGTGTGCCCTATTTTTGAGCATGTATGAGTGATGTATGGTATAGATGTATGATTTACTGGAAAAATATATGTATGATTTGTAAAATCATTATACCTATGTTATGATCATTTAATGTGATGATGTGTTATGTTGCAATGGTTATGTCTTAACGATGTTATAATTTGTTGTGAAAGGTAAAAGTTATGTTTAAATCTATAGTATTGTAACTTCAGGATAAACAAACTTGAATCAAATCATGAAGAATTAGATCAAAATATGATAATCACAATCAAAACCCCTTTGATCTTCAATTAGATTGCTAATGATGTATTTACAAGTAATCCCTCAATCTATTGGTCATACAACCATTCGTCTAATCCTAATAACAATTAGGTTATTTATAGTAAATATAATATTCACTAATTACATTTAACCCCTTAGACTTAGGCTAATTAATTAAATTACATATAAAGCATAAAAATGACTCAAACAAAGTAAAATGTATTTTGTTCACACAAAATATATTTATTACAATAAAACTCCTAGTCATATTAAACTTCAACGTCTCGTCTTGGTTCCTCGTCTCGAACGTGTCGGGTTTGACTTTTGTTGACTTTGACCGTGAAGTTGACGTTTGTTGACTTTCACTGTGTTTATAATATAGACTATCTTTTACAGCTCCAACAATACTCCCTCTTAGTCTATCATTATCAACGTCTTTACGCAAAATCAGCATCGAGAAGTCAACAGTAAAGACCTTCAATTGAAACTTTATGAATCTGATGGGAAAAATTATTCATCTCATAAGCTCCCTCTATTTATATGCTCCCCCTTTTTGAGTGCATCCTTTGTGAGGATATTGGAACAGCTTTCCCAAATCTCTAATCTTGAGTGCTTCAGAAGATGTAGGAGGAGGATTCCTAGCTCGGTATCTTCTGCAAACTTGAGGAACAGGTTCTCTGATCAGGTACACTGCTCAATTGATGATCGGCCATCACTTACAGCAAAAATCTGAAACACATTCACAAACACAATATCGACATTTCTAATTAGATCATTTCATTTTAACAAAATAAACTCGTGTTTATCTGTGCGTGAAAACAAGCGAACTCGTGTTCGTTTGTGCGTAATTCTGTGAAATGCATGAAAAATGATAACATTGTAACAGCATAATATGCAAACCAAAAAGAATTTGAAATGAAATTTGATTATAATTTTTTAATTTTTTTTATTATATACATTTATTATAATATATATATATATATATATATATATATATATATATATATATATATATATATATATATATATATATATATATATTATTTTTTATAACCGAGAACTGAATCAATCATGAGATTTCATACTCAAGATATACTTTAGCACAAAGATGAATTTAATCATCGACAAGTAATGAGATCATACTGATAACTGAATCTAATCACAGTCTTTGAATGATTTTGAAATTCTCAAACAGATCAATAACGATTGCTGGTATGTTTGTCAACTTAAACTCATGCCTTATCTTTTTCAACAAGCAGCAGATTATCTTTTTCAACAAGCAGCAGATGATTCATTAAGGTTCGATTAAATACTTTAGAATGCTAGGACCCCACAATCATTTGGCAAAAACCCTCACCCAACCTCAGGATTTCTTGAATTTTGTTATGATCTTTATAGAGCAAGGCGTGTGCATTAGTGTGCAAGTGATTATCAACAGAATATTGCATTCTGTGATTAATTCATCATTTAGATGATTTGACACTACTTAGACCAAAATAGTGAGAGCTCCTGGTCTATACTCACATATAACAAAGGAGATGACCATTTAATCATGTGTCGATTAGAGCTCCAGGTCAGTACTATCGTACAGCAAAGGAGATCATCACTCCAGGTCAGTACTGCCGTACAGCAGAGGAGATTAGCACAAACACAAGACACATAAATACACCAATCATTGCAGGATCGGGTTTGTCACTTAAACACTTGGATTTCTCTCAAACTCACTTAAACAACACTCAAATCAGATGAAGTAAAGTCTTTTATAAGAGTTGATAATAATATAATAAGTAGCAAAGAACATACAGAAATAATTTTCAAGGCACTTGTATATATTACTTCTCAACTCAAAGTATTACAAGACTCTTGCAAGCATAAAACATGATTTACAATGAGAAACGATATATACTAGATCCTACAGTCGGATATACTTTGATACCAGCTGGAAACCTAAGACTAAAGCATATACTACAATGCTAAAGTTAAGGTATCTTAGAAAAAATATTATCTAAGATATGGTAGTCATGACATGTCCATGACTTACCTTTTGTCACCAACTAAAGATGGCAACTGTACTAACTTATAAAGGTAAATAGTGGAATAAAATATGGTCAACTACATGGCTTTTGAGAAAACGCCATGTAGTATCTCAGAGGTCTGCAGCGGAGTGTCAGGGAGACCATACTTATGTCCACTTGATAATAGTAGTGTCTTCCGAAGGTAAGTTGGCTTCGGAAGAACAAGTTCTTCCAAAGCCACTTATACTTCGGAAGAGACTTCTATGCTTCCGAGGCTTGAGGACTTCTATACTTCGGAAGTTGACTTCTGATCTATTATTCTAAGTCTGGATCTTCGGAAGTAAGTTCTTTGTCTTCGGAAGTTGGAGTTTTTTCTTCGGAAGTTAGTTTTACACTTTGTCTTCGGAGAGCTCCTTTTTCCTTTGGAAGTTCCACACTTAGCTTCAGAAGTCCTTTATTAGTTGTACCAAAATAGTCTAAGTGATTTGGTTTTGGTTGAACCAGCCTTTCTAGATCAACAAACTCCCCTTAGGCTGATGCTACCAAAACCTCACTTGTTTCTACTTCTCAAAGCTTTCAACACCAGGGACAAAAGATATTTGTCTGTTTCTTTGTTCTTCCCTGTGATGGTCTCCATGGTTGCATCATTCTTTGACTCATAAGAAGGTGGGTCAGCAGATGGAACCTCTTGCTCTTCAGTACCACACCTTGGTTGTCTTATAGACTCATAGGAGTGTGGTGGAGCAATTTCATTGGTTCCCAACCCACCTTTGTTTTGGTAACAAAGTTTTGAGTGAAAGGATGATGCAAGAATGGCTTGGAAGTTTTGCTCGGAAATAGCATACTTCCTGGCTTGAGCCTCAGCTGTGATAAGCTGGGCTTGAGCCTCAGTCAATTTGGATATTAAATCCTTTATTTGAGTCTTATAGTTTGTGTGTTCGTGTTTTAATAGGGACACAGTTTTCTCTAACTCCTTAATTTTTTTTTGATAGTCAGATTCAGCCCTTTTAAAATCAGATTTTAAAACATTTAAAGACTCAATATCGGACTTAATCTCCATATTGTAGTCCTTATACAATTTAACTTAGCAATACAGGCAGGAGTACAGAGATGTTCATATACCTTATTTTTATCTGTTCCGGCCATGAGTGCTTGAGCAGAAGTCACATCCTGTACTATAAAGCTCCAGTCAACTTCTTGAGCCATTGCAACTGTTTCTGTTGACTTTCTGGTGGGCTTTGGTGTAGAGGGATGTGTGGAGGCTTGTGGGGTTCCCGGATTAGACTTGGGAGCCTTGCATTCCCTTGCAAAATGACCAAGTTGGTTACAGTTGTAACATTTGGCCTTGGTTTTGTCAAACCCAAATTTGTTGTTGATTGGGTTCTGGGGAAATTGCCTTCTAGTTCTCTTAAATAACTTCTTTGCTCTGTAAGTTAATAGAGCCATTTGTTGGACTATGTCCACGTATTACACGTCATCTGGGCTGAAGCACTCTAGATCATCAAAGAAATATTGATAATCATTTGAGTGTCCACTTCCTGAGACAAAAGCACAGCTGTCCTGAAAGGAACTTTGCTGAGCTTGTTGAGACCTTCGAGTCTCAGGAAATGTGATGTATGGCCCTGAAGAACAAGATGGTTGTTGGGTGTAAGTCAGGTATTGTTGAGGCTGGGAGGTTCCTGAGCCTTCAGCAACCATTAAAGCGTTGCTAGCATGAAGACTCAAGGGTCTGCTTGTCTGATAACCTCTCTTACTCTCCATTTCCAAATGGTATCCATCAAGGATGTCATAGAGTTCGGTCATGGTAAGTGTATTCAGGTTCTCTGTTCTCTTGATAGAGACACAGTAGAATGTACACTCATTGGGTAATGCACTCATGAACTTTCTTGTAAGATCTCTAAGTTCATGAGCAATTCCCACAGACTGAAGATCCATGTAACTGAAGTATTGCTGGCTAAGTGTCTCTCCAGCAACGTAGGTGAAGTTCTCGAACTGCTGCTTCAGTGAGTCCTTCTTGGAGTCATTTGAGCTTGAATACATTTGAGCAAGCGCATCAAACAGTTCTTTGGCTGACTTGCAATGCTCAAACCCCACCATGATGGAGTTGGGAATTGCAGTCATGAGAACAGTCATAGCATTGCTATCAATGTCCAACTTCTTCCGGTCCTCATCAGAATAATCTTCACCAGCTTTCTCAATCATGGCACCGTTTCCACCAGCTACCTTTGGCTTATACGGGCCATTGAAATAGATTGCCACATCTTGCTGTCTTGATACCTGATGAAGCCTTCCATTCGTCTGCTCCATGACCTGAAGTTTTCAGGGGTGATGATGGGTGCTTTGGTCATCGTCCCCATCTCTACTTCAGATTTGTTGAGGGCCATTTTGAGTGTGGTGTAAGGAGGAGTGAAAAAAAGGTTGATTAGGATGGTAAGATCTCACAATCAAGAGCCTAAAAAGCTCTGATACCAATTGCAGGATCGGGTTGTCACTTAAAACACTTGGATTTCTCTCAAACTCACTTAAACAACACTCAAATCAGATGAAGTGGAGTCTTTTATAAGAGTTGATAATAATATAATAAGTAGCAAAGAACACACAGAAATAATTTTCAAGGCACTTGTATATATTACTTCTCAACTCAAAGTATTACAAGACTCTTACAAGCATGAAACATGAGTTACAATGAGAAACTATATATACTAGATCCTACAGCCGGATATACTTTGATACCAGCTGGAAACCTAAGACTAAAGCATATACTATAATGCTAAAGTTAAGGTATCTCAGATAAAGTATTATCTAAGATATGGTAGTCATGACATGTCCATGACTTACCTTTTGTCACCAACTAAAGATGGCAACTGTACTAACTTATAAAGGTAAACAGTGGAATAAAGTATGGTCAACTACATGGCTTTTGAGAAAACGCCATGCAATATCTCAGAGGTCTACAGCGGAGTGTCAGGGAGACCATACTTAGGTCCACTGGATAATAGTAGCGTCTTCCGAAGGTAATTTGGCTTCGGAAGAACAAGTTCTTCCAAAGCCACTTATACTTCGGAAGAGGCTTCTATGCTCTGAGGCTTGAGGACTTCTATACTTTGGAAGTTGACTTTTGATCTATCATTCTAAGTCTTGATCTTCGGAAGTAAGTTCTTTGTCTTCGGAAGTTGGAGTTTTCCTTTGGAAGTTAGTTTTATAGTTTGTCTTTGGAAGAGCTCCTTTTTCCTTCGGAAGTTCCACACTTAGCTTCGGAAGTCCTTTATTAGTTGTACCAAAATAGTCTAAGTGATTTGGTTTTGGTTGCACCAGCCTTTCTAGATCCAACAATCATGGCTCAAAGATATGGCTTATATGATTTGTATCATGGTGGGTGAAAGATCAATTCTCAATCCAATTTTTGTCGAGACTCAGTTTTCGTGCAGGCCAAAATGATTGCGTAAAACCAGACATCCTTAAGCATATATTTTAATTTAAATCATTATGCTGATGTCTACTTTATTCTTCAGGTTGAGTCTACCAAGCATATCCATTAAAAAATCTGTTTGTTTTTCTTTTATTTGCAATTAAAAATAAGATGTAAATCAGATCACAACATAAGTTACTATCATTTCTCATTTTAAAAACGCAAGTCATGCAAGAACAAGCATTTCAAGATGATATACAATCATTTCTCAGTCATCTTGAATCAAATTCTCAGTTCTTTTTACATTTTTTTATGTATTACTCATATACTCTCCCCCTAAATTTTTATTTTTGTGAACCTATTTTTTTGTTTTTTTTAAAATTTTTTTATTTTGTTTTTATAAAATTGTACAAAAATAGAAATTTACCAAAGAAGGTCTTCCAACTACACTGATTATCAAGATAATAAATGAATTATCAAAAAATATGCAGTGATTATGAAGTGAGAACTGTGATTGTGCATATAAATATCCAGATTGTGGATAAAATACCATGACCTTAACCTGTTTGTTCCGCCTCAAATTTGAATTAGGAACAATCTCTGTCAGTAAACCGGATTACTAACAGTCCTCCTAAATTGTTCCTGCACTCATTAACAAATTAGTTAGAAAGGGAAACCCAGGCCATCGTAGTCCTGGAAGTTCCTTTTTCATCAATATAAGAAACCTGCTTCTGCACACAACCATTTAAACAATCGAGGATATCTGTATCCTTCTTTTTAATTTGCCAAATTTGTTTCGGTTTAATTAATTTGGATTTGAATGAATTAAATTTAGAAATCATTTTCTGTTTTAGACCAGAAGGAAAAGAATTTGGTTTTGAACCTTTGGTCATTTTCATCTTTGTATCATGTGAAATCGGCTTCACATGAAAAGGTTTGGATGGGGGTTTTTCATCCAACCATTCAAAGATGTGTGTTTTTTACCTCTTGAACCAGAGAAGCAACCCCTGTTGCCTTTACCAGCTGGAACATTCTTTGTAGAATGTGATCCGGAGAAGCAATTCGGTTTGCCTTTACCATCCGAAACAAGTCTTTGTGGGCACTTCTTACCACATGACCTTCTTTTCCATACTCAGAACAAGCCTTGAAAGGCTTTTGATTCTTTGTAGTCTCGTGTTGTGTAGGTGGTGATGAAGATTGCTTTGAGCTTGTAGCAGATTCTTGCTTGTTCTGAAGTTTCCCGTGCTGAACAGGGAATGAGATCTTCACTGATTGACTAGCTTGTTTTTGCAATTGGAATAGAGATTCGTATTGGTCTTGATTCAGCTTTTGGAAGCTTTTGAAACTTGACAGTTTCAGGTGATATCTTGATCTTTGAGGAACCAACACTGTTCTCTGTGTTTGATTCATCATCTGAGCTTGTCCAGTCTCGTATACATAGATCTGCTTCCAATGGATCTTGATTAACAGGAATAGGATGTGATTTTGTTGTTGGAATTTGATGATTAGGTGATTCCTGGTTTATCTCTTCTTTCACAACCCTGACAGGCTCAAAAGTAGGAATTTCACCTGCTGTAAACTAATCAAAGAAGTTAGAAGAAACAGTAGATACAGAATTACAAACAACTGGAACTGAACAGTCGTTAGCTTGACTGTCAACATTCGGTTTATTGTATCTCATACCAGTTGTAGAATCATAATCATCTCGCACCTCATTAAGATTGACACCGTTCAAACCTGCATGCAGACTATTAGTAGGTTGTTCAAACAAATCATTTTTAGGATGAGGTCTGGAGATAGGTGAATAACATAAAGTAGAAGGAGGTGGAACTGAATTAAATACAGTTTCACCATCAGATTTATATCCAATCCCATGTTTTACCTACGCCCCTTGTTGTTTAGCAATAAGATCATCCTTTTTCATGTGTGAAAGGGTCCATTTATCAAGCTTTGTTTGAAGCTTTGTCGTTTCAAACTGAGCTAAAACAGCCCTTTCTCTCAAAATATTAATTTCAACATTACGCTCCAAAATGGTTCTTCTTAAAAGATCTTTTCAGCCAATGCTTCATTAAGTTTTCTTGAAAAAGCAATTTTAATTTTCTTTAATTCCTGATTGATTATTTTTAATTTTTTTTCATTTTCCAATAACAATCTGTTTGCCTTGTAAATCCCAAATAACGAGATTTTGCATGACGAAGAACACATATCCTGAACAGTCTCATAAGGAAGACACATGATAGTTCGTTCTGCAGCTAAGCTCTTTTCACAGTTGCAAACCCTTGTGATTTTTTGTTGTTCCTCTTCTTTAACCGTCAGCATCTCGTCAGCCTCAGATTCTGTCTCTCTTTTATCAACTTTTCCAGCTTTATCATCATCGGTTCTCACAGACTCCGGTTTACTGTCATTGTCGACTCTCAAAGCTTCACAGTTCTCTTCAACAGTTCTTCTAAATTCAAAATTTAAATCCGAATCAGTTTTTAATAACTTCATCTTTTCAATCAGCTCGGCTTTGTAATCAAGTATGCTTGTTACAGAAGAAACAAGCTCAGTATTAAGCGCGTGGGTTTGATGTGGGAACACGGCTTGCTGAAATTCGTTTCTTTGGATATCCAGCTCAAGAGATTTTAGTCTGTTGATCATATCCATAAGTTTTGTGTCGACATAACCTCTTTCTTGCTTCAGTATTTTAACTTGATGATTCCATGCAGACGGAAGAGCGTCAAGAAGCTTTTGAATCTGTTCATGATTACTGAGATCTGGAATATGCTTCTATAGATTATTTGCCACCTTTAAAAATCGATCAATCAAACCTGATAATTTTTCTTTCTTCATACCTATAAAAGAGTCAAATCGGCTTTCTGTCATTGTGAGATTATCTGATTTAAGTCTTCTGAAGATGACATGATTGTAAAAATTTTGAACAGTTAAACGCCTCAAAAATATTTTTTTCCAAAAAGTTTAGAATAATTCTCCCCCGGGAAAAATATTATTCTTAAACGTCACGCTATACAATCTTAGCAACTGGGGTCAAGCTAAAATATTTAAAATAGTTTTATAAATCCTTCCAAAAAGTCTATAAAAATATTTTTTTTATAAATCCTTTAAAATCGTTGAATATTTCTTTATCGGTTTGAACTCAATTAATCCTAACTAGTCAATTTTATTTGATTGTTTATTATTAGAGCACACCTCATTTGTTATTAATCTTGTAACTAGCCTAATTGTTAAAAATCATAAAATTGTTAGCTCAATTTGTTAGCCCAATTTCTTTGATTTTTTAATGAGCCCACATATTTTTTTTAAAAAATTAGCCCAATACTTACACCCAAAAACCCAACTAGTCAATACAAACCCTAAAACGTATTTCATGTCAAATTCACCACACAAAACACACACAAAAGAAATAGAGAGAGAGAATCGGATGAAAGTGAACCCTCTAGGGTTTCGGCAGGATTATCTCCGGCGAGCCGCCTTTCCGACGACAGTTCCGGCGGCCGGAAAAAAAAATCCGGCGAGTTATGGCAAGAACAACCACTATCTCACTAAACTCAACCTTCTGTATCCAACGGTGAACTCGGTTTTCTCTGAAAATCAATAACCAAGGAGATATCAATGAGAGAAGGTGGCTGCGGCTAGGGTTCCGGCCACCGCCGCCTCTCCGGCGACTCTCCGGTAGCAAGTAGACTAATGCGTCGAGCGTTGGCACCCTTCTGCTTCAGTTTCAACCACTGACAACCCCTATGCAGCCCTATTCAACTTCATCAACAAACGTGGCGTCGAACTCGGCACTGGCTGTGGTGTCGCGGCTATGGGACTTTACCTCCTCGGCCTTAAAGACGTTGTCTTCACCGACATCGCACCAGTTATGCCTGCACTAAAGCACAACCTCAAACGCAACAAGCCTGTGTTAGGTAAGATGTTGAAAACGGCTCAGCTCAATTGGAACAACTCTGATCAAATCAGGGCACTTAAACTGCCCTTCGACGTTGTAATCGCCGCTGATGTGGTGTACATTGAGGAATCGGTGGGACCGTTAGTGGCTGCTATGGAGACGATGGTTAGTGATTAGGGGGTGGTGTTGTTGGGCTATCAATTGAGGTTACCAGAAGCTCATGAGTTGTGTTGGGAGCAATGTTATCAAACCTTTGATGTTGAAAAGGTGCCTCATGAGCATCTTCATCCAGAGTATGCATACGACAGACTGATGTGTATATTCTGCGAAAGAAGTTTGGTGCACAACCACAACCACAACCACATCAATAAGGAAGAAGCGAAGGAGGAGAGGGGAGAGCTCCAATTTCGCAGAAAGGTTTAATAATTTCGCAGAAAGTTTTTTTTATAATTTCGCAGCCCTTTTATTTTTATAATTTCGCTAAAATAATTTTTAATTTCGCAGATTGAATCTTTAATTTCGCAGATTCTTATAGTTTCACTGGAAAATATGCAATTTCGCTGGAATAGTTTCGCCGGAGTTGCAATTTCGCGGAATTTCGCCGGAGTTTCGCCAGACGAAACTGTAACTTCGCCGGAACAGTTTGAACTTTCGTTCAAGATCAGATCTAGTTTCGCCCCCATGAAGATTTGAAGCTCTCAAGAACACCAAGAACACACACACTAGTGTGTGTGAGAGAAACTCCTTCAGATCTGAATTTTTTTTTCAATTTCTTGTATAAAATATGTTGTAGATAACTATGCTAGAGAACGATATGTTAACGTTTTGTTTTGCTAAAAGAAGTATAGCTAGAGTATGAATAACATAATGATAAAGACAAACGATTTGAAAATTAAATTATAGATAGGGCTAATCTTATAAAAATGGGATAATTTATTCACAATTTTGCCTTTTTATTGAAAGATAGCTATGCTAGAGAACGATATGTTAAAGTTTTGTTTTGCTAAATTCAATATAAAATCATTTAGTGACGCTGATTTTTTATACATATTAGTTTAATAGGTGTGTTTTGATAAAAATAATAGTTGACATGGATTTAGAGGCTACCTGACATGTTTTGAAGACCAGCATCCTAACTTTATAGTTTATGTTTTTAGCTAAAGTATGCTTGACATGTAATACAAAAGAGTAATGTAATGATTTAAGAGCTTTGTTTGTGATGTCTAAATACAAGTGTGATGTCTCTTGACCTTACTATTAGTAATATACAAGTGATTAAAGTATAAGTTCGAAAAGCATGTTTGATTTTGTATTATTTTAATAATATAATCATTTTTAAGTTTATTTAGTTTTTCACTTGTACTTTTTCAAATATATTATTTTACGAATTTCTTGATATACAGTTACAACAGTTTTTTATATTTCGATAGAAATTTATGTTAAATGTTAATTTTATCCTCGTTCCGAAATAAATTTTGTTTAAAAAGCACAGCGAGTCAAATATAATTGACTTACAAATTTTGGTTTTAAATATGATTTTATTTTTCCTTTATAGTTATTTACATAAAGGTTTTTTTAATTCATAATATAATGTTTTAATTTAGATCAACGTTTTTTCAGAAGTTCTATTTAAAGTTCACTCCTTTCTAAACTTTTCGGGACATTATAAATTCAAGTCTCTTCCCGATACCTATTTTCTCTTTTATAAATCGTTGTATATCATCAATGCAACTTTAACGTTTATTTTTTTAATGAAAATTCAGATTACAACATCGCTATCATATATCTACCATATCGCACGGCTAAAATCTATAGTATTGAAATTGAAATTACAAGAGAAGAGAAGCTAGGCTAATACCTCCACAACTTTGTGTAAATCATCCACTTTTACAATCAAAGACATTAAAAAATAATAATTAAAAAAAAATTAAAAGCCCTCCATTTCTCATTTAACTAAAATTTACATGTGGAGTCCTTTTCACGGAGTACAACTTTACTTCACCAATCCAGCCAAAATAATAATTAAAAAAATTAAAAACCCCATTTTCTACCCTTTTTCATCTTTTAAAACAAAACGCACAAAATAAAAATAAATATAAATTAAGAAAAAGATCGAAACAGAAAGTGCATATAGGAACGAGTTAATAACATAAAAATACCAAACATATTTTCAAAATTTGTACATTAAAGTCCCTTAATCTTATTTTAATACATATTAAAGTTTTTAAACTTATTTATACCAGTATTTGTAAAACTATTTTTGAAAATGTCATCACCCCTTCTTACCCCTTGAACTAGTAAAATTTTCATAAATTAACATTCTTAGTATCCAAAAATATTGACACGCAAAACTAATTTGATGATATAAGATGACGTTAAGAATGTAAAATTTTACATGCATCCATGTAAGAAGATGTGATTTCAAATTTTCAATATGTATTTTAGATAAGTTTAGACACTTTAATGTTAAAAATAAATTAAGGGATCTTTTGAACAAACTAAGAAAACATATTATTCTTTATGATATTAACAGATTCAATAGGAATTGAAGAAAATCATGGGTTAATGGTTACAGAAGAGCTTGTTTGTGGAACTCTTAGAGTCCCTCCAAGCTCTACAGGAACAAGAGGGATAAGTGAGTGCAGAACATCGGTTATCAATGGCCGGTAGCTTGGTTCCGGTTGTACACACAGCACTGCTACAGCTGCAACCTGCACATCAAACACAATCTTTGAGTTTGTATGTTATATGTTTATATATAGGAATTTGGTCGAAAAGATGATTGCGGTTTAAGTACCTGGTACAAGTGTTTGAGATCCATTGTATATCTGATTACAGGATCTACAATGTTTGGAAGCTTTGATCTGTCTGTTAGCTGTGGCATTGCCTGAAATTAAGAATTTGGTATTGTGAAACAATTAACAAGTTAATACTCAGAGATTTGTGTGATGAAGAGTTAGAAAGTAGGTTTTACCCAAGTGACGATGGATTGGCACTGAGATGCTGCTAGTTTTTCTACAGGTCGTCTTCCGAGTAGAAGCTCTAAAAGTACTACTCCAAACGCGTACACATCACTTTTGTCTGTCAGTTTTCCTATACATGAACCGAATTCAGCTTTAGTTTGAGAGAAATGTGCAAAAACCTTTAGAAGTAGGAGTCTTTATACGCTGTTCAAATGTCTAAATGGAAGCAATCCACCAATTCAGCTGGCTTGGGATAGCTGGTATACCCGGTTTGGGATTTACACTGTTTGGTCAATAGTTTATAGTCTGAAAACCGATTTTGATGGTTCGGACAACAACTTATTTCATGGAACGGACCATGTAAACAGGAATGACCGAGTTACCTTTCTCGTATATTTATGTTTTTAGTTTTCAAGCATGAAAATGTTTCCAATCTTATAACTCTAAAAGATTTAACGTAAACTAGTGATCATAAAATTAAAACTTGTTTAAACTGCCAAACTGTTTTTGGACGGTTTGGTCAGTCTAACCAGCTAGTTTGTTTTGCCGTTTTTAGCAGCTTGACCTAATATTTTAGTCAATAACTGCCGGAATAATTGCAACTCATCATCATATAAAAACACAAAAAAAAAAGTTGGCTTTTGCTTTTTAAATTAGTTGAAAAAGAAACATTTGCTATTTGCTATACAGATATAAATAGTTAAAAAGAAAAGACTAGATATAAGATTATACCATCTAGTAGATACTCTGGAGCTACATAACCCAATGTCCCTGAAAGCTTGATGTTGTTCTTGTTCTGGGCTCCATCCATTACAGCAAGACCAAAATCTGAAAGCTTTATACAACAATCAAAAAGTAACATGATTAGCATATTTCAACAACAATAGTCCTTGAGTAGGCCCCACACAGAATCATCCAACCAAATAAGAGTGACTCATTTGTAGGTCCCACAAGCCCAGGCAAACTCAAACTTTGATAGTAGGTTTGAGATGCATTATTATGACACTGACAGATAATTAATTGTTGTACAAATGTTTAAAAACTTAGTGGGGTGATGTCCAAAGTACCTTAGCATTGAAGCTGGAATCTAGAAGGATATTAGATGATTTCAGATCTCTATGAATCACAGGTGGTTTGCAGTTCTCATGTAAGTATTCTAATCCTCTGGTCAGACACTTCAAATATGTTAATTATTTTATTTTTCCCATAAAAAATAACAATAATTGATGTTATTAAATAAATTATCTGCTTTAGAACAAGTCCTACTTTGCTGTATCTAGAGCAATCTTCATCCTGCAATGCCATGTTAAATTGGATCCACTGGAAGGCCCTGTATGGACATAATATTAAACTGTGTTATCTAATCAATTTTCAATTAAAATTAATTTCATAAATACACATAGATTTCCATTTTGGGTGTCTGTATTGATTGCAACATAACCCCTTTTCACATTTTGTCCACATTCTCAAGGGAAAATGACCCATCTTTCAATTACAGTCATTACAAAACATCAATACCATTATTTTCAACCAAAGATTTGAAGAAAGTTGCATAAGAAAGGCCCATTAGCACCATGACAAACTACTAATCATATAAAGTTTGCTCCTCCACTTTGAAGGTATTTTAGACATGTGACTATTACTATAGCACCCGTGATAGTGCTTCCAAGGATGAACGCGATACCACCCAAAGATACTCATATACGTCCAACCCATTGACCCGTTTCATCCTTGATGAAAATCCTTTAAATATCAATATAAAAACATCTCACCGTGTAATTGAGTTTCCAAAGATCCATTATGCATCAATTCATAAACAAGCAGCCTGGTTTCCTCATGAACACAATATCCCAACAAAGTAATTATGTTTGGATGCTGAATTTTACTCAATAGATCTACTTCCGTCTG
Organism: Flaveria ramosissima; assembly: GCA_025215565.1. NCBI lineage: Eukaryota > Viridiplantae > Streptophyta > Magnoliopsida > Asterales > Asteraceae > Flaveria > Flaveria ramosissima. Next base: position 426,522 of record JACVEC010000265.1, on the reverse strand, counting down.
CAAAATCAGAATATCACAAATGCTCAACAACAAGACATCAAACCTCATATCATCAAATTAAAAGATTAGTGAATGGAAACAAACTACCACCTGAAATTCTTTGATGGCATCTTGGCTACCACCATCTAATCTTTTGACAGCAACACAAAGATTCTCATCGATTCGAGCTCTATACACACACCCAAATCCACCCTCACCTAATATCTCACTTTCCCCAAAGTTATCTGTTGCTGATTCAAGCAAGCTATAATCCATAACCGCAACCGACCCCTTTTCAGTAACTGTCTTTACAGAACCACTACTTCTGCTAATGAATGAACTCAATGCAAGCCCCCTCAATGAATCTGCAAATCACACCCCAAGTTTGTTTAGAATCTCAAGAAAGTTAGTCTGCTCAGACAAATGATCAAAACCCATGATTTTTTTATCAGCTTACCTGATCTTTTAGTACTCGGTTTGCTTAATTTGTGTATTTTCTTTCTGTGGCATATCCACAAACAGATGATGCACAATATGAAGATACCCATCACCGTAGAAGCTGCGATGAGCCCAATAAGAAGCTTTCGACTCGATTTCATTCCGTGGTGATTCGTGATAGTAGCTGCAGCTCCTGAACCAAAGGAAATTGATGAAATCAAACCTGCAAAGAAAACACAGATATGATCACAGGATTATGACAGTACCTGAAGAGATGTCAGCCATTGATGATGGAATTGAAGAAATTGGAGCAGCAGCTGGTGAAGATTCAGGAACAGAAATTGCAGAAACAACAATGGATATACTTGTAGGAGATGCATCAATGGAGGTAATTTCGAAATCCCAAATCAAAACCAACAGAAACCCAACAAGAGTTTTCATTCTCTATACCCTCTTTTGAAGTTTGTCTAGTGTAAACAAAACATGAGATTTCTTTTAAGGAAATCTGAGTTGAATTGAGGTTGTATTTGTGTAGTGTATCCTAATGAAGACAGAGACAGAGTGAGATCTCAAATAATAATAATTTTGAAATGAATCTTGATGGGTGTTTTTCTCTTTCTCTCTCCTCTGTCTGCCCACTCTCGTTGGTTGTTTCTCTCTCACGCAGTAAATCAATCACAGAGAGGTGAATTGAGGGTCAATGGTGATGCCAAAGGTTTCAACTTTCAAGTGAGAGTAACAATGGCGGACGGTGATGATGGAGAATGAGAGTGAGAGAGATCGAATGCAAGATGGAGACTGTGAGATGTTTACTTTTCTTGAAATCATAAATAAAGAAAAAGGAGGGAACTTTCATAGATCAAGAATCCAAATTCCTTTTACTCCGCTGTTATTCACATTTTTTTATCAGTTTTGCTTAAAATTTGATAGGGTCGGTTTAGCTTCAGATCGTATTTACAAAAACTTACAAAAATTCGAGTTGTGATGTAAGAAAATAATCAGTGGATGTAAGGATAATCCTCTACTTAATTTTTTATTTCAAAAAATCCCTTAAAAATTTTAATTAAATAACTTTACAACATAGTAACCCATCTTTAAAACTATTCTAATTAAGTTATTTTAAGTTTAAATGTTATTTCAATTAGGTCACTTAAGTTTTATGTGTTTTTTTATATTATAAGTTTTAACATGTGTTTCTCTTTGTTTCAATTAGAAAATATTTTTTTTCTTTTTCTAGGTTGATGTGAAACGATTTCATGAATTTTAGGTATATTTTTATTTTTTAATATAATTAACATAGCTTTTTAATTTTTAATATAATTTCATTTATTAAAAATTCTGACACCCATGTCTTTTTCTCCACTACTTTTTTGACATAAGAAAACTAATAATAACTTGATTTGATGGTTTAATGATCCAATTTGAAAAAAATATACTTAAGTGACTAAATTAAAATACTATTAAAACTTGATTACTATTTTATGGTATTTTCTTAAAATTTAACTTAATGAAGAATAATGTTTTTTAATTTAATTAGAAGGTATGGGGGCTATTGCTTAAACGCAAATAGTAATGTTAGATCCCTTCACAGGGAGCACAAGTAGTACCTGGTCTACTAAGGTATAGACACCATTAGTCTCAATATAGAAAAGGATTTCTTGCGATATGTTGGAGAGAATCAGTAACTAATTCTCGAAAGACAAGGAAGAGAAGTAAGGTAGACAGAAAAAGAGTTAGAAAGAAAAGTTTGTTCTACATTCTCAAGATGTGTATGTGTTACTTTTAGCAATCATATAAGGAATTTACAGGGGTCGAGACCTTGGCTTCTTTCCAAGGAGGATCTCCAGGAGATCTTCTTTTAGCATCATGGGGAAGGAGGCTTAACAATGTTCGTTGTTACCTTTCCCTTGGTGCTCTTTAGGCTTTTCGTGTGGTTTGACCTACCTTCCTACTTCTATTCTTATTACCCATATTTCTTCGGTTCACATGTGATCCTCTAATGTGTATCCCTTCAATACCCAGTTGCTTCTCTTGCAAGGCATGAAATAGTTGACTTTGACTCATTCATTACTTCCTTCTTGTAAATACCTTGCATCGAACATGTATTATACCTTACCCCTGTCATCATACCCTCAGTCTTGCATGAGTCTGAGCTTCCCCATGTTCAGGTTAGACTCAACCTCCTAGCCTTTCTATATTCTCCAACATTAGACCGAAGCTTTTTAATGGCCTATGATAACTTTCAGGGAGACATATTCTTGTCATTTATCCACCTAGCCAAGTTTTTAACCATCACATAGTTACAAATGTTTTTGTTTCTATGATTAGGATTTAAGTATCCCTAATTTCTTCTTCTCATCATATTATCTTCTTGTTAATTAGTTTCTTCATCCAACATGATTTTTTTTTCATCTTTTTATTCTTTTGTTTTTAATTCATCATGGAAAAGTATGCCATGATGTCTAGTTCTTGAAACTAAATGATGTTTCCATACGATCTGTCTATTTGAAGTATTCCAATAGAGATGTCACTTAAAAGTTGAATAAAGATAAATCTTGGTATATTTATCGATTAGATCCTTCCACCAACACTAGAAATATCATTTTTCTTGGGTTTCTGAATCGACCATCCCATTTTAAATGCATTGGAGAGATCCAAGTGGCATTCTTGATATATAGTCCACTTGATATTCTTCTTATGTTCCTAAAACCTTTATCCTGCTTGAGGGAAACTTGACCCATGTTCCCCCTTGTTGGCCTTAGATGTGCTTGGGAGTCTTTTGATGTGAAACTTGCTTTTTCAAGTGGAGGGAAGGTAATATGTGTTCTTTTCTTTTCTGCAGGATCGGGTTTTGTCACTTAACACTTGTGATTCTCTCAAACTCACTTATAATATCACTCAAACAACATGAAGCAATGCCTTTAACAAGAGTTGATAATAATATAATAAGTAATCAAAAGAACAAGCAGAAGTATTTTCAAAGTACTTGTATATATTACTTCTCAACTCAAGATTACAAGACACTTACAAGCATACAACAAGAGTTACAATGAGAAACTATATATACTAGATCCTACAGCCGGTTATACTTGATACCAGCTGGAAACCTACGACTAAAGCATATACTACAATGCTATAGTTAAGGTATCTTAGATAAAGTATTATCTAAGATATGGTAGTTATGACATGTCCATGACTTACCTTTTGTCACCAACTAAAGATGGCAACTGTACTTAACATAAAAAGGTAAACAGTAGATTAAAGTATGGTCAACTACATGGCTTTTGAGAAAACGCCATGCAGTATCTCAGAGATTTGCAGCGGAGTGTCAGACAGACCATACTTATGTCTACTGGATAATAGAAGTGTCTTCCGAAGGTTAACTGGCTTCGGAAGAACAAGTTCTTCCGAAGCCACTTATACTTCGGAAGATGCTTCTATGCTTCCGAGGCTTTGAGGACTTCTTTATACTTCGGAAGTGGACTTCAGAACTTTGTCTTTAAGTCTTGATCTTTGGAAGTAGCTTCTTTGTCTTCGGAAGTTGGAGTTTTCCTTCGGAAGTGTATTTTACACTTAGACTTCGGAAGAGCTCCTTCTTCCTTCGGAAGTTCCACACTTGGCTTCGGAAGTCCTTTGTATGTTGTACTCAAAATCTTCTAAGTGACATAGTTTTGGTTGCAACAGCCTCTCTAGATCCAACAAACTCCCCCTAGGCTGATGCTACCAAAACTTCACTTATTTCTGCTTCTCAAAGTTTTCAGCACCAGGGACAAAAGATATTTGTCTGTTTCTCTGTTCTTCCCGGAAGTAGTGCTGAGAAGCTTGTACAAGTCATTCGTGGATAGGAGATCCAGTCTATCACTTTGAAGACATGTACCCTTTGTTGTGACCCCCTGAAGAGAGTTAGTTGACGGGAGTTGTAGTCATACTCCCATCTAACTATGGACTCAAGTTCAGGACCTTCAACCATTTGAAGAAAGGCTTTGCCTTTGGTTGATGATCCTTTCCTTTCCTCCTCCTCTCTCAGTTTCAACTCCTCTTCGACCTTGCTTCTAGTAGTAAGCTCAGCCATATGAAGGCTGCCTAGATGATTTCTGATGTGGGCAGCTACATCGGAGTTTGAATGGTTGGAGAATGGTTTCTCTGCTAACTCAGCAATATCAAATCTGCTTAAGTGTAGCAGAGATGAGGCATTCAGCCTGTTAGTCTCACCATTCTCTCTCTCAACAACAAAGTTGTGAGAAGAGTCTTCGAACCTCCACTGGACTATCTTCTTTCTTGGTACAAGAGGTTGTCTTGGTACCCTATCTCCTTTCTTTGTGTCCAGCAAAGTCACCAGCTTTCTCCTCAGCTTCTTTTCTTCCTCATTCAATGTATTTGAATTGAGGCCAAGGAGTTTTGCAGCTTGGTCCAAAGTTCCTATGGGCAGATCAAGAAACTCATCTCTTGTGAGGGAACTTGAGGATCCATCAACATAAGTCAGGTTGACTGAATCCTCCTCACAGGAGATGTCGCTCAGAGTTGTGCAGTTGATGAGCTTAGTTTTGATCGCCTTGAATTCCTCCATAGAGAGATGTTTGGAAGGCTGAGGGGATGGTTTGATTGGTTGTTGGGTAGGTTTAGGAGTTTGGGTTCTGGCTAAGGTTTTGGGTTGAATGATGGGTAGTTTAGGTGGTTGAGGTGAAGAGGTTGGTAGGTGTGATGGTGTAGGTTCAGGGGTGAAGGGTTCAGGTTCAGTTTTGATTGGGAAGGGAAAGGGTATAGGTTCAGGTTGAGGTTGGGTTTGGATTTTGGGCTGAGAGGTGGCTTTGAAGGTCATCCCCTGTCCCCTTCTATACATCTCTTTTCTTCTCCCCGCACGAATGTCAGCCTTGATGTCACTGACATGTCGTTGGAGAGTCTTCTCAGACATTGGACCCACCTGCCTGCCAGAGAAGCCATGAGCTTTAAGATAGTTCTTCATCCAAGCTTTCTCACCTATCTTCTTGGCGGCAGACAGTCCAACCTCTTCTTCTTTCTTCCTCTTCTCCACCAGCTTCTCCCTTGCAGCTCTCCTTCTTTCCTTCTCCATTTGATCTTGCTCTTTGTTGAAGAGCCATAAGATCGTATCACTATTGTGTGGAGACAACTCCTCTTGAGAGAATCCTCTGGAGAGTAGGAAAGTGATCCTTTCTCTCCTGAGCTGCAGATCAGCTTCCCTTTCTTTTCTCAGCCTTTCTTCTTCCAAGGCCAACCTTGCAGCCTCTTCTCTTTGCTGTCTTTGCAGCAAGGTTGCCTTTTCAAGCTCTATCAGCTCCTCTAATGGTAGCAGGAGTACATCTTCCGAAGCAGCCCCTAGACTGACAAGTCTATTGATTACCTCCACCCTTCTTCGATTGTTGACTGCCTCCTGGTTGGCTGCAGCTGCTTTGGTACTTGCAGCTAACAGTTTCCCATTTGGTAGTCTACCTTTCCTTCTGAGCTTCTCCATCCTTTCTTCTTCCTGAAGCTCTTCCGAAGTCATCTTCCTCTTGCCTTTTATTCTTCGGAAGTGCTAGACTTTGGTGGTTCTTGGATAGAAGATCCAGGTTGGGTGGTAGAGGTAGGAGCTGGGGTCAATGCAGATGTTATAGCTAATGGTTGGCTGAGAAAGTCCTCCCTATTAACCTCAGATGCAAGTTCCAGAATTGCATCTGTGACTATTAGATCATCGGAAAGGAAAATAGTCCTTCCGCAGCAGCAATCTCAGCTTCGGAAGTTTGTTCTTGTTCTTCCGAGGCTTTGAATTGTGCTTCGGAAGTCTGTGAAAACACACCTTCTGTCCCAACTGTTTCAGTTGCTGGGCCATCAGTCCTAGTTTCCCCTTCGAAATTAATCTCAGGTTCCACTTGGGCCTTAGGTTGACCAACTTCCTCAACAGTGGTAGGAGGTGCATTCAACCTCTGAAGCTCTTGAGCTCCAAAGTAAATCACAGACATATCTGGACTGGGCTGTTCAATCAGGGACTCTAAAAGGAACTTGTTGAAGATCCTATTTAGATCCTGAAGCATCCTTTGATCCACTTGAAAAACAACTGGAGGAGGCTCAGGGAAGATGGCAGCTTGTTGTCTTGAGCTCAAAGAAGTAAGAGCTTGACTGATGGTATCCTGTCTTTGGCTTTGTCTCTCAACATTCTCCCCCTTTTGGTAGCATAATCTTGAGAGGTAGATGAGCTAGAGGAAGAGGTCAAGGAGACCTGAACTGGTACATGCCTAACAGATCTCTCAATCTGTGTCTCAGCTAGTTTGGCCTTGAGACTTTCAATCTCAAGTTGCTGAGTGGCAAACTTATCCTCTAAAGTCTTAACCTTTGATTCAAGGTTTGAGACTTTACAAAGTAGGTCTCTTATGGTGAGTTGCATACTTCCCTCATCTTCTTTTGAAGAATCACGGGGAGATGAGGTAACATACCTGGTATGTTCATCCTCACCACCAGATGTGGTTTCTTGGCACCCTGGTTTCCCTTGCACAATGATGTCTCTTTCAGAGGCATCAAAGGGCATGGTTGCCGTAGATTCAGTCTGACTGTCGTTACCACTGTCCTGAGGATCCATTGAGGCTCCTTCAGTTGTGGCAGCTGAATCTACATGAGTCCCCTCCACATCAGTGGGACTCACCTCAGTAGGGCTTTGCTGGTGTGGGCTAGAGACAAGAGGTTTCTCTAGGCTCTGTTGATCCTTAATAGAGTGTAGAGGATCAACTTCATCGCCTTTGAGAGACATAGTCTCTTCACCAGCTCCGGTCAATAGGTCAGTGAAAGAAAAGGAATGAAGACCTAAGGACCCGGGACTTTGATCAATGTCAAAAGGCATTGAGCTGTCCCTTTGTGGCTGCTCAGGGGAGTATAGAGACTCACCCTGAGGGCTATCAGCTGGAGTTTTGGGCTCATGGGTCTGAGACTAAGGAGACTCAAGACCCATATTGAGGTCAATAGTGAAGGATTGGTGGACCTGTGGCTGAGTGGGAGCCCCTTGTTCCACTCTAGCCTTTTTGGTTTGAAGAGGAGGGGCTTGTTCAATCAGAGTAGATTGAACAAGGGTTCGTTTGGTACGTCCCTGGTAGGTGACAGTGATGGGAGGTGAAGGTAGATTTGGAATGGTGAGGGTAGTTGCTGGTGTGGGTTCATCACCTGTGGGGTGAACAGGAATGTCACCAGGAGCCATTGGCTCAATCATACCTGGAAGTAGTACGGTATCCCTTCCAGTGTAGTTGGTAGACACTCTCTTCAAGACTTTGAAGATGGTCGGCCTCATTTGGGGAGCAGACAGAGCAGCTGCACAGACAAGCTTACCCTGATCTAGCTCGCAGTTGATTATGTGCTGGAGAAATCTGGGATACATAAATAATGTGTCCCTTTGTAGATTTCCCATAAGGTTAGTCAGCACAAACCTTGAATAGTTGAAGCGGAGGCCTTGTTCCAACCCGTGAACTAAGCACCCGAGTTCATAAGGGATTTGATCCCATCCCCCGGATTTGTTAGATAGACAGTGAAGAACCACATGCAGCAGGAACTTCCACTTGTAGGAGAAGTTGAATTTGTAGACTGTTGACCTGCTTACATCTCCACCGTATCCCATTTGGAGATAAGAGTTATCTAACTCAGATTTGGGGAATTCCGTCGGTGCGCCTTCATCATGGAGCTCAAGATGCTCCCTGATGGTCTGTTCAGTGATGACCAACTCTTGGCCACAAACACTTGACCTAATAGCACGAACCCCGTTTAGGGTTTCAATCCGACCATTTGCCCAAAATTCGGACATTTGGTTGGAGTAGATGGTAGGGTTTACGGTCAAGGCTGTGTAGTATGAAGATTGGGCTAAGAAAGAAATGATATCAGAGAAGTCATCATCCCTTGACGAGTCAAGGAGTGCGACTTGGTTGTGCTGAGGGTTTAAGGCCATTTGAGAAAGATAGCAGTAGAATAGTTCTGAGTAAGGTAAATTGGAGAAAAAGAAAGCTTTTAGGGCAGTGAATTTGGTAAAAAGAGTGTAAGTGATTAACCGAAAGTATTTAAATGGGTGAAATGGCGGTTTAAAGGGTGGTTTGGATAAGATGATGTGAGGGTTCAGTGGATGATGTGACAGGGGCGGTAAGGTTAGACCATTTAAATAATCCGACATCATTAACAAAATCTTTACTTTTTACAGTGTGGGGCCCAAAAGATTTCCGTTACACAGTAAAATCTTTCTTCCGAGTATAAAGTGTTTCCGAAGGTAATGTTCTTCCGAAGGAAAATGTACTTCCGAAGATAAATTGCTTACTTTCGAGAGTACATGTTGCTTTCAGATGAAGTGTATTGAGTTCTTCGGAAGTAGATCTGAGGTGAACTCAATCGCTTCTTCCGAGACTTAACACTCTTCCGAGAAGAAAATTAATCTTATGAGAAATTTGCTTCGGAAGTTATGCTAGATATCTTCCGAGGGCTAATTTCTCTTCGGAAGAACTTATACTTGGAGAAATTTAAGAAAAGATTTCTTGTAACAGGGCTTAGATTGTTTTGACATAAGACTTTACACATTAAAAAGGTTTTCAATTGAGATTAACTATTCAATGTTTATCATCCCAATAGCTGTAATGAGATATTTAAATCTTTGTTCATCAAATGCTTTGGTGAACAAATCAACATATTGTTCATTTGAATAAACTTTGATTAGTTTTATAAGGTTTTTCTCATGAATATCTCTAATGAAATGATACCTAATATCAATGTGCTTTGTCTTAGAGTGCTTCACTGGATTTTCAGTGATGGATATAGCACTGTTGTTGTCAATGTGGATAGGAGTGCTCATGAAGTTGAATCCATAGTCAATCATCTGGTTTTGAATCCACAGCAGCTGAGCACAGCAACTTGCAGCAGCAATGTATTCAGCTTCAGCAGTTGATGTAGAGACACAGATTGCTTTTTGCATTGCCATGAGATGATCCTTCCACCAAGAAATTGACATCCTCCTGATGTTGATTTCTTGTTGATGTTGCAGCCACCATAATCACTATCAGAGTAACCATAGAGATTAAAATCACTATTTCTTGGATACCAGAGACCTAACTTAGGTGCTCCTTTGAGGTATCTGAGGATTCTCTTGACAGCAATTAGGTGAGACACCTTTGGAGCAGCCTGATATCTTGCACAGATGCAAGTTGCAAACATGATATCAGGTCTACTTGCTGTGAGATACATCAGAGAACCAATGATTGCTCTATACTGATGTTGATCAGTATCCTCCCCCTCAGAATCAGGGCATAAATCATGGTTTCTGGGTATGGGTGTCTTTGCTGCTTTACAATCCTTCATATCAAATCTCTCTAAGATATCATTGACATACTTAGATTGATTGATGAAGAACCCTTCCTTCAGTTGCTTTACCTGAATTCCAAGGAAAAAGTCTATTTTTCCCATAAAACTCATCTCGAACTTCTTCTTCATAATGCTCTCAAAGTCTTTACACATTTGGTCATTTGAGGAACCAAATATGATGTCATCAACATAGACTTGAACTAGCAAAATGTCTTTCCCAGACTTTCTGATGAAGAGAGTCTTATCAATGGTACCTCTAGTATAACCATTTTTCAGGAGAAATTGAGACAATGTCTCATACCACAGCCTAGGTGCTTGGTGCAGCCCATATAGAGCTTTATCCAACTTGCACACATAGTTTGGGTGCTGTGGGTCTTCAAATCCTGGAGGTGGCATACGTAGACTTCCCTATCTATATCCCCATATAGAAAGGCACACTTGACATCAAGCTGGTAGACAGTGAAATTCTTGGATGCAGCATAAGCAAGGAAGATCCTAACTGCCTCAAGTCTTGCAACAGGTGCAAAGACATCAGTATAATCAATTCCTTCCTCTTGAGTGTATCCTTGAACCACCAGTCTTGCCTTGTTCTTGATAATCAAGCCTCTATCATCTCTTTTATTTCTGAATACCCATTTGGTGCCTATAGGTACTTGACCAGATGGTAGCGGACATAGGTTCCAAACCTTTTGTCTTTTGAATTGAAGCAGCTCCTCTTGCATTGATTCAACCCAGCTACTATCTTTCAAGGCATCTTCCACCTTCTTGGGTTCCATTTGGGATAAGAAGCATGAGTACAAGCAGACATTCCCATTATGAGTTTGTCCTCTTGTTCTCACACCCTCAGAGACTTCCCCTATGATGTTTTCAGCTGGATGAGTATTGTGAATTCTAAGTCTTGGAATCACCTCCAGTTGCAAAGATAAGTCCAAGTTGGACATATTTTGCTCAGGAGCTTGAATACTTGGTCCAGCTGTTGTTTCAATCTCATTCAATGAGGACTGATTGAATGAAGAGAAACATCATCATTTCTTTGCTGTGAAGCATCATTAACAGTTGCCTGTTCCTTCAAAATGTTGCTTCCATCAGCTTGGTGTTGTGCAGGATCACCTGAGGAGACTTGAAGATCATCAGGTGAATCCCTTGTTGAAGTTCCACTATTTCTTGAAATGTTATGCTGTCTGATCTTTCAATAGTGGGAACTTGATTTGTTGTAGCTCTTGGAGAACTTGGAGCAGGTCTGGGAAGCTCAAACAGTTGATCTTCATTAGAATTGCTTTGAGCACCTGTTCCAGCTGAAACATTCTCACAAGATGGTTTAGAATAGTTTGGAAACAATTCTAAATCAAAGATATGATCAGGGCCATTCCCCCTAACACAAGGAGTGTGCTCATTAACTACAATGTTGGAGGATTCCTCAAATTGTTGGTTTTTAATATTATAAACCCTGTAAGCTTTAGAATAGGAGGAATATCCAACAAAGATAGCATCATCTGACTTTTCAGCAAATTTTGCCAAATTGTCTTTTGTGTTAAGTATGGTACACCTGCTGCCAAAGGACCTTAGAAAGCCAATGAACGGTGGCCTCTTGTTCCATAACTCATAAGGGGTCTTTCCATGTGGCTTTACTACAAGAACTCTGTTTTGCACATAGCATGCAGTGCTGACTGCCTCTGCCCAGAATGTTAGAGGCAGCTTTGAATCAGCTAACATAGTCCGAGCAACCTCAATAAGTGTCCTATTTCTCCTCTCAGCAACACCATTTTGTTGAGGAGTTCTAGGAGCACTGTATTGTCTGGCAATCCCTTTTGAGTTACAAAATGAGTCAAGAACAAAGTTCTTAAACTCAGTCCCTTGATCACTTCTAATTATTTTAACCTTGTGATCAACTTGATTTTCTATTTTAAGAATAAAAGATTTTAAAGTTTCAGCAGTTTCATCTTTAGTTCTTAAAAAGAATACCCATGTAAATCTAGTAAAATCATCAACTACCACAAGGCAATATGATTTCCTTCCAATGCTCATTATACTTGTGGGGCCAAATAGATCCATGTGCAATAAGTGTAATGGAGTAGTGATAGAGTTAACAACCTTGGATTTATGAGAAGACCTGTGTTGTTTCCCTTTCAGGCAAGCAACACAGTTATCTTTGCAGAAAAATTCCTTTTTAGGCAAACCATGTACCAAGTTATTTTTAGCCAATTTATTCATTGTCTTAAAATTGACATGACACATTCGTTTATGCCATAGTGTTGACTCATCACTATCAGCTTTGGAAAGAAAGCATGATACTTCTCCCATTGGGGAAGCATTGTTCATATCAAGCTTGTACATATCCCCTCTCCTGGGAGATCTAAGAAGCACCAATTCCTGAGGAATTGTCATCCCAGGTTTGAGGATGATGCACTCATGTTCTGTGAAAAGCATTTGATGCTTTTGATCACAGAATTGAGAAACACTTAACAGGTTGTGTTCAAGCTGTTTGACAAAGTTAACTTTGTCAACTTTTAACTTTCCATTGGATATACTTCCTCTGCCAGAAATATATCCTCCGGCCTCACCTCCAAACTAGACAGGACCTCCATCATAATGTTGAAATTGTTGAAGGAGAGATCTGTTCCCTGTCATGTGCCTGGAGCATCCACTATCTACAATCCAAATGTTGTTATTCTTGTCATATGGATGTCCCTGCACATAAGGTGAGATAATTAGTTTTGATTGGAAACCCAAGCCTTGTTGGTCTTGGGTTCTTCCAATGAGAGTGACATGATTGAACCAAAATTTATGCATGGGGGTTCAATAGATGTCTTTGAAGAAGAGGTTTGGGCTACATCATCTTCCTTGATCTTCCATTCCATCCCTTGGTTGATCATAGAAGATGAGCTTGATGAAGCTTTTGTAGCTTGGCATTCTTCCGAAGCTTCTTTCTTTTCGGAAGAGACATTCAACACCTTTTCTTCCGAAGCAGTCTTCTTCTGGGATGGTTTCAAGGGGACTCTTTTGTGAGTCTTTGCATAGCTTTAACTTCCGAAGCCTTTTTCCTTTCGGAAGAAGAGTTTTCTTCCGAGAGAAGCCTTGCTTCGGAAACAAGCTTTCCCTTTTTCATCACTTGAACCATTTGATATGGTCCAAATATAAACCTTCCCTGACTCCTTCTCTTTTAACATTATTTGCATAATGTGTGCTAGCAGGATTGTAGTAACAATCTTTAGCCATGTGGTTTTGCAGACCACACATTATGCATGCAATGTTAATTTTCTGGAATTAGAGGGTTGCTGTTTCTTGTTCTTTTTCTCCTCATCAGCAACCTTTCCCTTTAACTTCTGATCCTTTGGTAGGATAGAGTACTGGTACTGTACTCTTTTCCTGAATCAGAAGGTCCAACCACCTGAAATCCTGCTGATATGAATACACCCTTTTGCTTTGGGTCTATCTTCAGTTTGGATTCAGCCACCTTCTTGGCAGTTTTTCTGGCTGCTTTAGCCCTGCTTCTTCTGGCTTTGGTGGTCAGGGTTTGATCATCATTGGCTGGGGAGGGCACAATTACCTGTTCCTTCCCTGTGATGGTCATGGTCTCCATAGTTGCATTACTCTTTGACTCTTTAGAAGGTGGGTCAACAGATGGAACCTCTTGCTCTTCAGTACCACACCTTGGTTGTCTTACAGACTCATAAGAGTGTGGTGGAGCAATTTCATTGGTTCCCAACCCACTTTTGTTTTGATAACAAAGTTTGGAGTGAGAGGATGATGCAAGTATGGCTTGGAAGTTCTGCTCGGAAATAGCATACTTCCTGGCTTGAGCCTCAGCAGTGACAAGCTGGGCTTGAGCCTCAGTCAATTTGGATATTAAATCCTTGATTTGAGTCTTGTAGTTGGTGTGTTCATGTTTTAAAAGGGACACAGTTTTCTCTAACTCCTCAATTTTCTTTTGGTAGTCAGATTCAGCCCTTTTAAAGTCAGATTTTAGCACATTTAAAGACTCAATATCAGATTTAATTTCCATATTGTAGTCCTGGTACAATTTAACCTTAGCAATACAAGCAGGGGTACAGAGATGTTCATATACCTTATTTTCATCTGTTCCTGCCATGAGTGCTTGAGCAGGAGTCACATCTTGAACCATAAAGCTCCAGTCAACTTCTTGAGCCATTGCTGCTGTTTCAGTTGACTTTCCGTTGGGCTTTGGTGTGAAGGATGTGTGGAGGCCTGTGAGGTTCCCGGGTTGGACTTGGGAGCCTTGCATTCCCTTGCAAAATGGCCAAGCTGGTTACAGTTGTAACATTTAGCCTTGCTTTTGTCAAACCCAAACTTGCTAGTGATTGGGTTTTGAGGGAATTGCCTTCCAGTTCTCTTAAAGAACTTCTTCGCTCTGTAGGTTAGAGAGCCATTTGTTGGACAATGTCCACATACTCTATGTCATCTGGACTGAAGCACTCAAGATCATCAAAGCAGAATTGATGATCATTGGAGTGTCCACTCCCTGAGACAAACGCACAGCCCTCCTGAAAGGAGCTTTGCTGAGCTTGATGAGACCTTGGAGTCTCAGGAATGTGATGTAAGGCCCAGATGAACAAGATGGCTGCTGGGTGTATGACAGGTACTGCTGAGACTGGGAGATACCTGAGCCTTCAGCAACCATTAAAGCGTTGCTAGCAGGAAGGCTCAAGGGTCTGCTTGCTTGGTGACCCTTCTTGCTTTCCATTTCCAAACGGTATCCATCAAGGATCCCATAGAGTTCGGTCATGGTGAGTGTGTTTAAATTCTCTGTTCTCTTGATGGAGACACAGTAGAAAGTCCACTCATTGGGTAGAGCACTCATAAACTTTCTAGTAAGGTCTCTAAGTTCTTGAGTGATTCCCACAGATTGGAGGGAGAGATAAGATCCATATACCTGAAATATTGCTGGCTAAAAGTTTCTCCAGCAACATAGGTGAAGTTCTCAAACTGCTGCTTCAGTGAGTCCTTCTTTGAATCATTAGAGCTTGAGTACATTTGAGCAAGAGCATCAAAGAGTTCTTTGGCTGACTTACAATGCTCAAACCCCACCATGATGGAGTTTGGGATTGCAGTCATAAGAACAGTCATAGCATTGCTGTCTATGTCAAGCTTCTTCCTGTCTTCATCGGAGTAGTCTTCAACGGCCTTCTCGATCATGGCACCGTTTCCACCAGCAACTTTTGGCTTGTACGGGCCATTAACGATGGACTGCCACATCTTGCTATCCTGGTATCTGATGAAGCCTTCCATTCTTCTGCTCCAAGACCTGAAGTTTTCAGGGTCGATGATGGGAGCTTTGGTCATCGTTCCCATTTCAACTTCAGATTTGATGAGGGCCATTTTTGAGTGAGGTATAAGGAGGAGTGAAAAACTGGTTGATTAGGATGGTAAGATCTCACAATCAAGAGCCTAAAAAGCTCTGATACCAATTGCAGGATCGGGTTTTGTCACTTAACACTTGTGATTCTCTCAAACTCACTTATAATATCACTCAAACAAGATGAAGCAATGCCTTTAACAAGAGTTGATAATAATATAATAAGTAATCAAAGAACAAGCAGAAGTATTTTCAAGGTACTTGTATATATTACTTCTCAACTCAAGATTACAAGACACTTACAAGCATACAACAAGAGTTACAATGAGAAACTATATATACTAGATCCTACAGCCGGTTATACTTGATACCAGCTGGAAACCTACGACTAAAGCATATACTACAATGCTATAGTTAAGGTATCTTAGATAAAGTATTATCTAAGATATGGTAGTCATGACATGTCCATGACTTACCTTTTGTCACCAACTAAAGATGGCAACTGTACTTAACATAAAAAGGTAAACAGTAGATTAAAGTATGGTCAACTACATGGCTTTTGAGAAAACGCCATGCAATATCTCAGAGATTTGCAGCGGAGTGTCAGACAGACCATACTTATGTCTACTGGATAATAGAAGTGTCTTCCGAAGGTTAACTGGCTTCGGAAGAACAAGTTCTTCCGAAGCCACTTATACTTCGGAAGATGCTTCTATGCTTCCGAGGCTTTGAGGACTTCTTTATACTTCGGAAGTTGACTTCAGAACTTTGTCTTTAAGTCTTGATCTTCGGAAGTAGCTTCTTTGTCTTCGGAAGTTGGAGTTTTCCTTCGGAAGTGTATTTTACACTTAGACTTCGGAAGAGCTCCTTCTTCCTTCGGAAGTTCCACACTTGGCTTCGGAAGTCCTTTGTATGTTGTACTCAAAATCTTCTAAGTGACATAGTTTTTGGTTGCAACAGCCTCTCTAGATCCAACATTTTCCTTCAACCCTTGATTATTATTTCTCTAACAATATTCCTTGTTGCATTAGTAGAAATGTGTCTTTTGAGTTTGGTGTTTGATAAGAACATTATTGATGTGGATATTCATTTAAGCCCTTAGTTGAGGTAGAACAAATGTCTTGGTGTTAGTTGGGCAATCTTATATAATGAGGTTGAGTATTCTATTGTGTTTTTTGATAGGTTCCTTGATGACACACGTCGTTTTCTTGTATTGCTACTACTTAGAAACTAAAGAAGAGGAAAAGGGAAAATAATCATCGATGTTGGTCCACCCCTCAAGAGCACTGGATCATCTATTCAACTTTGCACTTCCTTCACTTCCGATAGTAACAACTAATCTAATCGTTCTTAGCATCCCCAAGCTTAGAGAAAAAAGCTAAAGGTGAGGGTGAGTCTACTAGTAGGGATGGCGAGGAACATTTAGTCACTAATCCTTGTGTCCAAGTCATCTCTTGTGGTGGGGGTTACAAAGGATAATCCATCTTTACATCTAAATGGGGTGTTCACAACAAGGATATGTTTAGTTATCCTCTTATCTATTATCAAGTTGTTTGCAACTTCACTAATTCTTTGTCCAAGTCATCTCTGTGGTGTTCACAACAAGGCTTCATGTTTCTCTTATGGGTATTAGGTTGGTTCTTATTGAAATCTTGCAACTCCATAAGACCTTTGTCCCCATCCTTTTAAAGGCTATCCCATCCTTTTAAAGGCTACTAATAATCTTTGTTCATGTAATAATATATTGACTTTGCCTAGTAGAGAGCCTTTATTTTTCAAGGCTGAGTGTCTAATAATGCACTTTTTATATCTTAAATTTTAGGAAAGGCTTCCTTATTGTAGAAGCAACATATGGATGACATGTGTATTATGGACAAGAGGCATGCAGAAAACAAATTTTGGGTTAACGTATGGAGGTTGAAGAAAATGTTGTCCTTGGGCCTAGATAAGCTTGCGTTAGATGAGGAGAGGAAACACTTTATTTCTAAGAAGGAACCTCGTCCATTTCTTAGAAGATTCAAATGTTATCATATCATGAATGCCAAATTTGCCAGAGCCTCGGGCAAACATTATTGTCTGATTGAGGAAGGCTTTACTAATGTACTCAATTACTTACGTCATAGTATTGAGTACATGCGACCCTTTTCAATTGTGTTATCAAGTTTTTGGGCTGGGTATTGAAGAAGAAATCAAGATGTGTTATTTTGCATGTTTGTAATATGTATCTAATACGTTCATAAAGAGGACATATAAAAGCTGAAGGTCAAACATAGGTTCCCAACTCATGCCACAACTTCTTAAGGTTTGTCTTTTCCTTACCTTGCGCTATTGTTAATGGTTTGAACAAGTCATTATATTGCAATGTTTTAAGCATGAGGGTTTTAAATCGAATAGTCATCTTTTGCCTTTTTGGTGTTAGGAAAAATCGAAGTGGACTAACTAGCAAGGCCAGCGTTGCTGTGGAAGCTGGACTCCTACCTTTGTGATTTTCAATAAGCCTGATGCCATAGCTGGAGGGAAGGCTGTTGCTGATGACTAAGTTATGGATGATAAAAATGACAAGATCCTAGGCAAAGATTGTTAGATATTTTAGTATAATTGGATTGACTAATACCCAATGTAATTATAATATCCATCAAACAAGTTCGCTTGTTTGAGTTTATTATGATCTTGATATTAAAAACCTCCTTAGGGGCTAAGCCCCTAAGTAATGGGGGTTCCAAGTGGGCAACACCCCTTTAGAGGGGGTCCAGGGGCAGCACTCCTTGTAGCGAGGTTCAAGGGGCGGCAACCTCTGGTGGGGTCCAAGAGGCAGAGCCTCTGGCCGGAAATTTTTTAATTTGGTCCAAAAGAGCCTTCCATTAAAAAAAGAATTCGAGTCGATTTCCTGATTTCCACATATGAAAATTCGAGTGAAAAAAGGCGCATTTTACTTGTCATACTAAATTCAAACAAAATTACCAAACTACAGTTTTTCCCAGACTTTCCCTAAAATCGAATTGCATCATTATTCTGGTCACTCTCTCTCTCTTCTTCGAATTCTTATTTTGGTTCACGAAATTCAGACATTAAAACATACTGGTTCTTGATTTCGTCTGAGTTATATCCAATGATTTATTTAAGTGACCATCGAAAATTTTGATCTGAAAGTGATCTTCACGACTCTCGGATTATCTAAGTTTGATTTCAAGTAATCTACAAAGAATACGAGTTTTGATGAACAACCTAAGGAAGAGAACACTGAGCTTAAATAAGAAGCAATGCCTCCCTAATTATGATGTATTACATTACAAACAAAGTCTATTCTCAAGGTTGTGATGTTTTAGGGTGTTCCGATCAGGACAAGTCTTAAGGGATGCTATCGCATCGGGTTGTCCATTTTGACAAGACCAGGAAAGGATCAATCCTCATGGGCATCATTGCTCTAGGCTTCCATCATTGCCAATTCTATGGATATCGTAAAGAACTGGGTGGGAGAATAATTTTTCTTGAAAATTATTTGCTTAATTTGATGTCTAAAGAGTGGAAGACCATTTGTGAATGGTAATAATCATAGACTATTATGTAAAGAATAAGAATGATGTGATAGAAATTGAAGCTCAATTTCCTTCTTTGCTCTTAAGCTTTAATATATGTTAATCTTGAATCTTGTTGCTCGCCTCAAAGATGATATAAATATATTAATGCATGATAAAGATGTTTTTAATTATTTACGTTTTAAAATTGATGTTGCAAAAAAAGTGAGCGTGATATGAAGTTGGACAAGATGTAATTTTATTTATGTTCAAAAGTTCAGCAAAAGGGTGATTGTGGCATGTCCAAGTTTGTTGTTTCATCTTTTGGTTTGTTTCGTTCAACCAACAAGTTTAGTATCTTTTGATTAGTTTAATATATAAAATAGTCATTGTAAATACCAACGTCTCTTTTATTACTCTTGCTTTAACTGATATCTTATTCCCTTCTTCTCTAAAACTATAAATCACTACTTTATGAAGTCATGTGACGGGATCCATTAAAGAAATATTAATTAATTTCTTCTTTGAGCATGAAGATGGAAAAAGAAAGTTACTAATTAGACAAATTATAATGTATTATTTCTTTAAATAATAAAAAAACCAATACATAAAAGACGATTGTGTGTTGCATGCAAGACATATGGAGCAATTTAGTTTAACCCGTTATAACATGCCCAACTCTTGGAAATAGAACCTAAACCTGTAATATTTTAAAACAGAAAACAAAAAACGTAACTTTTCGTATGTAATTACCTCTTATAATAATTAGTACTTGAATTACAAAAAATACACAAATTTAATACTTACAGATTGGAAACAATCTATATATCGTGAGATAAATAATTAAGAGAACTATATAAGAAACCCAGGTTATATACGTGAAAATAAAAACTTAATCGTTACATAATATGCATATACACACCTTTTATTTTACATTAATGTACTATTAACAGGAGCCTTGAACAATTCAAATAATTGCTATTTTTCCTACATAGGGGGGGTGGGGTTATGTTTGCAATAGGAATCTCATTCATATTGGTTATTAAGATATATTTTGAGTATTATTTTAGAGTAATTGCAATTTTCATACCTGTGTTTTGGGGGGTTAACAGGATCAGCCACAGCTTAACAGTTTGCATACCTGAGTTTACGAATGTTAACACTTTACATACCTCCGTCCAATTTCCGTTAAACAACCGTTAAATCTCCCCCCACGTGAGGGGCAAAACTGTCAATTCACCTAATTTTTAATCTTTTAAGAGTAAATTGTAAATTTCATACATGTGTTTTAGGGGTGTTAACAGGATCAGTCACAACTTAACACTTTGCATACCTGAGTTTACGAATGCTAACACTTTACGTACCTCCGTCCAATTTTCGTTAAACAAGCGTTAAATCTCCCCCACGTGCTCCTCACGTGAGAGGCAAAACTATCAATTCACCGTGAGCAGCCTCTACAACAACCTCTCTCTCCAAACCCTACCTTCCATCCCCTCCCTCCAAAACCTCCTGTCGGAGACTCTCAAACTCACCGTCTCCCACCGCTGACTCACCGCCTCAAACCCTACCCCGCCGCCCACATCAACCACCTCGCCGTCAACAACCACCGCCTCTACGCCGCCTCCAGCGACCGCATCCATGTATTCGACACGACATCGTTCTCCCTCATCGACACTTTCACCGTCAACAATTCCTCATCAGGTTCGTCAAATCCCTCACGTTTCATAACGGAAAAGTGTTCACATCTCATCAGGACACTAAGATCAGAATATGGAAACTAACGGAACACAAATGACATAAACACGTCGGAACCCTACCGATGGTGGAAGATTAATAAATTAGGTGAATTGACAGTTTTGCCCCTCACGTGAGAAGCACGTGGGGAGATTTAACGGTTGTTTAACGAAAATTGGACGGAGGTACGTAAAGTGTTAGCATTCGTAAACTCAGGTATGCAAACTTTTAAGTTGTGGCTGATCCTGTTAACACCTCTAAAACACAGGTGTGAAATTTGCAATTTACTCTAAAAGATTAATAAATTGGGTGAATTGACAGTTTTGCCCCTCACGTGAGGAGCACGTGGGGGAGATTTAACGGTTGTTTAACGGAAATTAGACGGAAGTACGTAAAGTGTTAGCATTCGTAAACTCAGGTATGCAAACTGTTAAGCTGGGTTGATCCTGTTAACACCCCCAAAACACAGGTATGAAAATTGCAATTTACTCATTATTTTATCTATTAAATTAGTGATACTTTAGATATTCTAGTGGTTAAATGGTGTGTACCATAACTATATAGTTTTAATCTATTAAAAAGTTGATGTTAAAAAAATGAAGTGTAGTTAACTAACTTGCCCACTTTTAATCTAGATCTTGTAAATTAGTTATTGTTATAAACATGGTGGTTGCTATGAACCTACACAAGCAACCTCTAGTAGTTTAGTTTGTTACCTCAGCACCCGTGCCTTTGGTCCTACGACAAAAGTTCGTCTATTACTAAATATAGAAATATTGTTATGCAAGTGACTGCACATTCCTGAAATTAGAAAATATGTGAAATCCATATCAAAATTTGAAAAGATGTATATACATAGTTGTATTAATATTGTTGTATATTACAGTGTTATATATTAATAGTAGATTAGTACCCGTGTATTAGACTGGTTGAATAATAAAATTTTAAATAATTAGTAATAAAAATTTATTAATTATAAAACGATATGATTGAAATTGCATATGAGTAAAAGTATAAGTAATAAAACAATGTATCATTGTTTTAAACTTTTAATTTATTTTAAAATCTTTATTGTTATTTTTAAATAAACATTTTGTTCCAAAACAAAATATTTTAAATAATATCAATATTAAGATTTTCCTTATTATAACTCCTAACTTTAGTTATTTTGTTTTATAAAATCATTTTAAAAAAAACCATTTTAAAATATTTCATATTTTTAAAATGTTTGTTGTTTTAGAAAATTTTCTTATTTTAAAATTTTGTTTATTTAGAAGTTACATTTATAAAAGCATCTCTTTCTTAATTTATTAAAAAACAATTTTTAATCTTAAAAGGAATTAAATAATATTATTAGTATTTAATGTAGTTATTTAATAGAAGAAAAAAACAGAAAAAATAAAATCAGATGGTCTAGAATTATGCCAAGTGTTATCTTAAAACCTTCTTTTATTATAATAAATAGATTAGTTTCAATACATCGCTATATATTAATATTAGCCTAACTATCTGCGTGTTACACGGGTTAAAAAATTAAAGTAAATATAAATAAAAACATAAATTATCAATTACTATTAATAAGTTTGTAATATATACAGATGTGAAGATAGATTAAATAGATATGTATACATGTAAATTACATAAAAGAATTAAATACATAAGAAAATAAGATTAATGTTTACAAATCTCTAAAATTTATTTTGTATACAAATCTTTGATCAGATTTTGTTAATAATTTCTCAAACTTAAAAAACATGTTTTTAGAATATTCTCCTGTATTATAAAAATAAAAACTTAAAATTAAAATATATATGTTTTATAAGATAAATTTCAAAAATATATATATTAAATAAGTGTTTACGATTTTGTTAATAATTTCTCAAACTTAAAATAGTATTATGTTTTTATCATGTAGTGAAGTCAAAGATGTAGTCAATTGATAAACTTAAACATGTTTAATTAAATTGGAGTCAAGTGAAAACAGATTTGTCATTTCATTATTATGTTAGATTATAAATCTGAGTTTCTCGATTGATCATAGTATTCTTAGTGATCAATTGATCATAGTATTCTCATTATGTTTCCAACAACAGCAAACTCAATGACCCAAAATACCATTTAGTCTATCTTATAATATGTAGTAAGTTTTTTTTGTATGATATGTTTTCTTCCAAACCAGCCATTTTTCTTTAATTGGTATATGCTACTGTCGTGATGATTTACACCACTTAATCTATCTTATTTATCTGATATATTTGTTGTTGTACATTACATTATTTAGATGGATCCAAAGAATGTGCAGATTTTATCGAGCGATAAGTCTCACAGTGAGGAAAGGAAGATACGATCTGATCAACATAAGCAAAATAAACAAAAGTAAAGTAAAACAACAGGCGGTTCTACTAAGAAACGGGGTTCTAAGATTTGGGTTGACATTTAGAAGTTTGTAGACGAGGAGGGGAATAAAAAGACAAGATGTAAGCATTGGTCTAGTGTATTGGTTGCAAACCTGTATATAAATGGAACATCTGGATTGAAACGGCATACGGAGTCATGTAAAAAAACATCTTGATCGGTTAAAAAGTCAATGCAACCTATGTTTTAAGAAAAATGATGATGGCTCAAGTGGAAGTAGTGAAGTAAAAATACGGAAATTCAGCGGGTGAAAAACAAGAAGGGGAATAGCTGAGATGACCATACTAGATGAGCTTTCTTTTGTAACTGTAGAGCACGAGGGATTTTAAAGGCTTATGAAAATCATTTGTTCTAATTTAAGATTCCTTCGTAAGTCTTTTTTCTACAACGAGCAAGCCCAGGGTGTGTCTAACCACCAACACGTGGACATTAATTCAGTGCATCAACTACAACTGTGTCAAAGCACACTTTATCCACGACAATTGGGTGTTACATAAAAGGATATGAAACTTCAGCCAATATATAGCCATAAGGGGGAGGACATCGCTCGGGTCATACTTCAGTGTTTAAAAAATGGGATATTGAACATGTCCTAACAATTACTACGGATAATGCCTCTTCTAATGATACAGTCATATCAATTCTCAAATCCAGATTACCAAATGTAATGGGTGACGGGAGATACTTACATATTCGTTGTATGGCATACATAATAAATTTGATTGTAAAGGAAGAACTAAATTATTAGGGATCGTCAATTGATCATATAAGAAATGTCATTCGATACATTTGGCATTCTCCTAAAAGAATAGCTGACTTCAAAATTATGTGCAAGATTTGAAGATCGAAAGTAAGGTAAAACTGTCTTTGGATGTGTCAGCTAGATGGAACTTGACGTATGAGATGTTGGATACGACCGAGAAGTTTAAATGGATTTTAAAGCTTATGATTTATAGATTCTAACAATTCGAAAGAATTAGGTGTTGATGTTCTTATAATTACAGACCAGCATTACGCAAGACCTATGAAAAAGTTTTAGAATTATATAAGTGTAAAACCAAAAATGCTTCTGCATAGACACACGTATTTTATTTAAAATTTACACTTTATATTTTAAGTATTATTTTTAGTTTTCATTTCAAAATCTCAAATATCTTTAACTTTAACATAAGCATGTGTGAAACAGGTTGTTGCAAATCAAGTCTTCACTGAATCAATGCATATTGATAAGCATTTACGAATGTTGAACTGTTCAAATGACTTGATGGTAGTATCATGGAAGATAAGTTCGATAAATATTGGAGGAAGGATAAAAATATTTATAACCTTCTATACTTCGCAACTATACTAGATCCTCGATGGAAAGTTCGTGTCATTGCATTTGGTTATAATAGAATATTTACGGCTGAAAAAGATGTGAGTGAAACAGAGTATGACATTAAGAAAAAGTTGACGCGATAGTTAAATCTAATATTGGTAAACTGGAGATAGGATTTGATTTCTATAAGGTAGCAAATGAAACTTGAAGTCCTTATGACGTTAGAAAAATAAACACTAACTTTCATCACAAGAAGATAACGAAGATAATGATTTTTTAAGTGACTTTAAATCAGATTGTGGTTTTACAGTGTACAATACCAAGTCGGGACTACAATTGTATCTTGAAGATAAGGACGATGCCAATTATCGGGGATTTAATATTCTACAATGGTGGAAAGGTGGAAATGTCCTTCTTCAATTGTGACATCTTGTATTTTTGGTTAATTAATAGTTAACCTCGTTTACTCTTATAAGGACTACTTATGCCTCTTTATGAAATGTGTTATTATGTTTATTTGTTAAGTATATAATATAAAACTTAATAACATAACTATTAAATCGAAAATAATAATTATAATAAGAATAACTCTAATAATAATGTCTATAATAATAAATAGTAATAATAATAAAAGTTATAATAATAATAATAATAATAATAATAATAATAATAATAATAATAATATAATAATAATAATAATAATAATAATAATAATAATAATAATAATAATGAAAGTAATATTAAACATAAGTTATAATATTAATATCAATAATAATAGTGATTTACTAATATTTAAAATGTTTAAAAACTTAAAGAATTTAAGTTAGGGGGTTAAATTGCTATTTTAGAAACTTTAAATATAAAGTTGGTGCATAAAATAAAAAGAATAAAACTACAGGGGCTAATTGTGTAATAGTTAAAATCCCAAACCATTCCCTCCCTTAACCCCGTAAATCCGGCGACGATTCCGGCCAACTCCGGCCAATCGCCGGCGAGGCCCCAAAAGTCACCCAACCGTACCAAAAACCCAAACGCTTCTAAACGACTTGTGGAAACAATTCGAACACAATTACGAACCTTAAAGTGATTAAACAAAGGTTACAAGCTCAAAACAATTCGTATAACCGAAACCTTCAATGACATAGCCGTTCGAGCATTTACTACTAATAATAACCTAATTAAACGAATCTGAACAAGCATCTAACTATCTTTAATCGAATACAACGCTCAATTGCACTTGAAACAAACAAAATCATCAAATCCCGTCGACCTCTTGTATCGCGACCTGCAACTATTCGAGCACTATCATCAGGGTTTCAAAACTCGAAATAAACAAAGGGTTTTTCATCAGTTGGGTTATTCGAAACTTTCTGTAAAGCGAATTCGAGTTTCATCATCGATTGTAACTTGAACGAATTGCAACATAGTCGCGCACTGTGCTTGAACCTGTTCTTCATCGATTCATTCACAAAACGGGTAATTAGATACGCCATTTTGTTTGAATTTACAAGGGGAATCAAAGCCCCATATTTGTTTCCATTAACATAATCGATTTGGCATTCAATTTGTGGTTCAATCGATTTAGGGTTCTAAGGAATGGGGAAATCCATTGGTTTGTGTTTAAAACAATTTAAAACCAGGATAAACCGCGGCTGGAAGCCTGGTTCACTGGTTCACTCACCACATTTCAACTTAGAGGTCCCGGGTTCGAACCTGGGCACCCTCTTATTTTTTTAAAAGGTTTTTTTAGCCTTAATTTAATTATAAAAAAATACTATTGAACATAAAAATGGGTTTTATAAACTTTGAATATTTTTAAAGGTCATAAAATAATTTCTGTAAATTTTCTAAAGTTTAATTAAATAAATACCTTGATAATAAAACAATTTAACAAAGATTAGTTTTGATTAACGTCTTAAAAGAAATGGATTTTAAATAATAGTTCATAAATTGTTAATGGTTTAAAAGTTCTTTTCATTTAATATTTTCTTAAAACATGATTATGTCAAATAATTACTCGAATATTATATCTAAATTTTAGTAATTATTATAAATGATTTAATTTCACATTCTTTATATTTTGACATATAAAGAATATATATATATATATATATATATAATATATGTATATATATACTTATAAAATGCCCTAATCCACTTAAAACCCTAGTCCTTGTTGATTCAATAAACTAATTACAATAAACTTACAACCTTGTAAATATATATATTTTTTTAGGTGCATTGTGAAGGACCACGTTGAGACGACGCTTATTATTTTTTTCTTATTAATCATCCAATATATACTTATTGATCAAGTGAGTATTTCTATACCCCTTTTTCATATTTTCACACTTTGGGGTGAAACATGTTTCTTTATAACCATTGCACTTGTAAACGTTTGAATCTTGTAAACTTATGGCAAATCACTTGTATGTTATGGTTAGTTGATCATTGTAGCTACCATGTAATGTCGAATATTGTACAATCATTAACTATTGCTAGCCTGACGACGTCATAGATCTATGGGCTTGACAAGCCTGCTTGGTTGATCCAAGTACACTTAGCTAATCGTATATGCTTGTAAACGTTTGAGACTTGTAAAACTTTGTCAAGGTTTGATTGTGCATTCTGTCTTACATCCCTAGTTACTTTGCTCTCTAACTTATAACATGAATTGCCATCTTTTATATATATATATATATATGTATTTCAAACTATGGAAATCTCACCGACATTATTGTTGACATTTTTATTTTTAACATGTTTCAGGAAATACTCAAGTTTGATTTCTACACATTGAAGCTTGCACATCTAGGAATGGACCTAGATAAATAAATGAAATAAGAATGACAAGTTGCATTTTATGTTATGCTTTTAATTTCTTTGAGACTTATGATTGTAATGGTACAATTGAAACTTATGTTTAATTTATATTTGGATTATTAATAGCGTTATGTGGCTGTGAACGATCTTAACTCTTACTCCTCGACGTTTTCGCCGTCAAGGTTGGGGTGTGACAAATTGGTATCAGAGCCCATAACTATAGGGATCTAGGTTATTAGAAATGGTGACCTAGACTATAGTATGCATGAACCTTATAGAATTATAATTCTATCTTGTAAATTATATACTTTGCATGCTACATAATGCTATGCCCTTTTATGTGCAATTTGATGCCTTAGCATAGGATTGCCTAAACATTGTTACTTGTCTCCCTCAACTTAACTTTGATTCTTTGACTCTCCCCGAACATGAAATCTCTTAACCTTATTCTCGTCGACACGTGGAATCTTATGCTTATGTTATGACTTGGATCTTTAGACGTTATGTCTAATCTATATAAATCTCATCAAGGTTTTGATTCTATGAACCTAAGAAATATTGTGTGACACATAGACACCTGTATTCTGGTTTTCCTGGCAAAAGGCCCTCGGGCTAAGGCAAGCATATCGCATAAATCCTACGGGACTAGTTATGCTTACCTGGAGATTTCTGGGATGAGTGATAAACTATGGTCAATATACACAAGTTTCTAAGGTAAATGGGTCAATTTACCTTGACGTGTCAACGTGTCCAAATGGTAATGCGTTACCAAATGGAATCATTCCGTGTACCTTATAACCCTTAGTTATCCTTGTTTAAACTACTATCCTTTGTTATCCTCACTCCTGTAACTAACTCATTTTTGTATATCCAGCATGTCTCGTCACCATGGAAAGCGTGGAAGTTCCGACCGTAAGCTAGCTGCCATGATTGCCCGGCAAATGGCTGCCGTCATCCCGACTATGGTTGCTGAACTTAATAGCACTCTAATGGCTAATAGCAACAACAACACCAATGGGAACAATAGTGGTGCTAATGGAGACAATAGCAACAATCAAAATGGGAACAATCAACAAGGGAACAATCGTACTTGCACTTTCAAACACTTCAACTCGTGCAAACCCACTAGCTTTAGTGGAAAAGAAGGAGCCACTGGACTTCTCGAGTGGTTTGAAAGTATGGAGAATACGTTCATTGTTAGCGAGTGCCCCAACGAGTTCAAGGTTCGCTATGCCACAAATGTTCTTCAACAACGGGCACTAACATGGTGGAATAGTGAAAAGAGAAACCACGGAACTGAGGCTGCTTTGGCATTGCCCTGGGAGGAATTTAAGGAGATCATGATTCAAAAGTTTTGTCCGAGGAGCGAGTTGCAAAAGCTAGAGGAGGAGTTCTGGAACCTCAAACAAGATGGTGGGAATCACTTGGCTTATTCCACCCCGCATCATGAGTTGAGTATGCTCCTACCACACATGGTGGACATTGTGCCCCGTAACATCGAGAAATTTATCAAGGGGGTGCCACCTCAAATTCAAGATGCTATGGTGGGTAGTAGGCCCACAAATTTGGAGGACGCAATTACTATCACTGCACAGCTCACCGAGAATCATATAAGAGCTGGCACTATGTCGGCAAGGGTTCCAAGTCTACTACGAAGGTGACACCCGAGGCAACAAAGGAGGTAAAGGCCGAGTCATCATCTCAAAACAAAAAGCGTAAGTTCATCCCGACGCGCAACTACGCTGTGACTGCACCCAATGCTCCTAAAACAAATGGTGGTTGCAAATCAAGCCCCTGTGGCTAGAGCTTATGTTGGTCCATATCCCATGTGTAACACGTGCAAGTACCACCATGCGAGCAACATTCCGTGCCGAGTCTGCTCGTTGTGTGGGAAGTATGGTCATGTGGTGGCTACTTGTCTTCGTGCGCCAAACAACACTGCCATGCTTACCAACCGAACCTGCTATAACTGTGGCGAGCCTAGCCATATCCGTCCGCAATGTCCTCGCAATGCGGGAACTGTGCCACCGGCTCGTGGAAGGGCTTTCAATATCAACACCAATCAAGCCCAAGCCAACAACGATGTGGTGAACGGTATGTCGTTGAAATTCTTTTAATCGTTTCTTGTCTTATAGAAATTCCTATCTGTGTTTATCATACCAATAATGGGTTATTACCAAACAGGTATGTATCTTGTAAATAATCATTATGCATCTGTATTGTTTGATTCGGGTGCCGATAGGAGTTTCGTGTCCCTGGAATTCGAGCCTTTACTTTCTAAACCGCGCGTCAACCTAGAAAGATCTTTCATGGTCGAAGTCGCCGATGGAAAATTTATTGTCGTTGATGTCGTAATACGCGATTGCACCTTAAGCCTTAATGAAAACGAGTTTTTCGTCGACCTTATTCCTATGCAATTGGGAAGCTTTGATGTTATCATTGGTATGGATTGGTTATCTAAGCATCGTGCGGAAATTCTATGCTTCAAGAAGTGTATCTGAATTCCTTTATCGACTGGTGATACTTTGAAGGTCTTTGGGGAGAAATCATCCCAAAGACTCAAACTCATGTCTTGCATCAAGGCCCGCAAGTGCTTAAGTAAAAACTACATGGCTTTCATGGCATATGTAGTTAATACGAAGGCCAAGGGTAAGGAGTTGAAAGACATTCCTGTTGTGCGGGACTTTCCCGAGGTTTTTCCCGAGGATCTTAAAGGGTTACCTCCCGTGCGAGAAGTTGAGTTCAAGATTGACTTAATCCCTGGCGCAAACCCTATGGCTAAATCACCTTATCGTCTTGCACCGTCTGAAATGCAAGAACTAGCTAGTCAACTACAAGAGTTGACCGATAAGGGTTTCATTCGTCCTAGCTCATCACCGTGGGGTGCACCTGTACTGTTTGTGAAGAAGAAGGATGGTTCATTTCGTATGTGCATCGATTACCGGGAACTCAACAAGCTTACTATCAAAAACCGATACCCTCTTCCTCGAATCGATGATCTCTTCGACCAACTTCAAGGAGCAACTCAATTCTCAAAGATCGATTTACGTTCTGGGTATCATCAACTACGTGTTCATAATGATGACATTCCAAAGATCGCTTTTTGTACTCGATATGGACACTACGAGTTCATGGTCATGCCTTTTGGCTTGACCAATGCGCCTGCCGTGTTCATGGATCTCATGAATCGAGTATGTAAACCGTATTTGGATAAGTTCGTGATCGTGTTCATTGATGACATTCTTATTTATTCCAAGACGAAAATTGGTCACGAGACGCACTTGCGACAAATTCTTGGACTTTTGAAGAAGGAGCAATTACACGCCAAGTTTTCCAAGTGTGAATTTTGGTTGGAGGAGGTTCAATTCTTAGGGCATGTGGTGAATAGCCAAGAATTCACGTTGATCCTGCTAAAATTGAAGTCGTGAAGAATTGGTGTGTTCCCACAACCCCAACCGAGGTTCGTTCTTTTCTTGGCTTAGCGGGATATTACCGTAGGTTCATAGCAAATTTCTCGAAGATTGCTAAACCATTAACGGCGCTAACCCAAAAGAATCGACTCTTTGAATGGGGACCCGAGCAAGAAGAGGCTTTCGAGACATTAAAACGCAAGTTGTGTAACGCTCCTATTCTCACACTTCCCGATGGAAACGATGACTTTACCGTGTATTGCGATGCTTCTAATCAAGGTCTTGGTTGTGTTCTCATGCAATGAGGCAAAGTTATAGCATACGCGTCGAGGCAATTGAAGGTTCATGAAGTAACTACACGACTCACGATCTTGAACTTGGTGCTGTGGTTTTTGCATTGAAGATTTGGCGACACTATTTATATGGGACGCAATGCATAGTCTACACCGATCATAAGAGTCTCCAACACGTGTTCAACCAAAAGGATCTCAACATGAGACAAAGGTGTTGGATCGAGTTAATTAGCGACTACGACTGCGACATTCGCTACCATCCTGGAAAGGAGAATGTTGTAGCCGACGCGCTAAGTCGCAAGGTCCACAACAAGACTGTCTCGCTCCAAGAAATCCGAGATCGAAGCAATGGTTTGATACGCTAGGAGAATTTGATACCGAGATTCATGTGGATATCAACGAGGCTACTATCATGCTCCAAAACATAAGAATCGATAGTGACCTTGAGTTATGCATTCGCGAGGCTCAACAAGCGGCACTAACCGACGAAGGGAAGGATGAAGACTTGATGTCTAATGTTCGGTCACAATGGAGATAAAACCGAACGGCATGTGGTATTTCTTGAATCGACTTTGGATCCCAAATCGTGATAATCTTCGACACTTTATTATGAAAGAAGCTCATCAAACCCGATATTCCATTCATCCTGGCTCCGATAAGATGTACATGGACCTGCGTGGTCAATATTGGTGGCCTGGAATGAAGAAAGATATCGCGTCTATTATTTCCAAGTGGCTTACATGTGCAAGAGTCAAGGCCGAGCATCAATGACCAAGTGGTTTACTTGAGCAGCCTGAAATCCCTATGTGGAAATGGAAACATATATCCATGGATTTCATAACCAAGTTACCTCGTACACCTCGTGGTCATGATAGCATATGGGTTATTGTTGACCGTTTGACCAAGACAGCACATTTCATACCCATACGAGATACGTACAAGGTTTCAAGGCTGGCTCGAATCTACATTGACGAAATTGTGAGTCGTCATGGCATGCCGTTACATATTATTTCCGATCGAGATGCTCGCTTCACTTCACACTTTTGGTCTTCGATGCAAGAACTCTTGGATACTCAATTGGATTTAAGTACGGCTTATCATCCTCAAACCGATGGTCAAACCGAGCGAACAATCCAAACCCTAGGATCTGCTGCGTCTTTGTGTCCTTGATTTTGGTGGTGATTGGGATACGCATTTACCGCTCGCGGAATTTTCGTATAACAATAGTTATCACTCAAGTATCAAGATGGCACCATTCGAGGCTTTGTATGGTCGTAAATGTCGTTCTCCGATCTGTTGGACTGACATTGGGGAAAATCTTATCACTGGTCCGGAACTTATTCAAGAAACGGCCGACAAAGTTTCCAAAATTCGAAATAACCTCGAGGTGGCTAGAAGTCGCCAAAAGAGTTATGTTGATAAAAGACGCAAACCGTTGGAGTTTCAAGTTGACGACATGGTTCTTCTTAAGGTCTCTCCATGGAAGGGTGTTGTACGTTTTGGGAAGAAGGGTAAGTTAGCCCCACGTTTTGTAGGACCCTTCAAGATTCTGAAAAGAATTGGGAAAGTGGTTTACAAACTGGAGCTACCTTCTGAACTTAGCGGAGTTCATCCTGTCTTCCATGTCTCAAACTTGAGGAAATGTCTGGCTGATGAAAATTTACATGTTCCTTTAGAGGAAATACAAATAGACGAGTCATTGCATTTCGTTGAGAAGCCTGTTGAGATTATGGATCGAACCCTGAAGAAGACCCGAACAACTACCACACCGATCGTCAAAGTTCGTTGGGAAAACAAACGTGGAGCTGAGTTCACTTGGGAGCATGAGGACCATATGAAGGAGAGATACCCGCATTTGTTCGCTTAGTTTCATTCTTAATTTCGGGACGAAATTCTTTTAAGTTGGGGATACTGTGACATCTTGTATTTTTGGTTAATTAATAGTTAACCTCGTTTATTCTTATAAGGACTATTTATGCCTCTTTATGAATTTGTGTGTTATTTATGTTTATTTGTTAAGTATATAATATAAAACTTAATAACATAACTATTAAATCGAAAATAATAATTATAATAAGAATAACTCTAATAATAATGTCTATAATAATAAATAGTAATAATAATAAAAGTTTAATAATAATAATAATAATAATAATAATAATAATAATAATAATAATAATAATAGTAATAATAATAATAATAATAATGATAATAATAATGATAATAATAATAATAATAATAATAATATAATAATAATAATAATAATAATGAAAGTAATATTAAACATAAGTTATAATATTAATATCAATAATAATAGTGATTTACTAATATTTGAAATGTTTAAAAACTTAAAGAATTTAAGTTAGGGGGTTAAATTGATATTTTAGAAACTTTAAATATAAAGTTGGTGCATAAAATAAAAGAATAAAACTACAGGGGCTAATTGTGTAATAGTTAAAATCCCAAACCATTCCCTCCCTTAACCCCGTAAATCCGACGACGATTCCGGCCAACTCCGGCCAATCGCCGGCGAGGCCCCAAAAGTCACCCAACCGTACCAAAAACGAACCCAAACGCTTCTAAACGACTCGTGGAAACAATTCGAACACAATTACGAACCTTAAATGTGATTAAACAACGGTTAAAAGCTCAAAACAATTCGTATAACCGAAACCTTCAATGACATAGCCGTTCGAGCATTTACTACTAATAATAACCTAATTAAACGAATCTGAACAAGCATCTAACTATCTTTAATCGAATACAACGCTCAATTGCACTTGAAACAAACGAAATCATCAAATCCCGTCGACCTCTTGTATCGCGACCTGCAACTATTCGAGCACTATCATCAGGATTTCAAAACTCGAAATAAACAAAGGGTTTTTCATCAGTTGGGTTATTCGAAACTTTCTGTAAAGCGAATTCGAGTTTCATCATCGATTGTAACTTGAACGAATTGCAACATAGTCGCGCACTGTGCTTGAACCTGTTCTTCATCGATTCATTCACAAAACGGGTAATTAGATACGCCATTTTGTTCGAATTTACAAGGGGAATCAAAGCCCCATATTTGTTTCCATTAACATAATCGATTTGGCATTCAATTTGTGGTTCAATCGATTTAGGGTTCTAAGGAATGGGGGAAATCCATTGGTTTGTGTTTAAAACAATTTAAAACCAGGATAAACCGCGCCTGGAAGCTTGGTTCACTGGTTCACTCACCACATTTCAACTTAGAGGTCCCGGGTTCGAACCCGGGCACCCTCTTATTTTTTTAAAAGGTTTTTTTTAGCCTTAATTTAATTATAGAAAAATACTATTGAACATAAAAATGGGTTTTATAAACTTTAAATATTTTTAAAGGTCATAAAATAATATCTGTAAATTTTCTAAAGTTTAATTAAATAAATACCTTGATAATAAAACAATTTAACAAAGATTAGTTTTGATTAACGTGTTAAAAGAAATGGATTTTAAATAATAGTTCATAAATTGTTAATGGTTTAAAAGTTCTTTTCATTTAATATTTTCTTAAAACATGATTATGTCAAATAATTACTCGAATATTATATCTAAATTTTACTAATTATTATAAATGATTTAATTTCACATTCTTTATATTTTGACATATAAAGAATATATATATAATATATGTATATATATACTTATAAAATGCCCAAATCCACTTAAAACCCTAGTCCTTGTTGATTCAATAAACTAATTACAATAAAACTTAAAACCTTGTAAATATATATATTTTTTTAGGTGCATTGTGAATGACCACGTTGAGACGACGCTTATTATTTTTTTCTTATTAATCATCCAATATATACTTATTGATCAAGTGAGTATTTCTATACCCCTTTTTCATATTTTCACACTTTGGGGTGAAACATGTTTCTTTATAACCATTGCACTTGTAAACGTTTGAATCTTGTAAACTTATGGCAAATCACTTGTATGTTATGGTTAGTTGATCATTGTAGCTACCATGTAATATCGAATATTTGTATAATAATTAACTATTGCTAGCCTGGCGACGTCATAGATCTATGGGTCTGACAAGCCTGTTTGGTTGATCCAAGTACACTTAGCTAATCGTATATGCTTGTAAAAGTTTGAGACTTGTAAAATTTTGTCAAGGTTTGATTGTGCATTCTGTCTTACATCCCTAGTTACTTTGCTCTCTAACTTATAACATGAATTGCCATCTTTTATATATATGTATTTCAAACTATGGAAATCTCACCGACATTATTGTTGACATTTTTTATTTTTAACATGTTTCAGGAAATACTCAAGTTTGATTTCTACACATTGAAGCTTGCACATCTAGGAATGGACCTAGATAAATAAATGAAATAAGAATGACATGTTGCATTTTATGTTATGCTTTTTATTTCTTTGAGACTTATGATTGTAATTGTACAATTGAAACTTATGTTTAATTTATATTTGGATTATTAATAGCGTTATGTGGCTGTGAACGATATTAACTCTCACTCCTCGACGTTTCCGCCGTCAAGGTTGGGGTGTGACATATATCCAATATTAACAAAAATAGCCAAATGTATGTTTAAATATATATAATTAATAATTTTTTAAGCCTTTTAATTTCTAACTTTTCCTTATTATATTTTTTAGATTTTTTAACCATTCAAGTTTCGAGTGAGCTTTCAAGTCAGCTTTTAGTACAGGTGGGCGAGATGTGAAAACACATAGAAGTTATCTTTGCCCTCCGATTGTCGAAGCACTTATATGTTCACAAAATTGCATTCATAAGTCAAGTAATGGAATCAACTATGAGGCGGATTGGACGAAATTTGATAACTTTGGATCACATAAGCTAACATACAATTTAAACATAATTCGTTTATCTAACCTTAGTAATAATTATATATTACTCTTTGTAGAAATTTCTAATAACTTGAAACCAAGTAACACAAATGTTGACAGAGGTAACCAGTAACCGCGGGTGCATATGGAGGGATGAACAGACACAATTTTTTAGCAATTTTAATTATAAACTTTTGGTTGGTTTTTTAATGTTTTTTTCCGTTGCTAGACAAGTTATTCTCATTATTTTGCATATTATGACTGTTAGTTTGAATTTTATTTGGTTTGATCATTAATTTTTTGTTTTGGTATGCAGTTTACAATATACTATATTGGTTTTTGTTTTGTTTAACCTGATGCTGACAAAAATAATGATGGATTTAATCATAGTGGATAAAAGATATTTGGAATTGTAGAAACAAAAAATATATCAATGCATTTCTTTTGAAAATTTTGATTATATATGATGATCATAGTTGGATAAGAGATAAAAAGGAATAGTTAACTTAACAAATAACAAAATGTTGCATTTTATTCAAACTTTTATATTAAATACAAAATGATGAAGTCTTTTTGGCTTACTTTCTATCCGATCATGGATGCATTTGTCTATAAGCATCTGTAGCCCACTAAGATTACTAGATTGCCCCACAAGTCTACCCAACATGTTTGTTTTACTTTGACCTATCCATTGTTTTCTAGAATTTGATGAAGCCAACCATTGAAGTCTTTTGGAGTGGTGTTAGGTTGACCACCCATTCACCGAACCATGATGACTTGTTTTGGTTTGAGATGATCATCTGCTAGCTTATAACCATCACGTAACATCTACATAAGACATGAGTTTGTATAATCAGGTATTGCGATTTCACCAATACCCGAGTACCCTAATTTGTATTTGCCCGAATCCCGATTATGGTACCTATGGCACGGTCTCGGTTGTCATATTTCATAAATATTGGTTGTTGGGTCAGGTTGGGAATCCCTACATGGGTCTCGAGTAACCTAGAATGATCACTCTTAAATCTTGATATTGTTTCATAATTTGATTTGACTTTTACTGACCATTGAAGATTTTATAAATTTCTTGTTAGATTATTTGTAATGATTTTATGTGCTTCGTTTAATTGGTTATATAGTTGTATGTTCTTTATTGATCTTGAGAGAAAATATGCCTAGTAGTTTATGTTAGATATCTTTATGTCGTTAATTTACAATCTATGTCAGTCGACTAAGAATAGTAAGTGATTAACTAGTAATATAATTAGTTATATTAAAGTGTGCATTCTTAAGCACTAGATTTGCAAAGACGACTGTTTATGTTAGAACTTGACCTAAGCATTGTTTACTAGGATTATAGGATTGCTTATGCGAGGTATGTCTACTTACTCGTGTTTAAAAGGTAGATTAGAATATCTTTAAATTAGTACTACTTTAAAGTTTAAGCTTTGCTAATGATACCTTGCTAGTGGGTTGAGAATTATAGGATTATGGGCCTTCAACAAATAGTTAATATGTTTAGAGCATAGAAACAATAGTATGACTATTGATTTTTAATTGTGGAACTTCTTACAATACCTAGGCATCAAGACCTAGAACTATTGGTATTTATTAGGTTAAATATTTTTAGAATAATTTTAAAGGGTAAAGTTTTACCTTTAGAGGTAAAACTTGTTCTCATCTCACCCTCTTTAGACCTCACATTTTAAGTGGGACCTTCCTAGATATGTTTGTTTTATAGGGTTAAGTCAACCCGATGCTTAAACAACCAACCAAACTGACATCTATCTTTTTCAATTAACCTAAACACTATGAATCATTATTCTATTACAAATCACCTTTAGTGATCAACACATCCTTTATGAGTATCACTAGATGATCGATATTCTTCTATGTTGTTTAATAACCTATGCCCTAACAACCAATCTAGCAATTGTTTAAACCCCTATTAAGAAGTTTTGGACAAATGCCAAGGTTAAAGTAAAAAGGCGACACTCCTAAACAAGAAGCAATCACCATCGATGCTCAAAAAGCATGCATTTAATTGAACTTCAATGATGAAAATGTACAACTTTTTCCCTTTAAAATCTACCAAAACAATTATCTATGATATGGGTTTCATAAAGTCGTTGGCATCATTCTGTTTGTGTTTGATATTATTTGTAATGATAATTACAAGACCAAAAGCTCGAATAAATACACCAATTAGATCCTTATGTATGAAAAGTAAATAAACACGTAGAGTGATTGTAGGAATAAATGAGAGAATGATTGTGGGAATAATTGAGAAATTTGCTTTCTAATATTCCCCTAGAAGTTAGAGCATGCAAGTCTTTGGTGCCCAACTTCTCAAGTAAAAACTTGAGATGTTGCGTTCCTAACCCCTTTGTAAGAAGATCTGCGATTTGCATATTAACCACAAATCTCACTAACTGTTGAGGTCATGGATCAATATTCTGCTTCTACAAAAAAATGGGAGACCACAGATTGCTTCTTGGTCTTCGAAGAAACAGGAGTTCCTCTAAATAAAATCAAGTATCCAAATCTTGATCTTCTCTTGAATGAAGAACCAGGCCAATCTAAGTCATTATATGTAGTAATGTTGCTACCTCCTTCTCTAGAGAAGAGAATACCCGGTCCAATTGTCCCTTTTAGATACCTAAGGATCCTGTTTCTCGCATCTAAGGGGCTATTTGGCAGCCTCTTAATGGTTCAGATGTCTGAATGGTTCACCACTTAATGGTTCAGACTGTTTGTTTCGTGAGCAAATGTCTGAATGGTTTAGACATTTGCATTTGAATGGTTAAGCATTATACTAATGTTGAATGGTTAAGAGGTCTAATGCTGAATGGTTAAGACCTCTTATCTGAGTTGGTCAGACATTTGCCTTTAAATAGCTAAACGATATACTAGCTCTTAATGGTTCAGACCTCTTAATGGTTCAACACTTAATGGTTCAAACCTCTTATTGGTTCAGCACTTAACCATTCAGAGATTGCCAAACAGCCCCTAAGTGATTTTGTCTTGGATTCACAACATACTAACTCAAGATGTTAACAACATAGGCTATGACTGGTCTGGTTGCCGACAGATATAAAGTCTTCCCATGTCATCTTTGCTCAACTTGCATTTTGTTCAATTGGAAAAGAGCTTGGATTGCATCCCTGCATACTACAATCTTCCAATATATCTAACATATATTTTCTTTGATTTAGAATGATGCCTTTTGAATACAAGCCACTTCAATACCAAGAAAGAATTTTAAACCTCCCAAATTGTTATGCTAAACAGCCTATCAAGCTTTTCTTTGGTGTCGCTAATCTATATTGAATCATTTCCCACCATACTCACGTCATCCACATAGATAAGGGATACTAAGAAACTTTTTACTTACTTGTAAATAAAAAGAGAATGATCCGCCTTTGATTGTTGAAAACCAAGATCAAGGAGGAAAATGTAAACTTTTGATACCAATTTCGAGACGCTTGTTTCAGGCCATAGAGAAACTTTCTTAATCTGTAGACCCTTGTTTGTCCTTCTTTAGAAAATCATTGTGGAATCCCCATGTATATTTCTTCATGTAGGTCTCCATGCAAGAAGGAATTATTTACGTCAAGTTGGTGAATTGACCGGTCCTTCTCGACAGCTACCGCAAGAAGAGTTCTCACTGTTACTATCTTGGCAACTGGTGCAAAAGTATAATGATAGTCAACTCCATCTGTTTGATTGAAACCTCTTGCAACAAGGCGAGCTTTGTATAGTTCCACTTCTCCATTGGGCTTGTATATAACTTTGTACACCCATTTCAAGTCAATGGCCTGTTTTCCTTCAGGTAAATCCTCAAGGGTCCATGTGCCATTTTCTTCAAGCGCTCAAATCTCTTTTATCATAGCTTCCTTCCACCTCTTAGTCTATATTGCTTGATCAAAATTTCTTGGTTTATCACTATAATAAATAGTCGATAAAAATGATTTGTGTGTTTTAGAAAATTTTTCATATGAAACAGAATTGGATAACGGGTGTATCGTCAAAGATTCTTGATTTGGTGCAGATTTAGTGTGGTCTATTGATGAGGGAAGATTGACATTGTAGTCGCCAAGATTGCTTTTGTTGAGACTTGTTTCTCGTTGGTCTTCTTGGTTTTATATGGACTTCATTTTCTTTATTAGTTGTATGCTCATGAGAAAAAACATAAATTGTCTCATCTTGATCTGTAGCCTCCGGGTCGTCTAACAAGTGATCAAGATTTGCTTGTTGTGGTGATAGGCCCATATTTGTATCTTCTTGTTGGGCCATTTCCATTTCACTTGGCCTAATTTCTTGGTTTGAAGCATCATCATAGTAGCTTTGCTTATTCAATTCAAACTCATCAACTTCTTATGTTTCTCGATAAAGGCTATTAAATGGGAATTTATTTTCATGGAATGTAATGTTTCTTGAAATAATTATTTTCCTGGTTTTAATATCAAGGATTTTGTATCCCTTTGTTCAAGGAGGGTAACCTAGAAATAGTTTGAGCTTCCCTCTTACTTCAAGCTTATCCCCTCTTATGTTAGTGTTCCAATGGTATATCGCACAACCAAACACCTTCATAAAAATCATAATCCGGTTTTTGATCATACAACAACTCATAAGGTTTTCTTATCATCAATGACTTTGAAAGGAAGTCGGTTGATGATATAGGCACCCATTAAGACACACTCTCCCCCCAAAACTTGTTTGGAAAGTTTGCCTAACAACGTAAAGCTCACACAACTTCAATTGGATGTCTATGCTTACGTTCTATCACCCCATTTTTTGTTGTGAAGTGCGAGGATAACTTTTTTGAGTAATATTTCATTTTCTTTGTAAAATTGTGACATATCATTTGAAACAAACTCTCCTCCATTGTCACTCCTAATTTCCATAATTCTTTTCCAAATTGGATTTTGACCATTCGATGAACGCCTTCAAATGATTACTAGCCTCGTGCTTAAATTTAAATAGAAACAAATAAACACACCTATTATAATCATCCACCATGATCAAAAAATAACTAGCCCCGGAAGAGGATGGTGTACGATATCATCCCCAAATATGACAATGTACCAACTCAAAACAACTACTAGTTTTGGTAATATTAGCACGAAAGGGTTTTCTAGCGAGTTTAGCCTTTGAGCAAAAATCACAACTTTTATTAAATCAACAATATTGAATAAATCTATTCCACTTAAATTCTTCTCAGAAGCGTGACCCAACCTTCTATGCCAAGTATCCCCGGTTGTTATCATAGCTCTTTTTTTATTTTTGATCAACCCCATTCGATATAAACCACCTTTCCGATTACCCGCACAATCAAGTCCCTCGTGTTGAGTCTCTGCATGTAACAAAAGTTTGAAAAAAAGGCTATTGAGCATTGAAGGCTTTCTGTTAACCTTCTACAGATAACAAGTTGTACTTAAAATTTAGAACATAAAGGACATCTCTTATCTTTAAACCTTCCCTTAAAATACAATCACCATTCCCTTTTACAGCTATAGCAGCCTCGTTAGGAATGATAACGGGTTCTTCACATTCGTTATCGGTCATGTTTTTAAAGGCGTTGATGTCATGGGTAATGTGTTCGGTGGCTCTCGAGGCAATTACCCATTCATCATTTTGGTCTTTAATACATGTCACATTTGCATTTCAAGGGGTATATTTGTTGTCTTCATCTGCACCATCTTTCAAGAGTGCTTGAATTTGTTCTTTTGTCAAACCTAGTATGAAACTAGCATTCATTTCAACACATGCGACTTTAGCCCTTGAGTCTTCACGTTTTCCCTTATTTCCCGACCACCAATGTGGGTACTCGATCCTCTTGAAGCAGCCATCTCTATTATGTCTATCCCTCCCATAAAAGTCACAGTGTTTAGCCGCATCTCACCGCTTCTGCTCCTTGGCGATGTTCTTCTCACGTCGTTGATTTGCTTCACGTCGTCTAGAAGCATAGGCCTTGAGAGCTATTGGTTTGGTCCTAGGTTTCCTATCAATCGATATCTATCTTTGTCTTTCATCTTCAGTTGCAAAATGATATGCATTATTGGGAGTTGGTGTGTTTTTCATGGCCAAAATCTGGATTCGAATAACAGAAAAATCATCGTTCAAGCCCGTTAAAAACTCATATAATCTTTCTTTTTATTTTTGCTCATATAATCTCTTTCCGACCTTGCATGTACAACCATTGCAAGTACATCTAGGGGTGGGAGATATGGATTTAATTTTATCCCAAAGCTTGCACAATTTCGTGTAGTAGGGCGAAACTACGTCACATTCTGCTGTGTAAGGGTGTGTGTTTGTTTCAGCTCGTATGTCCGAGGGGCACTCTCCTTCCCAAACCTTTCATGTAGATTGGTCCAAATCTCAAAACTAGTGTTTGCATACTTCACACTACTTCTGATATTCTTCTCCATTCTTGTTGTCAACCACCCTTTTACCATGGCATCTGCTCACATCCATGCCATGTATTCCGATGCTGATTTGTCTGGCTTCTTAATCATCCCATCAATGAAGCCGACCTTAGACTTGGCGAACAAGAAGTTAAGCATTTCTTGTAACCAATATCCATAGTTTGTTGTCATTGAGGTTGTCATTCACATGCATTTGTTTTGGATAATTCAAAGCATAGATGTAAAACGGAAATTCGAATCCACCGTTCCTTCGTTCTTTAATTATAGTTTGTCGCTGGCCATCTCGAGGAAACAATCGGCCGATTAGGATTTGTTAATTGACCTGCTCTGATACTATCATAAAGTCGATGGTATCATTCTGTTTGTGTTTGATATTATTTTGTGATGATAATTACAAGACCAAAAGCTCAAATAAGTACACCAATGAGATCCTTATAATGGGAAGTAAATAAACACGTAGGGTTATTGTAGGAATAATTGAGAGAATGATTGTAGGAATAATTAAGAAATTTGCTTTCTAATATGATGGAGGTATGAACAATGCTACCATATTTCAAAAACGTTTTGGACCTAAAAGGAAATTTTTAATCGAAGTCATAATTAAATGTTTATTAAGTATAGTACCGACTAGGATCAAGTTCTTGAAAGAGTTCAAGCATTTATCCATGGTCTTATAAAAGGTAACAACTTTAATTTTTCAAGTTTTTGCTTGAAGACTTGCAAGTATTAGCAATGTATAAGTGCAGCAGTAGAAAACTAGTCCTTTATTCTAGGTTTATTATTGTTGCTACAGGGATACATCGAGAGGAGATCTAGATCATTGCAATGTTTGAGGAGATAGACCAATCACACTTCAACTTCCCTAATCTTCTATTGAGTCATTTACGTTAATATATATATATATATATATATATATATATATATATATATATATATATATATACACACACACACATTGCGAAAAATTAAGATCAGTGGTTATATTACGCTAGACATTGATTTATATAAGAGTAGTCACTCCCTAAGATTCTCAAGATAAGGTTAAGCCCCCTCTATATAAAAGACAAATGGGCTAGGACCGAAACCCACTAGCAATATACATTATGTTGGACTCATCAGTCGCTACCTCATATTCTTCTTTATTTTTGATATGGGAAGATCCGTGTTAACCTATAGGTTTCACTATAGAGTTCGATCGCCCAGACATAGAGCAAGTCCCATGTCTAGAATGCATAGCAATTCTCGTATGCAAATGTATTTGGAACGTCCAGTTGTATTGGCGCACAACTTATACCGACGGATCATCCAGTTGTGTTAAAGCACAAAATATTTTCTAGGGATCACTCCGGCTATAGTAAAAATCTAGTTGTGCTTAAGTACAACACACTTTTTGATATTGCTCCAGGTATGTTCTGTTAGGTTTTAGCACAACATTTTTTTTGGAATCGCTATGGCTATGGCGTAACAACTAGTTGTGTTTAAGCACAATTCATTAGTTCCTCAGCCAAATGGAGAAACACTTCTCCCAAGTTCCATTGTTTAATGTAGCATATTTTTTCAGTAGCATTTGAACTTTATTATATAGTACGTGTTTAGTGTTTCTACAAATGAGCAGACGTATAAGCTGTACAAACATTTGACATTGATTAGTATGCTACATACACTAGTTGTAGCCTCATGACATCTAAAGCTGTTAACATGTGTTAATAATAATTGTGTGTTCAAACACTTTTTTAATAATATTCGCCTGACTTGAGCTTCGAAGATGATAAGCTCGGGCTAACATACGATCCTTTTGGAGGTTGAGACTCTGAAACTTTGCTGAACCTTGCATTTTAGGTATAGATGCCTTCAACTCAAACAAACAGTACTGGATTTGGGGTGTGGAGCATCGACTTTGATAGTCAAAGTGACATCCTAGTTCACCCAAAACAATTTAGGCTATCTCTTCTGATAATATTCTTTAGTGGATCTTTGGCAACGACATTTTTATTATCTTTCTTTATCACTAGCCTTAACCCTCGCACGTTTAATGACAACACACCAAGTATTTATGTGACGAAACACTGATTCAACCGTCAATTTTATAAGCGGTTTGCCAAATCAAACATTCTCCTTTGTGTTTATTCTAGCGACAATCAAAGTCTTGTTTTAACTATATCAACTTGTATCTGGAGTCGAGGATCGAGATGAAGGACCGAAGCTGAAGGGGATTTATTCAGGAGGAGATCGAAATGAGGCATCAAATCGTCATTCAGAAACCATATTCTTTTCCTCTTTATATTTCAATGCACCACGTTGTTAGTAACTATGTAACGGTGATAAGCCCATAATTATAAGTCTTGTTGTATCTTGACATCTGCATGATAATTGATACCCTGAGGTCGGATCGAACAGGAGATAAGCCACTTGATGCTACAGAATAATCCAAAGATGTAACTAAATGATTCGAATATGTGAAAGATTTAAGAAATAATCTAGTGCGGAAATGAAGTTGAACCAAAGCCAAACAGATCAGAATAATGCCAAGATGTACTTAAAAATAACCCAGCACTAAAAATGAAGAGGAACCTAAGCTAAATTAAACAATGGGTTGAGAAAACATAATTATGAAGTTGCTGTAACTTTTTAATAGTTTTTGTTAGAGATATTGAATATTTTATACTCTTCATTGGCTCTGTATTTATCATCCATTTATATTAGTTTAAGTCCTTTTGGATACTATACACATCATGCTATGTCTTTTTTTAATATTAATCAAAATTTATAATACAAAACACACATATTTTAAACATTTGGTATACA
This sequence comes from Flaveria ramosissima, assembly GCA_025215565.1. Classification (NCBI taxonomy): domain Eukaryota; kingdom Viridiplantae; phylum Streptophyta; class Magnoliopsida; order Asterales; family Asteraceae; genus Flaveria; species Flaveria ramosissima. Next base: position 381,899 of record JACVEC010000265.1, on the reverse strand, counting down.
CCTTTTATGGCATCATTAGTGGAGTACAATTTTCTTTTGTGTAATCAACAACTTGATTAAAGCAATTGATGGTCTGCACATATGCATGATTCAACGATAGACAGGCCAAAAACCAAAGAGATGACTTATTTGACTTGATTTTAACCAAATTTTATTCAAAGATTACAGCAGCAAAAAGTTGTAAAAGACACTGGTACATCAGTTACTAGCTTTCGGATGAAAATTGTGATAATTGTTTTAGTTTGTCTCCAGGTATGCCACTAATATTTGTTCCTGTGACTATTACAATGGTGTTGTCGGACGCGAGTGGCAGAAATGGTGTCTCCGCGGTTATTATGACCAGAGAAGCAAGTCGAAGAAAGGAGCAGACTTTGATTGCCACAGAAATCAAGCGAAAAACATACTCCTACTTGCTCAGTTGCTTCTATTGATGCCGATCGACTTCTACAAGATGATAGCGGCTTCTCTACTAATGGACTTTAGTTACACTGGTATTTCCAATATATGTCAAGATGTACGTTCATTTGACAAAGGTGACCACAGTGGCAGGTTTGTGTTAAATTACAAACCAATAGGCCCAGATTAAGTTTTGGTGTTAATGGTTGCTTTGTACAAATCGGGTTGAAATCTTAACCCGGTTACTGTTCCCAACCGGATCGGGTTTGGGTAATTGGGTTAATGTTTTTGAGGTTTCAGGTCTGTTGAAGAGGAGTAAAAAAATTAATGTTTTAGAAACAAGAGAATACAAATATTCAACTTTTATTATCATTTAATATTTTAGAAACTATTCAACTTTATTATTTTTTTAAATTTTAGAAACAAGAAAATACAAATATATTACAATACCATAAATCTAGGAATGCTAATACAATTTATTTTTTCTAACTTTATTACATGTCGTCGTCATTTAGTGTTTAGTCGTCGTTTGAATCATTGTTGTCAATGCGTAAAGACAAATCATAGGTGATTCCTTTGTAGAGTGGAGACGATCGTACTAATTGTAACTCTTGATTCTATATTAAGTCATATAATATTTGTCTTCGGCTTGATCTATCATGTATCCATTCCGCTATGTCAAGTGGTCTTTAAACTAATATACATATCTATCATCATTCGAATTCGTCTTGTTTGTCCTACCACTAACAAAAAATGAAGATTCCAAAGCTAGTGTCAAAGTTTGGAAGGTTAGTTAATCACACACCATAGCGGCTAGGATTGGAAGTTATCATTCATTTTCTTTCCACTAGGCTAAAATATTAAACATTTTAAAATTTTTAGGAGTCATACTAGATAAAAAAAAATATGTTTGAGTATAATTCCTGAGCATGCTATTTGGGGTATTACCCTTTTGTCGTTTAGTATTTTCATTTTTTTAAAATATTTTATATATTAAGCGTCGGGTTCCTACTTGAGCTACTTGAACTAGAAGCCATTGATGTGTGGATGTTTGATGTTGTAACTTATTTTTTAAAAGATAAAACCTATTTTGAATATATTTGTGACATTGTTGTTTTGTATTAGTGTTAAAAATTTAGGACTTCATAGCCTAAATTCGGTATATCTTCAATTAAAGTTTCAACCTGCGTAACATTTACACGGATATTAAAAGACATCATAACTAACTACACAAGGTAGCTTGGTAAATATTTTGTAAATTTTTCTCATAGGGACCATCATTGCCTCAAACACATCGTCTTTACATTGAATTCACGTAATTCGTTAGTCACTATTATATGTAATTGATTAACGACTAAATAAATCGTTGGATTTGTAGTTTTGAAGACCTCTAAGAATTGAGTTATATCTTTAACTAGTATCAAGTCTCCCGCGTTGCGGCGGAGGCGTAAAGCCTTACCAAGTAACATAAATGTCACACCATCGTCAACGACCACCAACACCGGAAAAACTTGTATTGAAAGAATAAAAATGAAAAAAAAAATAAGACCGAACATAAAGTAGACGTAAAAACGTTAAACCACGCTCATGAAACATAAAAGATTAAAAACAAAAATTAAGTCGATCTAGGACCCGGACGTTGTGACAAGGCTTTTAAACAGGAAAAATAGGCTTAACAACATTGAATCACACGCGCACATTACGATGTGTTAACCTCTCAAAAATTAGACCGACATGTAAACGAAAAATTTGTAAAAGAAGAAAATATAAAGTATCAAAGTTGAAAGTGAAAAATTGTCGGTGTTAATTATAGACACAAATAAGATATATATATTTTTTTACTAGTTTAAAAAATATCATGTTACATAATTTTGATTTTTATTTTAAAATCATGAATTTCTTGAACATCGAGTCCATCTAGCAATCTAATTAATAATATGTGATTGGCTATGAAAAATATACAGACACAAATTGTTTTGTATTTATATGTTAGTTTTTCAACCCTGGTTGTGCTGTTAAAGGAGTATCATCAATGGGTAATGAAAACATTCTGTTTTCAAATTTATAACTTTCTGTAAAATTTAAAATATGAAATAAGTTTTCACTTGTTATACATATATGCAAATGAAGGGGTATCACCTCAAAAAGGCAAATAAAACCCGAACCAATAAGCGAAAGATTGAGGTAGCACCCAACAAGGTGCAGCTGCGGCTGACCCGAACGACAAGCCACGACCAAGAGGGAAGCCCAAGCCGCGGCACACCTAGTAAACATACCCAAGCGGCGGCCCACCTAATAAACATACCCAAGCCGTAGCCTACCCACCTAGTAAACATACCCAAGCCGCGGTTTACCTAAGAAGCATACCCAAGCCGCGACCCACCTAAGAAACAAGCCCAAGCCGCGGCTGGCGACCTAAAAGCCAAACGCAAGGCGGTTTATCTCACCCATGACACTCAGTAGATCATTATGAAAAGCCCGAAACAAGGCAAACGTGGTAACCAAGGAAGTCATTCATTGGTTGCAGGGGAATAAGGATGAACCATAAGATGACAAACGAACAAAGCCAAAACACTGGCAGAAGGTCAGAGCAGCCCCCACAATCCACAAGTCAACTACAAAGACAAATTGCATTAATGTCAGTCAGAAACCCTTTGCACCAGAAAGGTATAAAACCTCTGGCTAGGGGATATCAGTCCCATATCATTGACCACATGCTTCCAAGAATAGAACCACGTCATGTTTTGTTTCCATCCACAAACACTATAAATACCTCTCCCATTCCACAGGTAGAGGTCACATTCACATTCTCAGAACACTTTCACTATAAACTATTTACTTACTAATTCTCCCTTTCAAAGTTGTATCAACACAAATACTTATTCTCACGCCGGAGTGTGGTCTCGGGGAGAAAACCCTTTCTGCTCGAGGCGAGGCTCACGTTGTTGTTTTTGTCTCACAGATACTCCCATCAGCTGAAGTTCATACCAAGTTACAGCTAGATCTTTGATACTTTGCTCAGCTGAAGTCAAGCTCAGCCGAAGCCAAGCCCAGCCGAAGCCAAGTCCAGCCGCATCCTGTTTCTCAATAATCAAAGTCAAGGCCAAGTTCCAACCTGATTTTTGGTAACAACCCCATTCTCGCACTGCTCCCAATTCTTAATCCCTTGATTAGGATTTGTGTAGCACCATTTGGCGCCATCCGTGGGACCCAGACGTTACTCAAAAAATTACCATGGATTCAGGCCAGGGAACCCCTCACCACAAGAATGCTAGCGATATTGAAAATCCACACACCACCACCTCCCCGTTGGGAACCACCACAGGGGATGGCAACAACAGTGGTAGTGTCATCACCCCGGAGTTCATCAACAAAAACGGAGAGCAAATCCTCTCCATGCTGGGACAAGAAGATAGGGAACGACGCCTTAGAGAAATCCAAACACGTATAGAATACGAAGAGACCCCGGAGGAAAGGAATCGTGAGGAGGGAGAGGATAATCGAGGAGACAAGGTAAAGAATGTTGAAGACGATCCAAAAGCAAAGATGAGTCAAGGCGCCACCATAATCGGAGGAAAGATGGGAGCTGACGATGATTTCAGCAAGCCATACTGCCCATCAACGGCGCGAGCCACGTCCAAGTTTATACCAAGAATAGCGGAATTCATTTTCCCTCCAAAACTCAAGATGCCATCCAATGTGGGGAAATACAACGGCATGGGAGACCCGGACGATCATCTTGCAATCTTCATAGGCGCCGCTGAAGTTGAGCAGTGGTCAATCCCTGTATGGTGTCACATGTTTGCTGAAACCCTGACTGGTGCAGCTAGGGTATGGCTTGGCAGCCTTCCAGTCGGACGGATCGGAAGCTTTGAGGAATAGGAGGAAGATTTCCTGAGAAATTTCAGTCAAGAAAGGCTATCCGCCAAGGATCCGACAAAGTTGCACAACATCAAAAGAGGTGATGGTGAGTCTATCGAAAACTTTATCACAAGATATTCAAAAGAAAGCATGCAGGTACGAGGAGCCGGGGAGACGATCCGAATCTCGACCTTCATCCACGGAGTAAGGAATGACCAGTTAGTGGAAAGATTTCATGAACATCTTCCAAAGACGGTGGACGAGATGTTGGAGAGAGCCAAGGCGTTTGCAAGGGGAAAGAAGGCGTGCGAGCAGTTGAAAGATAGGACGCCAAAGAAACTCGTGTCCCCTGTGTGGGACACGCAAAAAATACCGGGAGGCTTGAGGTAATGGGAGAAACCATGTTTCCAGCCACGTTACCCCCAACGAAACCCATCTTTTCAACCTCGTTTCACACCCCTAATTCGGAACCCGCAGGGTCCCAATGTGACTCTCCCACCTTTGATTAAAACTCCAAGCGAAATCCTAGCTACAGAAAACATCAACTTCACCAAGCCCACATCGTTGAAGCCAGGAGTAAAAAGAGACACGAGCAAGTATTGTGAATTCCATAAAGAAAACGAGCATGCAACAAATGATTGTTTCTCACTAAAACGACAGATAGAGCTGGCGATAAAAATCGGAAAGCTGGCACATCTATTGAGAGAGTTGAAGAAAGCACCTCAAACGGGAGACAAAAGGAAGGAGATATTCATGATGAGGGTCGCAGAGTGTAGCATCAAGCGTCATTCTGACCACATGGAGCCTTGGATGGCACAAGAAATTTCATTCCCTCCAATACATAGCGGGAGTTTTGCCAACGGGCCTCTCACGATTTCAGCCATCATCGCAGGGCATCAGGTACACAGAATATATGTAGATAGCGGGAGTAGTTCGGAAATTATGTACGAACACTATTTTTTGCAGCTTGATGAGGAAATCAAAAGAACCCTAGATACAAGGACACACCTACTCACTGGTTTTGCAGGAGAGGTAGTACAGACCCTGGGCCAGATACAACTGCCAGTCGCAATTGGTAACAATGCGGGGTGGCGGGGGGTCACCATGAATTTTATGGTTGTGCGATCGGAGTCATCTCACAATGTTTTACTTGGAAGGCCGGGTTTATGCATGCTTGGAGCGGTCATATCCGCAATTCATGCCGCAATCATATTCCCCACCCCAACCGTGGTCGTCACTGTATATTCCAGCAGAGAGTGCAACGACATAAAGGAAATCGCTCCAGGAACAGCAGATGGGGAGGACGAGCTGGTGTGTCCAACATTGGAAAAGGGGGTAATTGACCCCCTCTTCCCGGAACAAAAAATCACCATCGGGGGGCAGCTGGGTGATGCCACTAAAGAACGACTTCGTCATCTGCTGCAACCACTGATGTCACTAGCGACCGTAGCGGGCGCAATCGCGCGCTACGTCGCAAAGCGGCTATCGGTCGCTATAAGGTAAATAGCGGCTTATAGCGGGATCTGTACTTTTTTTTTAAATTCACTAAAAAGATATATAGGGTTCGATGATATCCCGTTCGATTTCTAACCTCGTTCGATATCCGCCGTAGCCTCCGCCGCTAGCCCTCCTTCGACAGCCCTCCGCCGCAAGACCTCCGCCACTAGCCCTCCGCCGCTACCCCTGCTGCAACCCCTCCTTCGACTTCGATTCCTGCTGTCGCAACTCGCAACCCACTCGATTCTTGCTGTCACTTCGATTCCTCACTTCAATTTCTAGATTCCACTTAAGGTAAAAGATATATTTGACTCAATTTTTTGAATTGGGCTGTAGTTTTTTTTTCTTGCTAATTCTGATTAACTTTGATGTTGTATTCAAGTAGAAATGACCACTAGAACTAGAAAGGAACCTGATATTGGTTGGACCTACGGGACTTTGGTGGAAGGAACCAAAAGCTCGGTGCGATGCAATTTTTTTTTTTGTTTCAACTGGTGGGATTACAAGACACAAGCATCATCTTGCTTGGGATTCACCTGATGTTTTGAAATGTCCCAAAGTTCCAGCTGAAGTAAAAGAGTTGATGAAAGAACAATTTGAAAAGAAGAAACGTGCTCGAGAATTTATTGATAGCATACCTCATTTTGATGACGTGGTTGATATAGATGGTGATGATGAAGATGAAATCCCAAGTAATCGTAATGAAGTTCAATCAAAAGGAAAGAGGACCATTTCATCTACCGGATCAACGGCTAACACTAAAAAAACAAAAGGCCCATTAGATTATATGTTCAAGCCATCAAGTTCATCGGGAAAAAAAGGAGGAAACTTAGTTGGGAGTGTGGAACATAATGAAGTTCAAAAGAAACTAAGACTTGATGCGGTGCAAAAGTTTGCTCGTTGGATGTATGATGCAGGTCTTTCGTTTAATGCGGTGAAGAATGATAGTTTAGGGCCCGCACTCGAAGCGGTTGGTCGATACGGATGTGGTATGAAACCCCCTAGTTATCATGAGGTTCGAGTTCCTATTTTGAAGCTAGAAATGGAACATACCAAAAAAATTTTGCAAGAAAATGAGGTAGAGAAGTCAACCTATGGATGTTCTTTGATGGCCGATGGATGGAGGGACCGAAAAGGAAGGGCATTAATCAATTTTCTTGTAAACACGCCTCGAGGAAGCATGTTCATTGAGTCGGTTGACGCTTCTAGCTATTCTCACACGGGTAACCAACTAACTTGTTTAGATTTTTCAACCATGCTAAATGTAGAAAATTTTACTAACTTTTGATAATTCTCGTAGGTGAGAACATGTTTAGATTGTTTGATAGATTCATCAAGAAGGTTGGGCCGGATCACATTATTCAAATTGTGACAGATAGTGCTAGTAATAATGTTTTGGCTGGTAAGTTTATAACAAACTACTAATTTGTTGATTAAGATTTTTAAATCCCTATAACACTTAAGAAAATTTTGATAGGTCAACTTGTTGAAGAAAAATACCCACATATTTATTGGACTCCTTGTGCGGCTCATTGTATTGATTTGATGTTTGAAGACATCTTCAAGTTAGCTCATCTGAAAAGAACTCTTAAAAGAGCAATTGCGGTCAATACATACATATACAACCGCACATTGCTTCTAAACATGATTAGAGACTTCACCGGCCAGAAAGACATGGTCAGGCCCGCAAAAACCCGGTTTGCCACCGCTTTCATCACCTTAAGTTGTTTTAAAGCAAATAAGAGAAACCTAAGAAAATTGTTCACTTCTGAAGAGTGGAACAAAAGCAAGTTCTCAAAGGAGGTGGGAGGTAAACAAACAGCAAATACAATATTGTTGCCTAGCTTTTGGAACAATGTAAATATTGCTGTGAAGGTTGGTGGTCCGTTGTTAGGAGTACTCCGTTTAGTTGATGGGGAAAGAAAGCCTCCAATGGGTTGTATATATGAGGCTACGGATAGAGCAAAGGAGATGATTGCTGCATCTTTTAAAAACAAAAAAGAAAAGTATCAAGAAATTTTTAACATAATTGATGCAAGATGGAATTGTCAGTTGCATCGACCTTTGCATGCAGCGGGTCACTACTTGAATCCTAGTTTGATGTACTACAACAATATAGAAGCGAATGATGATGATGAGGTGGTAAGCGGGTTAATGTCATGCATTAGTAAGTTGACATTGAATGAAGATGAGCAAATAAAGATTCACTTTGAGCTACCATTGTATCGACGTGCTGAAGGGATCTTTGGAAATCCGATGGCGAAGAAAATAAGAGCAAAACTTGCCCATGGTATAATTTTTTATATATTATCTATAATGTTTAAGAAGGTTGAACTTACTTTTAGTTTATTTTGTTATTAAATTAGCGGTGTGGTGGATGCAATACGGAGCATCGGCACCAACACTAAAAAAATTTGCAATCATGGTGCTTAGTTTGACGTGTAGCTCGTCGGGGTGCGAACGCAATTGGAGCGTTTTTGAACATGTAAGGAACATTCAATTTAATATTACATGTAACCAATATTTATAAACTTATTATATTTTATTTATGTAGCTTCATTCCAAAAAAAGAAACCGACTCGAACAACAAAAGCTCAATGATCTTGTGTACATCAAGTATAATCGAGCTCTAAGAAGAAGGTATGATATGCGTGATACAATTGACCCGATTATCTTAGATGATGTAAATGTACAAGATCCAAATGAGTGGTTGATGGGTGCCTTAGAGGAGGTCCAGGATGAGGATGAAGAAGATGCCCTGGTGTTTGAGGGTGAAGATTTGACATGGAGTCATGTTGCAGAGGCTACAGGTGCGGGTGAGGCGCCTTATTCGACAAGAGCAAGTGGGAGTAAAAAGGGTGGCAATGCCTCCGCATCAAGCTCAAGGCCTAGAAAAAGACGTTTAGTAGATGAAGATGAAGATTTTGATGTGGATGCTGAAGAAAACGATGTTGGGGCTTATAAAGATTTTGATCCAACATCGAATCACAATGATGATGATGATGATGAGCCGGCATATGAAGATTTAGATGATTAGTAATGAACTATTTTATCTATTTTGATGGTGTTTGATGGTGTTTGTTGAACTTTTTTACTGGTTTATCGTTAAAACATGTTTAATTTAGTGAATGTACAATATTTTATATAATTTCGACTACTTCATCGCTAAACACAAAATAGCGGTCGCTATTTACCGCTATTCGCGATGTAGCATATAGGTAATGTGTCGCTATTTACCGCTATTCTCTATTAACAACTATGGCTGCAACATAACTTGAATGTTTTCGCGTGGAAACCCACTGACATGGAGGGTGTTCCACGTAGCACGACAGAGCACAAGTTGAACACACGTTCATCAAAGGAGCCAGTTGCCCAAAAGCGTCAACACATGGGCCCAGAACAAAGTCGGGCTGTGGTTGAAGAAGTCAAGAAGCTGCTGGAGGCGGGTATCAACCGAGAGGTACGTTACCAAACCTGGGTGGCTAACCCTGTAATGGTAAAAAAGAGCGATGGCACGTGAAGGATGTGCATCGACTTCAAGGATCTTAACAACGCATGCCCTAAGGATTGCTATCCACTCCCGGATATTGATCTGAAGGTGGATTCCTTGGCGAGCTTTCCTCTGAAGTGTTTTCTAGATGCTTACAAGGGATACCACTAGGTGCAAATGACGCCCGAAGATGAAGATAAGACTGCTTTTTAAACAGATGTTGGCATTTTTTGCTTCACAAAAATGCCGTTTGGTTTGAAGAATGCAGGGGCAACATACCAACGATTAATGGATAAAGATTTTTTGCAACAGACGGGAAGAAACATTGAAATCTATGTGGATGATGTGGTGATAAAAAGTCGCGACAAGGAAGCTTTGCTTGCAGATATCGCTGAGACTTTCCAAACTTTGAAGACGATAAACATGAAGTTAAACCCCAAGAAATGTTCATTTGGAGTGGAAGAAGGGAAGTTTCTAGGTGTGGTTGTGACAAAGAAAGGGTTGGAGGCTAACCCTGAGAAGGTGGCATCTGTCCTCAATATGCCATCACCCAAATCCGTCAAAGAGGTACAAACGCTCAATGGGCGATTGGTAGCCCTGAACAGGTTCCTGTTGAAGCATGTTGAGCGTGTTTTGCCTTTCATGACTACTTTACACAACTGTTTGAGCAAGAAGGATTTTGTATGGACAAAAGAGGCAGAAGCAGCATTTCAACAAATGAAGGTATACTTAAGCAGCCTGCCCAGGCTAGTAGCTCCCTTCCCCAAAGAGCGACTGGTGATGTACTTGTCCGCAAGAGAAGAAGCCGTAAGCGCGGTGCTGATGAAAAACAGAGAAGGAGAACAGACCCTGATTTACTTCATCAACCGGGCTCTCAAAGATCCAGAAACCAGGTATTAGCCTATGGAAAAACTAACTCTTGCTTTGGTATATGCTTCCAGGAGATTGCAAAGGTACTTCCAGGCCCATGTGATTGAGGTCTGGACTAGCCAAACCTATACAACAGATATTCAGAAGGCCAGAGATATCAGGAAGGTTGGCGAAATGGGCCATCGAGTTAGGGGTCTTTGAGATAGAGTACAAGCCAAGGGTTGCAGTCAGGGGGCAGGTCGTGACTGATTTTCTAACAGAAATGCCACAAGAGAAGGAGGGCCACAATGCCAATAAAAAATCCATGAGTCAAGACAACAGGGAATGGTGCTTGCATACTGATGGCGCATCAAACGACGAAGGATCGGGTGCTGGAATGATACTGGTGGGGCCTGAACAAGAAGAAATGACTTACGCTTTAAGGCTAGCTTTCAAGAGCTCCAACAATGAGGCGGAATATGAGGCGTTACTGGCTGGCTTGAGGCTGGCCAAACAAATGGGAATCCAGACACTCCACGCTCATGTAGACTCATTACTGGTTGCAAATCAGATCAACGGGTCCTATGATGCTAATGAGAAAACAATGAAGTTGTACCTGGATAAAGCAAAGAACATGATCAGCAGTTTCAAAAAATGTCGCGTCTCACACATCCCGCGAAGCAAGAACAAGAAAGCAGATGCCCTCAGCAAGCTGGCCTCAGTTGCCTTCGGGCACCTAGCAAAGGAAGTTAAAGTCGAGGTATTACAGGCGTCGTCAATCGAAGAGAGTGAAGTAGCCTCCATAGAAGGTGTGATGGAGGAGTGTTGGATGAGACTGATTGTCAGATTTCTAGAAAGTGGAGACCTGCCGGAAGAGAGAGGAGAGGCGCGCGCAATACAGGCTAAATCCTTGCACTATGAATTGCAGCAAGGGATACTATACCGAAAGTCATACATGGGACCACTGCTGTGTTGTCTCACGTCAGATGAAGCCAACTACGTATCAGGGAGATACACGAGGGTATATGCGGGATACATGTAGGACCAAGAATGGTGGTAGCCAAGGCAATGGGAGCAGGGTACTACTGGCCAGGTATGCATAGGAGTGTCATGGCTGAGATTCAAAGGTGTGAAAGCTGCCAGAAGCACGCCCCCGTGTGCCACCGTCCAAAAAATGACATGATACCCGTCAGCGCTGCTTGGCCTTTTCAAAAATGGGCAATGGACATTGTTGGTCCATTTCCAGAAGCGGCTGGAAGAGTCAAGTTTATGCTAGTGGGAGTTGACTACTTCACAAAATGGGTAGAAGCCAAAGCACTCGTGACGATTACGGGGCAGCAGGTTAAGAAGTTTGTTTGGGAAAGTATCATTTGTCGTTTTGGTCTTCCGTTGTTTATTGTAACAGATAATGGCAAGCAGTTCGCTGAAAATCCTTTCAAGTCATGGTGCGAAGATTTGAAGATTCAACAGATTTTAACTTCAGTAGCCCATCCCCAAGGCAATGGCCAGGTTGAAAGGGTAAGCAGGAGTATTGTAGAAGGAATCAAGACGTGTCTAGGCTTAGAAGGCAAGAGTTGGCTTGAAGAATTACCAAGCGTCCTCTGGGCCCATCGGACCATGCCAAAGACCAGTCACGGAGAAACCCCATTCAGTCTGACCTATGGATCAGAGGCCATGATACCTGCTGAGGTTGGGATGCCATCAGCTCGTGCTTACGAGTCTCGCGAACCAACAACGAGGAAGAACTCCGCCTAAATCTAGACCTGCTTGAAGAACGAAGGATGATACCTGCCATTCGAGAGGCAAGACATAAGAAGGAGGTGGAAAGGTACTACAATTCAAGGGTAAAGAAACAATTTTTCAAATCGGGAGACTACGTATTGCGAAGCAATGAGGCAAGTCGGGCGAAAAGCCAATGAAAGCTCGGACCCCGTTGGGAGGTCCGTATTAGGTGATTGAAGCAGGAACAAATGGAGCTTACAAAATAGGGAAGTTGGATGGGACACTCGTCCCACGAACTTGGAATGGAGCTCAGCTCCGACGATGCTACATGTAATAGGCAATAAAATCTCAACAGTGTAACTCGTTTTTCATTAAGAAAGTGCATGCGAGCACCAGTAGTTACACCAGATTAATGAATCTTTTTATATAACCAGTGTCGTAACAAGTCATGGAACAACAATGACGTGTGAGTAAAGAAAGCGAAACGAGACACCAATGCAATTACTCGAGCAACATTTGCAAATGGTACAATAAGTAACCAAACAATGCATATGATTGTCAAGCTAAGTTAAACAAAACCATAACTAAGTAGAACTCGTTGTTCGTAACCAGATCTCAAAGAAAACCAATGCATTGCTCCAAACGCATGATTATACTTTGGCAGACAATTAGAGCCATTCAACAATGTACATTTCCATTCGGCTAAAAACCCAAGCCAGAAAAACAGCTAACTCGAAATCAAAACGAGTAAGAGGGGTGCCAATACGTCGAGTATAAGGCAAAATGACATCTTTTATAGGATAAATAACAACAATAACCAGAAAATGCATTGATGCATAAGGCTACGGCCAAACTTAAAGTCACGGCCTAAGTCTCATCCGCGGCCGAGGTTACGAATCGCGGCAAAAAATGTAACCATAATTATATTTGAGGGAATGACAAGTCGTGGCGAAAAGCCGCGACCATGAAACAAGAGCTGCGTCCGAAAACCGCGGCCAACAGCTCCAAGGTGAGTCGCGCCAAAGTAATAGGCAGGCCTCGAGTCGCGGCACCGATAGCGGCCGAAGCACCGAGTCGCAACCAAAGACTCTAGTCGCAACCAAAGACTCTAGTTGTGGCCGAAGGCCCGAGTTGCAAGGTGGCATGTTGCAGTTAAAAATATAACCATAATAATATATGAACAAATGGCAAGTCGCGGCCGTAAGCCGCAAACATGAAACCAGTCACGGCCAAAAGCCGCAAGGCATCTCGCGGCCATAAGCCGCGGCCGAAGGGCATCTCGCGGCCAAAAGTCGCGGCCCAGTGACACATCGCAAAGCATGAGGTATCAGCGATCAACAAACACAAAGTATGGGCTGTCAAAACATAAACAACATTACCAAAATAAGCATAAAGTCAAAGTACAAGTTTGATGACATTACAGACATAAAAGAAAGACACCCAAAGATAAAATAGTTAAACTTGAGCAGGGTCTTCAGATGAAGGGGTCAGGAACGACTTGATTTCCTCAATGGTCGAGTCGCACATAGCCGCAATAGTCTCAGCCATGGGAAAAGTAGCTTTATCAAACAAGTCGGATTCAGCTCGTAGCTTCTTCAAAGCATCTTTATCAAAATTCTTGGACGTCTCGGGTTTCTTGCCCTCTGCAGCGAGGTGAGCTCCATCCAGCAGACCGACATTATACCCCACTTTGTCTGACATGCTGTTGATCCAGGCTAAGATATCAAGGAACTCGTCACTATCGCGAATCTTGTTAAACGCCAAACTCACACCATCTGACATGACCCACCTCCTCTCATTCGAGAGACGTTTAACCTGCTCTTCCAAGCCAACAATACGGTTTTCAGAAGCTGTCTTGTTGTCTTTCAATTCAGCACTAAGGCGTTTCACGGCAGCGTGCTGAATACAAAGCTCCTCACGAACACCACCAAGTTCATGGGCAAGCTGCCCTTTCGCAGCCACAGATGCGTCACAACGGGACTTGAGAGACGCATTCTCAACCTCCAACTTAGACACCTGTTTCTTGAGGTCGCGGACCTCATTAACACCATCCACCTATCAACCATGAATCTCAACAAAAGAAAATAAATTGTTCACCATGCCCAAACAACCGGCGTTCGATAATTCCCTGTTCTTCAAACCTTCTCCATGGTAAAACTCAGCAGGCGTACGAGACGCAAACATGAACTCCCTACACGACTCTGGAGTTTCAAAGGTAGTTCCATTAGTCAAATCCCAATCAGGAACAAATTTCTCTTCCACATCTCAAGTCAGTATCCTCAGAAGAAGCAGCCATCTTTCCTTTACCAGAACCGCCAACTGACTGACCATCAGAAGAAAGAGGGGCAAAATCAGAACTGCCCGAGTTTGAGCCGGATGACACCCCAGTCGTGGCTGAGGGACCTACCCTGCGAGCCGCGATAGGTGCTGGGGGAGGGGATGGTCGTGGCTTAAGACCTGGGCCTCCCAACCCCTGCTTGCGTTTCATTTTCGGTCGGATTGCGGGGACAGGGGCTTCGTCAGTACTTTTTCTTTTACGGGAAGGTGGCGACATGGTTTCACCCTGTTGAACAACGAAGCCGGCGGTCGTCTCCAATATAGGAGTTGCACCTTCAGACAAGGTTTCCATGTGTTCCGAAACATCTTCCTTGGCAGAAAATTTCATGCGCTCGAATAGACCCATACCTGTGAAAGCACAAAATATATACAATAATCAGATGCAGGAACACGCGCAGTAAGGCATAAAGGGAAAAGACACTTACATTTCCCTTAATAAGTCATGAACGGGACCATGTTAAGGTTGGTCCAGTTACGACTGACACTGGCCATCACGAGGAAATGCTCAGAATAGACATGAAGGGGGGTTGGTTCGGCTTTCAAAAGGTCATAAGCAGACATGTCATACGTATCAGGTTTCGGAAAAGGATCTTGAATGGACTTACTAGTTTCCAACCAATGCATCTCAAAAGGAACTATACTAGCTGAAATGAAGAAAAAATGGTCTTTCCAATATTTTAAACTAGTTATGGTTCGTGACACTAGAGGAGGTTTGGGCGCTTTTCTTTTCTCAAAGGTTAGCCAATCACCTACCCTATTCAACTTATAAAACGCCCTAAAAAGGTTAACTTCGGGTTCCAAGCTACGAGCACGACAACATATCTCAAAATGATATACCTTAATAAGTCCTAAAGGAACAAGTTGCGATAGGTGGATATCATAATACCTAACAAGCAAACACAAAAAACGACTAACCGGGATTCGAAAATTACAAAAGCTAAAGAATGAAGTATAAAGAGCTATTGTCCTAGCCGGTGCATCCCTCACGGTCGACGAGGGGGGAGGACGGTGGGGCTAAGCTTGGGGGAAATACCATAGCGAAGCATAAAGTTGTTTAAAAAATCTTGAGAAATAACCGAGTGTTGAAGACCCACGTCATTTCTACACTCCATTAGAAACGCGAAAGATGAGAAAAAGTACGAGTAACTTACTAGAAAGATTTGTGCTCTTGAATGAGAGAATATGGAAGAAAAGTTGAAGAAAAATGAAAGAAGAAAAAGAAGAAAAGTGAAATGAAAGGGGAGATTGTTGGTAAATTTATAGAAGAAAAAGCCCTAGGGGCGCGAAACAAAGGGGGGCGGCGGCTGGTAGGCCGCGGCTCAAGGGAGGCGAGGCCCGCGAGCCGAGGTCAACATGACGTTTTTAGACCGCGTCTCGAAGATAAGTCACCAAGGAGTTGATTGATGTAGACAAACCCATGGCTCAAGAAAGGGTAGACAATGATATGATTGATGGAGACTAGGGTCGGGGCTCGAGGCAAAAGTAACATCAACAATGGTAAGTACAATCGTCATAACCTATGAAATTATTATTCCAATGACATGATTGGTATCATACCATTTGACTGGGGGTACATGAAAGGGTATCACCCCAAAAAGCCAAATAAAACCCGAACCAATAAGCGAAAGACCGAGGTAGCACCCAACAAGGTGCAGCCGCGGCTGACCCGAACGACAAGCCACGGCCAAGAGGGAAGCCCAAGCCGCGGCACACCTAGTAAACATACCCAAGCTGCGGCCTACCCACCTAGTAAACATACCCAAGCCGCGTTTACCTAAGAAGCATACCCAAGCCGCGGCCCACCTAAGAAACAAGCCCAAGCCGCGGCTGGCTACCTAAAAGCCAAACGCAAGGCGGTTTATCTCACCCATGACACTTAGAAGATCATTATGAAAAGCCCGAAACAAGGCAAACGTGGTAACCAAGGAAGTCATTCATTGGTTGCATGGGAATAAGGAGGAATCATAAGATGACAAAACGAACAAAGCCAAAACACTGGCAGAAGGTCAGAGCAGCCCTCAAAATCCACAAGTCAACTACAAAGACAAATTGCATTAATGCCAGTCAGAAATCCTTTGCACCAGAAAGGTATAAAACCTCTGGCTAGGAGATCTCAGTCCCATATCATTGACCACAGGCTTCCAAGAATAGAACCATGTCATGTTTTGTTTCCATCCACAAACACTATAATTACCTCTCCCATTCCACAAGTAGAGGTCACATTCACATTCTCAGAACACTTTCACTATAAACTATTTACTTACTAATTCTCCCTTTCAAAGTTGTATAAACACAAATACTTATTCTCACGCCGGAGTGTAGTCTCGGGGAGAAAACCCTTTCTGCCCAAGGCGAGGCTCACGGTGTTGTTTTTGTCTCACAGATACTCCCGTCAGCTAAAGTTCATACCAAGTTCCAGCCAGATCTTTGATACTCTGCTCAGCCGAAGTCAAGCTCAGCCGAAGCCAAGCCCAGCCGAAGCCAAGTCCAGCCGCATCCTGTTTCTCAACAATCAAAGTCAAGGCCAAGTTCCAACCTGATCATTGGTAACAACCTCATTCTCGCACTGCTCGAAGTCTTAATCCCTTGATTAGGATTTGTGTAGCAACAGCAAACAACTCAAACACATCGTATGTATCATCATTTTACAAGTATTTGGATCTAACCAATGGGTGGTAATTGCTCTTTGATAGTGACTTCTTTCAGGCGACAAAAGACTACTTCGATATAGAAAACAATGGTAAGTGTATGATTCCAATAATTCGTGGAGGTGACTAATCATCTGGTGTTTAATATACAATGGTTTGTAAACTTTCAAAAAATTATTTTTAAATCATTATTTGCTTGTTAATAATAAATAATCGGCGTTTAAGGGTATTGCGACTTACATACGTGTAAAACGGTTGGAGAGTTTCTTAAATCAATCTTTTTAACCTAGAGTTATCAAAGTGATCGAATGGCAAACCTTCTTATTATATGAACTATGCCATTTGTTTTTTAACCGTATTTACGTCGAAGCTCCATATACCCATCATTTCAATTGTTGTTTGACCTTAAGCCAGAGTGCTTTATAAGAACTTGATGTTTTTTTACATTATTTCTCGAAGTTATGTTTAAATCCAGTTTGAAAGACATACCATAATCCTTGCATCAAGCTTGGTTTTGATTGTTTGACTTTTCATAAAAAATGAATCTGTACCAAAGCTCCTTTATTTCTCTTTGTTGGTAGAATTCTCACAATGGAATCTTCGATAGAGGATGCACCAATTGGAATAGATGATTTGGAATCCATAACGTTTTGAAATTTGAGAACACGTCCGAGTTTTTGAGAGATTGTTGCGTTTTCAAGTGTTTTTTTTTTGTGTTTTCGAGTGTTTTGATCAAACCATTTAATCTAAATATAACTATTTATACTAGCATATACAGGATAAATGGTCCAGACATAGGGCTTAAAACGGTCACAAAACGGCTTTTAAACGGAGTAATGAGAATTACATTACCTTCAAAATTTTAAAAACAACAAGAATCGGGTTCAACCCGGGTTGGATCTGGCGGGTCGTTGAGAACCAAGGTTTGTAACTGGGTTTTTAAAAGATCATCATGTTACAATGTTAGTCATGCATGTATATATGAATGGAATCCGAGGACCGAAGAGTTATTTGGTTGCAAATGAAATTAGTGTTGGTGCACAAATGTGGATTCGGTCGAGCGCAAATGGATATAAGTATTCATTATCAAAAGTATGAGTCTAGCTAGATCAAAAATGTGAAAGCATGTGTATATGTGCACTAGACATCAAAAGTTTGTGTGTGTGGTTTTAACCAACTGCAAGTGAAGCAACCGGAAGTGTACACGGTGATGGGTACTACATCGAAAGTTATGCATGCATTGTTTAACTAATACAGTTTGTTTTATTGCATAACTTTTGATGTAGTACCAATCACCGTGTAGTATCCATCACCGTGTAGTACCCATCTTAGTTTCGATCAAGCTTGATCGAAATTATGCATCACATCGAAACTAAGATCAAGTTGTACACAGTTTGTTTACATCGAAAATAGAGTAGGGTGCAGTTAGAAAATAGAGTAGGGTGTGATTGTTGTCACCATTTAAATAAATATTTTGTTTTAATCGTTAAATGTTTTAAAATGATTTTTAGTTTCTGTTAGAAATGACTTTCTTATCGAAAATTTACAATTAACAAAAAATGGTTTTAGATATATTTATAAGTCTTTTTTAAAAAATTAACAACAAACTACTACAAAAACTACTTTTAAAGAATTTCAAAGAATATGTTAACAACCCATTTTTTTAAAAAATTAAAGGCTAAAAAATTAATTTACATTACTAAAATTAACATTTGATTAAAGTTGCATTTAATAAGAATCTCATAATTAAAGATGTTACATTTATTGAAAATAGTTAGTATTTAATGTTATGTAGCAGAGTGTAATAGAGTATGATGCAAATAGCAACACCCTAGTTAAATAGGTTTGCATGATAAAGTCACTTACTTTGTGTTTGTGATTAATGTGCGGCCAAGTTAGGAATATTTACTCATAGGATTGGATGTGTAACAATTAAACAATTAGTGTTTTAATCAATTTGCAAATCAAAATGTAAAAGTTGTCAATTAGTGAATTTCTCCTAATTACCTTTAAGTCTTGTAATTTTATGTTTTTTATCATAATAAATTAAATTATCTTGTATCTTGAAATTCATTAGTGGTTTTTCAAATATACTGTTGTTAAGATCGAGAGGTGAGACGATTTTTAGGTGCCTTAGCATATGCTAACTGGTAAAACCAGAAGCTAATCTAGTTTATTAAGTCGACGAGCTTTTACATGACTTTAAAAATTGATTAGATAGGTTAGTGAGTCCTGTAGCAGATCTAGTACATTTGGTTATTTTCAAACTAGTCATATTTCATAATCAGCCACCATTTAGCCAATAATTTTATAAATAGTTGAATCAACGGTAGGATTTCCTTGTTTAAGTAGTCATCTTTTCATATTTGCATTGTTTTGTTTTACTTTATTTTTTATTCACTTTGTTTTATAATAAGGTGTCCGTTTTAGCGAGTTAATTATATTCTTAATATAAATCTTTGCTTTCATAATTATGTCAGAACTTGATAACTGTTTATTATGAGAGCCGTCAATCGTGTTTACGGATTCGATATCCGGACTCACCGACACTTTACTATTTACAACCGGTACACTTGCCGAATATGTGAGGTTTAGTTAGGTAATGCTTCTATAAAACTACTTTGTGAAATTATTTTCATAAAAAATCATATATACGTTTAAACACATTAGTGTTGTATGTGGGGGTGATATGTATGCACGAGGATATATGAATGTGCGAGTGAGTTTGTAAAATTAGAAGTGTATTATGATTCAATGAAAAACATGTGTGTGTTATGAGTGTATGTCGGTGGTGTAAAGTGTGTGTGTGCGTGCGCAGATGAGTGGTTGTTGAGTGTGTGTTTGTTTAGTAGCAAATAAGTATGCATGTGTGTGTGCTAAGTTTGTATTTATATGTGCATAAGTATATAAATAATCATATAATCGCAAGTAATGTGTATGTTTGAGTGAGTCATAGTCATACGTGATGGAGGACTAGCCTTATAGGTCTATAGTTTATGCGTGTTGTAGAGGTCTAGCAATTCATGGGCCATAGTTTACCTATGTAATGAAGGTCTAGCATAATGTTGCTATAGTTCATGCATTAAGGATTAAACCAGTGTAATTAGAAGTAAAAAGGATTGATATACATTTATATATAAGTGAAATGTATGTCATGGTTAACAGATTATGTATATTACTAACAAGTATATATTTTATGTGCTTTGTGATCAATTTCAGCTATGATGGTTAATAAACATGTATAATATGATACGTATATGTGTTATGTGCCAGATGATTAATTTGGATTATGTTATGCGTATGTTAAAAATTTAGCTGTTTATATCAATGAATCATTTTTATATGTTATTGAATGTTTTTTAAACATATAATTCACTCTACTTTGTTGATTTTTAGTTTTTATGATAGACTGACGTACTACGGACCACATGGCATATATTAACATGCTACCCAACAACAAGACTTTGCATATCTTAATACACTTTAATCCCTGTAACTTTTGAGATAACATTTTTAGGATAACTTTACTACACCAATGTTCAAGTATTAACTTATGAGCTGTTCTGGTGTATTCATCATGGTAGCCATGAACAGAGGGGTTTGGATCTTTGGAAGCGGAATAAATTGAATATAAGGGCTAGGTTTTAGCTATATTGTTGTCATACTTGGCTAAAGTGGAAACTCTTGGGTGCAACGAAATCGAATATCGTCATCACAGATGGTATGAGAAAAATACTAAAGCTTTAAATATAATCAACCAATATCAAGATTACATCTTGTTGAAAAACCAAAAATAAACAAACAAGATAAATGTTATATTAATACTAGGTCCAGGCCATCCAAAGTGTTGAAGTCTTGAAACGCTAGTCTAGTTACCTGAAAAACATGTAAAGATAATGAGTCAACATAACACTGGTTAGAAACATAGGTTTTTAAGCATATAAGAATAAGTAAAGATGTATAATTCAAAAGCAAACCATTTACGGTAAAGATAAACAACAGAAGAGTCCACAACCAACCTTAATAACGTGTATCCCCTTGAATAACCTAAATCCCCAAACCGGACTTGAATAGGTTGTCACACCAATAGATCCACTATTGTACTACCGTTAGCTTAAAAATAGTTAACGACTATGTACGATAAAAACGAGAGAGCTTTTACGATAAATGAATAAACAATTTGTGTTCTTTGTTTAAAGTTTCCAAGAAGAATGATTTTGTAGTGATTTGAGTTTTAAAAATGAGTTTAAGTACCATATGACACATGTTTTCCTCAAAAGGTTGTAAAATGGGCTATGAATCTCACTATAGAATGTTTGAGTAATGACTTGAACCGATTTGAATAAGGTTTTAATTAGTTTATGAAGTTAATAGTGATGCTAGGAAAGACTTTAAATTAATGTTTTGATGTATAAGACTTAAGAAAACATATCAAAAGATCAAAAACAAAATTTTTATTTCAAACCCAAATTTCATATTTCGTTACAATCTTATAAGATTTTTTGTCACACCCCCAACCACGGCGGTTTCCCGCGAGGCGTGAACATCATGAAAACCATAGTCATTGATCGACCACTACATGGTTTAGTAAACATACGTTGCAAATAAGTTTAAAAATACACAATTGTTTTCAGAGTTGAATTGCGAAGTAGTAGAGCTAAAGTAATTGTTTTCAAAACATGACAAATAGAACAACAAATGTCCCAAACAGCATGAATGGTCCTAAATGCGACGTGGACCAAGCTAGCTTAACTTGATGCAAGGGTCAAGTACCTGAAAAAACATGCATGAAAATATGTCAACATAAAGTTAGTGAGTTCACAGGTTTTAAAGTAATAGTAAACAGTGTAATGAACCACAAGTCTTTTCATGATTTGATTGTCGATCATACAATACTACAATATTATATAAGCACCGCAACCGAAGCTAGACTGTAACTGTAACACATTGCCCCTACCCATGCCTACCGTAAGCATGAGTGTGAACAGGCTAATAATGCACCCGTTTAGACCTCCAGTCAAGATTAGGGTAATTAATCCGGGTGGGAGTAGTCAAACCCAATAGTACTATCCATGATTACCTCACTTTGGGAAATAAACTAACGGTTCGATAACTGAGGACTTTATACGGTAAGTAAACAACTTATATAACATGTGAAATCATTAATAAGTAAATGTGTCCAGGAAAATAGTAATTTGCATGTAATCTCCCCCAAAAGGAAAATAAGTAAAATGGGGCCGTGAAACTCACCTGTAATGCACGCATGAATTCTATCAATAGTTTGTACGAATGATTGGTCTAGGAATCTCCTAAACAAAATCACAATATATTCATGAGGTCATGATTACTAACCCTAGATGGTCATGCATAACTCATCCACAAAGTTAGTTTTGAAAATGTCACTCGACTAATTAGACACGTCGAGTCGTAAATGTTTTATTTAGATTCTTGTCTTCATATCTATCTTCCTAAAAGTACATAATGTATTAAATGTGTTTTATATTAATTATAATGGTATTATACTTTCCATGTGTATGGGTTTCCCTTTTTTTATCAAATATCTTCAAAAGTTTACTTTATATAAATATGGGCATTTGACAGAATCAAAGGGATTTTTGGGTTTGGTTGTCATCCTCTTTTCATGATACAAAGAATTTTTATAAAATCTGATATTTTTACCATATTTAGAAATATGTCTTAGGATTCCAAAAAGGTATAGCTTGCAACATGTAGCTAGGTTTAAGTCCCTCGAAATGGGTCATGAAGCAACAGATGTCAGTGCAGTATTTTTCTGTACATGTCCAGGGATTTCACCTTTTTGAGGGGTCAAACCTTACATTATCGTACTTTTAAACCTAACACCTTAAGCTAAGTTATCACAGAAGGAAAATCTCCATTTGATTACTTTAAGCATAACTTATGCCTCAATCTTTCTGCCCTATCTATTCTGCCAAAAATTCAAGTTCAACACTTCAATCATGTTTGTACGTTTTGGATAGGTTATACTCATCTAAAAATTTCAAGGTTGGATGATTTAAAAACTAGACATCCTAAAGTTAATCTTAGGCTCAAGAAACTGTTCATTTGACCATGTTTAGGTCGATTTATGGTGTCAAAAACACATAACATGAATCTGCCAGAAATTGTCTTACATGTTTTGTTACTTTTTAAACTTTGCTAGAGCACTTTTGGATGAGTTAGTGAATATGAACACATCATGATGGTGTATAGAAGATTAGAAACAAAGTGCTAACCTTAAACAAGCAAGGAGGAAGAGATGGTAGTCTTGAAATGCAAGGAAAAGAAGACTTGATCCTTTGAACTAAGAACCAAACAAGAAATAGGTGGGGAAGATGTTGTAGGATGCTTGAAAGCTTCAAAAATCACTTGATCTTCAACCAAAGGCACTTGAATCACCCAAGATTAGAAGGAAATAAGTTGAAAATCAAATGGAGTGGTGGTAGGAGTGTCTTGGCCGAATTTTAGAGAGGGAGAAAGAGAGAAGATGAGTGTGATGTGTTGGTGTAGTTGAAGTGAAGGGTGCATGTCTTTTATAACACTCAATCCTCTTTAAGTGTAAAGTTCTTGGAGCATGGGCTCCTATTCACGGTCAAAGGATGGGGAAATGGTGTTCCAAGAGTGGTAAGGTAGACATGTTGCTTTAACACATCAAAAGAGAGGCTTCATGAATATGGCAAGTTGTGTTTTGTCAAATCTTGTAAGTTTTGTGAGCTTTATTGGGAAGGAGGTGGAAGAGTAATGTGGTGGTGGCTTGGATGACCACATGCATGGGAAAGGGGGGTTTTAGTTTTCATATTTTGTGTAGTATTGGGTATTTAGGTGGTATTTGTTGCACCATAGGTATTTTTACATATTTTTGTCTTTTTACTTTTTACTTTTTAAAATGCATTAGGATGTTGTAACAACTTGTATAATATCATATAAATATATATAAATATATATAAATATTGATGGTATGTTAATGATGCATCATGTAGTTAGTAGGTCCGTCAAAAGGATTCGTTCTGGGTAAAATATTAATTTACGCGATTAGGTTTATTTATAAATTCAAGCTTTTCCAATGCATTTGGTTTGGAATCTAAAATACTTTGAAACAATAGAATCTATATACTTTGAAACACCTAAATGAATTTATTAGTACATGTATATGAATTAGGACCAATGTTCATGTGTGCCGGTTGTATCGCGTGTAAAAATGGTAATTACGCCGAATCACCGATGCATGAAATGTAATGCGTGAAATTTTGCAAAGCATAAAACGGCTTCAATAATTGGAATTCAATTGAAAATCAAGTATTATAAGGGTAATTATAACCAAGTCAAGGTCGGATATTGACCTGAAATTGCCGGTTGTCACATACTCTCCTTGTTAGAAAGAATTTCGTCCCAAAATTCAGTTAGGGTTGTCTGCAGATGCAAGGGTTTCAAACAAGTAAGGGTAGTTGAGCTTCATTTGGTCTTCGCGTTCCCAAGTAAATTCGGGTCCTCGTCTTGAATTCCACCGGACCTTCACTATGGGAATGCGGCTTCGTTTCATCTTCTTTACCTCTCGATCTAGGATCTCTACGGGTTTCTCAATAAAGTGAAGTTGTTCATCAATTTGAACCTCATCGAGTGGTATAACTAGAGTTTCATCTGACAGGCACTTCTTCAGATTTGACACGTGGAAAGTGTCATGAACACTACTAAGTTCTTGAGGAAGTTTGAGCTTGTAAGCTACAGGACCAATTCTGGCTAGGATTTCAAATGGTCTAATGTATCTAGGATTTAGCTTACCACGTTTGCCAAAACGAATGACTCATTTCCAAGGTGAGGCCTTAAGTAGAACCTTATCTCCCACTTGGAATTCCAATGGTTTACGTCTCACGTCATCGTAGCTTTTCTGACGGTCACGCGCGGCTTTGAGTCAGTTCTGAATTTGAACGATCTTTTCTGTGGTCTCGTGTATGATCTCGGGACCAGTGAGTTGACTATCACCGATTCTGTCCAACACAGTGGTGATCGACACTTCCTTCCGTACAATGCTTCAAACGGGGCGGCTTTGATACTGGTGTGATAGCTATTATTGTAAGAAAACTCAGCTAAGGGTAGATGAATATCCCAACGGTTTCCAAAGTCTATCACACAAGCTCTAAGCATGTCTTCTAACGTTTGAATAATCCGTTCGCTCTGACCATCTGTTTGAGGATGGTATGCGGTACTCATATCCAATCGTGTACCCAAGGCCTTTTGTAATGATTGCCAAAATCTCGAGGTAAATCGACTGTCTCGATCGGAGATAATGGAGATCGGTACTCCATGTCTCGAAACAACCTCTTTGAGATAAACTCTTGTCAACCTTTCCATCTTATCAGTCTCCTTAATTGGTAGAAAGTGGGCAGACTTTGTCAGTCGATCCACAATTACCCAAATCGTATCACAACCCGTAGGTGTCTTGGGTAGTTTTGTGATGAAGTCCATGAAAATCTGCTCTCATTTCCATTGTGGAATCTCCGGTTGGTGCAGTAATCCAGATGGTTTATGATATTCCGCCTTAACCTTCGAACACGTGAGGCACTTGCTAACATATATGGCTATGTCAGCTTTCATGTTCGGCCACCAGTATAACTCCTTAAGATCCTGATACATCTTATCAGAGCCCGGGTGGATGGAGTATCTTGATTTGTGTGCCTCATTCATTAAAAGTTCCCGTAAGTTCCCACAATTTGGCACCTAAATTCGATTCATAAAGTATCGAGCTCCATCAGACTTGATCTTGAATTGCTTATCCATGCCTCGAAGAGATTCATTTTTCAAATTATGTTCCTTTAGTGCTTTAGACTGAGCATCACGAATTTGAGTAGTTAGACTCGTATGAATCGTCATTTCCAACGCTCGCACCCGTAAAGTTTTGGTTCGTTCTTTCCTACTCAGAGCGTCTGCTACCACATTCGCTTTTCCAGGATGATAACGAATCTCGCAGTCATAATCGTTCAGTAACTCAACCCACCTGCGTTGTCTCATGTTTAGTTCCTTCTGATCGAAGATGTGCTGAAGGCTTTTATGATCAGTGAATATAGTACACTTGGTACCATATAAGTAGTGTCGCCAAATCTTTAATGCAAAGACAACAGCCCACAATTCGAGATCGTGAGTAGTGTAATTTTTCTCATGTACTTTCAATTGTCGTGAAGCGTAAGCAATAACTTTGTCTTGTGCATCACGACACAGCCAAGTCCTTGTCGTGATGCATCGCAGTACACCACAAAACCATCGTTCCCCTTTGGTAGGGACAAAATTGGTGCGCAACATAATTTCTGCTTTAACAATTGAAACGCTGCTTCCTGCTTAACACCCCAATCGAATTTCTTGTCTTTCTGAGTTAAGGTTGTCAATGGTTCAGCTATTTTGGAGAAATTTTCGATAAAGCGTCGGTAATAACCTGCCAAACCTAGGAATTGTCGCACCTCAGTCGGGGTCTTAGGTGCTTCCCAGTTCTTAATGGCCTCTATCTTGGATGGGTCAACATGTATTCCCTTCTCGTTAACCACATGCCCGAGACACGCTGCTCTGCCTGGTAGCTCTCTGCTCTGCCGCATCCACTCTTTGCGTCATAGATGACATGTCTTCCTGTACCCTGGTGAGTCGATCATGCATCGTGTGTAATGCCTGATCATCGAGGTATCTACCCTCCTCGATTGCCAGTAATCGACAGTCCACGTCCTCCCTATCAAAAGTCTCCTGAACTTATTTGAGTTCAGTACGTAGTTCGTGAAGCTGCTGATCGTGCCGTGCAGATCGTGCCACGAGGAGAGGCACGATGAGCTCCATAGGCTCCCGTGTGAGGGGAATAGGATGGGGGCACGTGACGACTCACCTACCTCGAAGGTGGAGGGAATACCCTCAATGTCGTCGGCTGGGCATCCACTCCCATCGACGAGCGTCGATTCTGCGCCTTTTGGGCGCAGGCTCGGGCTCAGTGGTACAATCTCGGATGGGTGTGGCGGGACGTATCGGCACATGAACCCGCTTCCTTGGAGTGTGTGCAAGAAGCGCACCTCCAGGGCGAGTCCGGTAGCGTCGGTATGAAGGCGGTGGTACACCTGGACCAAGGATACGGTGGGTGCCCACAGTCACCGGCTCAGGACCAGCTATATGAGTGGGGTCAGCAGGCTCGGGGGTGATGTGGAGGGGGTCAGGGTCTGATAGCGGGGTCGGCTCAGAGGGCTGAGGGATCGAGTCAATTGGTTGGGTAATAGAATCAGCAGGGTGAGAGGTGGGGTCACTAGGCTGGGAGGTGGCCTCGGAGGGCTCCGGGTCAGAAGCGACCAAGTCGGAATTGGCCGGGTGGGAATCGTCCGAGTCTGAATCGATCGGGTCGGAGTCGACCGGGTCGGAGTCGACCGGGTCGGAGTCGACTGGGTCGGTATCGGGTGTTAGGGAAACTGTGTCAATGGACTCTGAATCTAGGTCAACTACCTCGGTGTCAGCAGGCTGCGGGTGGGATCTATGGCCTCAGGAGAGGGGTCGATTGGCTGAGGATGAGTAGTGATAGGAGCAGACCGTAGGGATGGCTCAACAAAGATATGAGACATCGTTAGTGCAACGACCAACGGGTGTTGCGGCCCGATGATACGCACGACTCCCGGGACGAGCTCCTCCGGGAGGTCGGCATGAATCTCGGGTGTACACGCCCACCAATACGTGCCGGGAGGAGGAGAAGGTAATCCGGAGAACCGAGTCGAGGGTAATGCCTCCGGCGCGTCAGGTGTGGGGTCGGGAGTAGGTTCGGTGACAGGGATAGCAGGTGGTGTAAGGGTCTCGGTCTCAGTAGCACCAGTAGGAGCACGGCATCGGACGTAGGGATCGGGATGGCTGATGTAGATCCTGCAGATGAGGTCGGAGATGTCGGCTCATACTCCTCATCTGAGTCAAAAATGTATATCGGCATCGATGCAGACGACATCTCTATGACAAGGCAATACACAAGTACAATTGTTATCAGTTAAGTTAATATATGAAGCGATAAAGATATGTAATGAACTACAGTTATAGTCTAGGTCCACAAAATGCAGCCTAATTCCCTATAACCAATGGCTCTGATACCAATCTGTCACACCCCCAACCATGGCGGTTTCCCGCGGGGCGTGAACATCATGGAAACCATAGTCATTGATCGACCACTACATGGTTTAGTAAACATACGTTGCAAATAAGTTTAAAAATACATAATTGTTTTCAGAGTTGAATTGCGGAAGTAGTAGAGCTAAAGTAATTGTTTTTAAAACATGACAAATAGAACAATAAATGTCCCAAACAGCATGAATGGTCCTAAATGCGACGTGGACCAAGCTAGCTTAACTTGATGCAAGGGTCAAGTACCTGAGAAAACATGCATGAAAATATGTCAACATAAAGTTGGTGAGTTCACAGGTTTTAAAGTAATAGTAAACAGTGTAATGGACCACAAGTCTTTTCATGATTTGATTGTCGATCATACAATACTACAATATTATATAAGCACCGCAACCGAAGCTAGACTGTAACTGTAACACATTGCCCCTACCCATACCTACCGTAAGCATGAGTGTGAACAGGCTAATAATGCACCCATTTAGACCTCCAGTCAAGATTAGAGTAATTAATCCGGGTGGGGGTAGTCAAATCCAATAGTACTATCCATGATTACCTCGCTTAGGGAAATAAACTAACGGTTCGATAACTGGGGACTTTATACGGTAAGTAAACAACTTATATAACATGTGAAATCATTAACAAGTAAATGTGTCCAGGAAAATAGTAATTTGCATGTAATCTCCCCCAAAAGGAAAATAAGTAAAATGGGGCCGTGAAACTCACCTGTAATGCACGCGTGAAATCTAGCAATAGTTTGTACGAATGATTGGTCTAGGAATCTCCTAAACAAAATCATAATATATTCATGAGGTCATGATTACTAACCCTAGATGGTCATGCATAACTCATCCACAAAGTTAGTTTTGAAAATGTCACTCGACTAATTAGACACGTCGAGTCATAAATGTTTTATTTAGATTCTTGTCTTCATATCTATCTTCTTAAAAGTACATAATGTATTAAATGTGTTTTATATTAATTATAATGGTATTATACTTTCCATGTGTATGGGTTTCCCTTTTTTTTATCAAATATCTTCAAAAGTTTACTTTATATAAATATGGGCATTTGACAGAATCAAAGGGATTTTTGGGTTTTGTTGTCATCCTCTTTTCATGATACAAAGAATTTTTATAAAATCTGATATTTTTACCATATTTAGAACTATGTCTTAGGATTCCAAAAAGGTATAGCTTGTAACATGTAGCTAGGTTTAAGTCCCTCGAAATGGGTCATGAAGCAACAGATGTCAGTGCAGCATTTTTCTGTACATGTCCAGGGATTTCACCTTTTTGAGGGGTCAAACCTTACATTATCGTACTTTTAAACCTAACACCTTAAGCTAAGTTATCACAGAAGGAAAATCTCCATTTGATTACTTTAAACATAACTTATGCCTTAATCTTTCTGCCCTATCTATTCTGCCAAAAATTCAAGTTCAACACTTCAATCATGTTTGTACGTTTGAATAGGTTATACTCATCTAAAAATTTCAAGGTTGGATGATTTAAAAACTAGTCATCCTAAAGTTAATCTTAGGCTAAGAAACTGTTCATTTGACCATGTTTAGGTCGATTTATGGTGTCGAAAACAAAGAACATGAATCTGCCAGAAATTGTCTTACATGTTTTGTTACTTTTTAAACTTTGCTAGAGCACTTTTGGATGAGTTAGTAAATATGAACACATCATGATGGTGTATAGAAGATTAGAAACAAAGTGCTAACCTTAAACAAGCAAGGAGGAAGAGATGGTAGTCTTGAAATGCAAACAAGGAAAAGAAGACTTGATCCTTTGAACTAAGAACCAAACAAGAAATAGGTGGGGAAGATGTTGTAGGATGCTTGAAAGCTTCAAAAATCACTTGATCTTCAACCAAAGGCACTTGAATCACCCAAGATTTGAAGGAAATAAGTTGAAAATCAAATGGAGTGGTGGTAGGAGTGTCTTGGTCGAATTTTAGAGAGGGAGAAAGAGAGAAGATGAGTGTGATGTGTTGGTGTAGTTGAAGTGAAGGGTGCATGTCTTTTATAACACTCAATCCTCTTTAAGTGTAAAGTTCTTGGAGCATGGGCTCCTATTCACAGTCAAAGGATGGGGAAATGGTGTTCCAAGAGTGGTAAGGTAGACATGTTGCTTTAACACATCAAAAGAGAGGCTTCATGAATATGGCAAGTTGTGTTTTGTCAAATCTTGTAAGTTTTGTGAGCTTTATTGGGAAGGAGGTGGAAGAGTAATGTGGTGGTGGCTTGGATGACCACATGCATGGGAAAGGGGGGTTTTGGTTTTCATATTTTGTGTAGTATTGGGTATTTAGGTGGTATTTGTTGCACCATAGATATTTTTACATATTTTTATATTTTTACTTTTTAAAATGCATTAGGATGTTGTAACAACTTGTATAATATCATATATATATATAAATATATATAAATATTGATGGTATGTTAATGATGCATCATGTAGTTAGTAGGTCCGTCAAAAGGATTCGTTCCGGGTAAAATATTAATTTACGCGATTAGGTTTATTTATAAATTCAAGCTTTTCCAATGCATTTGGTTTGGAATCTAAAATACTTTGAAATAATAGAATCTAAAATACTTTGAAACACCTAAATGAATTTATTAGTACATGTATATGAATTATGACCAATGTTCATGTGTGCCGGTTGTATCGCGTGTAAAAATGGTAATTACGCCGAATCACCGATGCATGAAATGTAATGCGTGAAATTTTGCAATGCATAAAACGGCTTCAATAATTGGAATTCAATTGAAAATCAAGTATTATAGGGGTAATTATAACCAAGTCAAGGTCGGATATTGACCTGAAATTGCCGGTTGTCATATTTTTCGATATGAATGAAAGTTTAGTGAAGGATAAAAAATTTTATAGATTTAATTGATCATCTAATTAAATCATATCCAAAAATTATATTTTAATAATACTTGTAACCCCTTTAATACCATGACACAAAACAGACTGTCATGAATCGAAGCAATTCTACACACTTAACTTTTATGGGATTTTCTAGAGTTCAAATGATTGAATTATTCGATAAGATTTGTGGGGTTAGAAAGCTAACTCAAAGAAATTAATTTTCAAAAGAAGATGTTGTTTGAGTCTGTTTTGAGTAAGTTATGGTCTTTCAAAGTTGACCTACGGTTGTGGACAAAATCTAAAATTTGCATAGATGTAAACTAACTAGGGTTTTGATCATGGTTTTAATAAAAATGAGTTTTGGTCAATAAATCAGGATACAATTATCATGAATTAAGTTATATATCATCATATTATACTATGATATTGATATAAGAGTGAAGAATAAAAACAAGCATGAAAACCTTATACATGATAAATCTCTTTCGTGAATCATGATCTTTTTGTGTTGAGAAATAATTAATCATCATTGTTACTACATTAAGGTGTATGGGTACAAAGAATTATCTTCAATTGAAAAAAGAAGTAAGAGAATGTAAATACATAGTGCATTAAAACTAAAAAAAAATCAAAACCCACCTTTGAATTAAGCTCTTGAACACCTTGTAGTTCTTAATGCTAGAATAATTAGAGAGGGAAAGTTAGGTTTTTGTTTTGATTTTGGTGTAAAAAATTGGTAGAAGGAAGTCTTATATTTATACTTGGATTAAGGGGTTTAATTATGGTATAAAGTGAAAAGTAAGTTTCATAAAACAAATTAAATAAAATGAAAAAAAATCATATGAAATGCTAAAAGAGATGGGGGATGTACTAGGGTTTAAGAAGGGTTTTTTTTGCTTGGTGATTAAGTTTAGTAATCAATTAGTGTAAAATCTACTTGTTACACATGAGTAATATTTTTCTTTCTTGAATTTACAAAGTGCTTTTAGCATTAGAACCCTTATACAAAGTTGTTTGTTTTGTTAAAACTTAAACATTAGGCATCCATATTGGATATAAGTCTCACTTTAAACGTATATGATGATGGTATTAAGGTTACGGTTCAAGTGACTCATAAGCGGAAGTACCAAATTTTACAAAAAAACACTAAATGAGCATTTTATGTTTATGTCTTTTCACATGAAATATGATAATGAATTACAC
The DNA here is from genome assembly GCA_025215565.1 of Flaveria ramosissima. Classification (NCBI taxonomy): domain Eukaryota; kingdom Viridiplantae; phylum Streptophyta; class Magnoliopsida; order Asterales; family Asteraceae; genus Flaveria; species Flaveria ramosissima. The sequence continues at coordinate 349,881 of JACVEC010000265.1, read as the reverse complement.
TTTCATTAAGCTATAACTAAAGATAAACATACAAATACAAAAACACGAAATGTTACAGTGGTGTAAGGTAAGCTCCATGACCATATATTTATGGATTCTACATTACTTTTAGGGTTAAAACCATGCTCTCGTATAATTTTTTTATAACGTACTGAACCTACTATGTCCCGTGATTTTTATGTGAATAAGGTTGTGTGACAACATATATGTTACGGTTATATTATTTTATGAATAATAAATCTTTTATATGTAAAAAGGATATGAGGTTATGGTAATAGATCATGCCGGATTATTAGACACATGTAAATATAATCATATGTAATATTCTTTATTGTTGTGATTATAAGTTGATGATGTTATACTCTTATGTGATTTATGAGGCTTTATGTGTAAAGAGGAAATGGAATAATATATAGAAGAAACATGTGTATTAGTGTACTTATATGCTTATTACATGCATGTAGAAATATTCATACGTTATATTATATAAATTATTTGTATGAATCTTGTCTTGAGAATGGATACGAGAATGGAGTTACAGGGAAGGTCATAGTTGAATTAACTGCAGGACTGTTTGAGGGCTTAAACAAATTACAACACAACAACACAATGAGGAGAACAACTAAACTTTGATCAAATAGTGAACTGGATTAACCAAGTATGATACTAAGAACACAAGTAAAGTAAAGAGACTGAACAAGAGAGTTGGGTTTCAAGGAGGCAGTATATTGCTTTCTCAAGTTCTTTTACAAGTGTTACAAAGCATAAAGAAAGATACAAAAACTTGGAATACTTATACTACAACCTACAGCCGGCTATACTTTGAAAGCCAGCTGGATACAATTGACTAGACACTAACAAAATCAATTGTAGGATCAAAAGGCATATCTGCCTTTTGACCTTGTGACTATGACATGCCATAGCTCACATCCTTATCTATTACAAAAAGGATAAAGTACATAAAGTAGAAAGTTACAGACTCAAGACCTCAATGTACAGTTACCAAAAACATGGACCTTTTCACCAACTCATGTAAGTTGGTGACTTTACAGAGATGCAGCGGAAAAGTGCTTTATGGAACAGTACATCAGATAAAGCATGTATACTAAAAGTCTTCGGAAGAAATCTGTCTTCATAGGTTGAAGCTTCGGAAGACTTTGTCTCTGAGGCTTCGGAAGACTTCATGTTTGGCTTCGGAAGATATTGGTCTTGGCTTCGGAAGATTTTACACTTAGAGTATTTTCTAGTGTGTTGTGTAAAACTTCCGAAGCATTCTTTACTTCAGTACTTAGTGCATGTTGCAGAGACACATTGGATGTTTTGGTTTGCATCAGACTTAAGGAATCCTTACAAACTCCCCCTAGGCTGATGCTACCAAAACACTTAGAAGATCTTCAGATGTTGGTGGTCTTCAGTACAATCATGACCATTCCTTTCTTCATTAGATGTCAGGATCATCAAGACCTTCATAGTATCTTCTCATCTCAAAGAGATCATGCAGAGGTAAGTTGATTATGTCTTGCCAAGTGTAGACATTCTCAACACCTTGATCTCTGATTACATGCCATCTTTCTGGATTGGTAGAGTAAGTCCAGGATAAGATGGGTGTCTCAGTTGTTAGAGGAGCCACTTGCATTGGAGTTGATTGGGCTGCCTCATCATACACTTCCTCAGGTTGATCTGACTCAGCCTGGTGTAGAGGTAGATGACTTAGGCTTCTTCTTCTTTGACTTTGGTTTAGAAGCCATTCTCTTCTTCCTCTTAGATGACTTTAACTTAGAAGACTAGTCTGCAGCACCTTGTTGATCATTCTTGTCTTTCTCAGTTGGGTGTTCCTCCCTTACAGGTTCAGAAGGAGAGGGAGTTTGACCCTGCCTTGGATCAAAAGATGAAGCTTGCTGAGGCTCAGCTGGAGGTCCGGATTGAGGTGTCTCAGGTTGTTCAAACTTAACCTCCACTTCAGGTGGGACTTGACTTGGAAGAGAGTGCAAGTCAATCAGTTTACCACTCTTAATCTTCTGCTTGATCACCCTTATATGCTCATCCATTGTGGATAGAGACATGGGGCCAAGTCTCCTTCCGGAGAATCCATATAGCTTCAAGAAGCTCATCATCCTTTGTCTGTCAGCAGACTTCTTTACACTATTTTGAATGATGGCTCTTGACTTTGCAGCTTCTTCCCTTAGCTTCCTTTTGGTTGTCTTTCTTTCTTTGACTAGCTCAAGTTCAAGTTGCTTCAAGTACTCAAACTCAATGAAGTCATAGGACAAGGGAAGAAGTGCATCTGCCTGATAGAAGCCTGTGGCACTCAGGTAGTTGATCATCTTGATCCTATCTTCTTCTTTGTCTACCTGAGGTTCTTGTGGAGCCACATCTTCCTGTACAGGACTTTCTTGAACTGGAGAGAGAGTGGGAGCATGCTTGTAGAGTCTTTTATGTCTCCTCTCCTCTTTGAATTGGAGAAGTAGCCTTGCATCCTCTTTCTCTTTCATCTCTCTTGACACTTCCATGTCAGCCAGTTCATTCAGTTCTTCTAAGGGGAGGGAGATGATTTCATCAATATCATAGTTTCTGGTCTATAAATAAGTAATCCTGACTGCCCTCAACTCATCATCTTGAGTATTTGGTCTGGGGGCAACCCTGATTGCAGCTTGCATAAAGCTTGATGACCCAGAGGAACTTTCTCCCCTTAGCTTCCTTTTCCTCTCTCTCTCTCTCTTCCTCCTCAATTTCCTCAGGAGTCATTATCCTTTTCCCTTTATCATCCACAGACCTTTGTGACTCAGGGTGGATAGAGGCTTGGCCTTCATTGCTTGGTGTAGCTTCCATGCTCTTGCCAGAAAGAGGCTGAGAAACACCTTCACCAGCAGGTGTCTCAGAAGAAGTTTGGACCTTTGCAGCAGTTGTTGATGATGAGACAGGGGTCTCAGGTTCTGTCACTGGGCCTTCAGTCAAGGTTTCCCCTATGAAACTAATCTTAGGGTCCACCTCAACATCCAGTTGACCAATGACATTGCCTGATTGCCTAAGTCTTCTTCTTAGAGTGAACTCTGCAAGGATCCTATCTTGGATTCTTTGAGCCAATTTGTCAGCTTGTCTTGAGTTGCTTGGATTGACAAGTGGCATGTTGACTAGATCCAATCCTTCATAGAAGTTCAAGTTTTGAAAATCAAAAACTTCTTGTTGCCCTTGAACTCTATGAAGAATAAGGGCTCTTCTGTCAGCATCATACCTCCACCTTATGATGTAGTTTGCAGTTCCTTGTGGTGGAGATGAGACAGCCCTTGGTATACCTTCCTCAAAGAGACTCCTGATGATAGAGTCTATAGAGTCCACATTAATGTGAACTTGAGGAAGTTGCTGAGAATGCACAACAGCAAGTGAGGATGGTGAGTCCTCTATGTCCATTCTCTGTGAAGAACCCCCGGGTTCTGTGGCTGCAATAACTTTCTCCCCCTTTTTGGTAGCATCACCCACTTGCATAGGTGAGCTGGAGGATAAGTCAATCACTTCCACAGGTTCTTGTGTTCCTGGTTGAGCTCTCCTTAAAGGTCTCCCAGCTAGTTTTTCCTTCAGATATGAAATCTGAAGTTGCTGATCATTGACCCTGTTTTGTAAGGTAGTCACCTGAGATTCAAGGTGACTAACCTTAGAGACTAAATAGGAGCATGTTTTTGACAGTTTCTGCACCTTTAGTCTCAAATTCCCCTCTTCTTCATCAGAAGAATCATTGGGGGATGAGATGATTGGACCAAAGTCCTCTCTCTCACCACCAGCTTGAGGTTCTTGGCTGCTGGTTTTCCTCTGCTCACTAGCAATCTCAGTTGAGATGCCAGTGGGCTGAGTTGCCATGGTTGAGGTCTTAATGATGTAATCACTTTCAGAAGTGAGAGCCTCTTCCATATGGACATCCTGAACATGTTCAGAAGTGTCCACCTCAGTAATAGGTGACTGATGTGGGATAGACTGAGGAGAATCAGATGTACTCATCTCTCTTTGAGTAAGGGAGGAGAAGAGAGACTCATGGTACTCACTGAATCCTAAGTCTTCATCAGTATAAAAGGATAGGTTGGGAATTGGTTGGTTTAGATCTAAAGGCTGGGGATGGTAGCTGTCCCTTGAAGGTTGTTCACTTGAGTGTTGAGACTCAGAGTGAAGGCTTAAGGCTGTTGGGCTTGTGAGCTCATCAGGGTGAACATGAGGAACCTCAGCCCTGATAGGTGAAGAAATGGGAGTGGTTTGCTCCTCAGGGGAAGTGGGAGCTCTAGTGTCCACTTCCTTCTGTAAGGTTGAGTATATGGGGACCTGCACAGACTCAATAGCCTGAGCAGGGGTTCGTTTGGATTTTCTTTGGTAGGTGAGGGTTATTTGTGGTCTTTTTAGTGGTAATGAGAAAGAAGGTGTGGGTTCAACACTAGCTTGTGTTGCTAGGTTGTCACCTTGAGCAATGAGCTCTAACATTTTGGGGACTAGGGCTGTTTCTACCCCTGAGAAGCCTACAGTTGGCTTCTTCATTATTTTAAAGATGTCGGGCTTCATCTGTCCCAATTTAAGAATATTACTTGTTTCCCTCAACTATGAGCCCAGTTCACAGTTGAGAATGTGTTGAACATATCTAGGAAACATGTAATACTCTAAGGAGTCCAAGTTTGCAAGTAGATTAGTATAAACAAATTGAGAATACCTGAACTTGATCCCCTGAACCATTCCATGAACTGTAAAGGAGAGATCCTCAGGAATCTGGTCCCATCCACCATGCTTGTTTGATAAGCTGTGGATAACCACATGGAGCAGGTATTTCCACTGGGATGAGACCTTCCCTTTCTGAAGGTCTTTACAGAGAAATCTCCCTCATAGCCCATCTGCTCAAAGGAATGATTAACAGCTTCCTTTGGGAAGGACAACTCACCTTCTTCATCATCCAGCTGCAAATGATGGTTGATGATGGCCGGAGTGATGAAGATTGTCCTCCCTTGCGCTGTGGCAGACAGTGCCTTCTCTCCATCCATAATGACCTCTTGGCAGGTCTTTCAGAATTCAAGCAAGTGATCCTCATATAGAGTAGGATCAATGGTCAGGGAGGTGAAATAGTTGGATAGAGTTAAGAATTGGCAAATCTCTGAGAAACTTGCATCTTTCTCAGAGCTTAACAGAGCAACCTGATTATGTTGCCTGTGAAGTTGCATGGAGAAATCTGGGTTGTTTTTGCGGTTAAGGTTGGCCATTTCAAAGCTTAAGGGTGAAGAAAGGTAGAAAGCAAAGGCGGTTTAGAGAATTAGGTTTGAGGAATAGTGGAATTGAGGAAGATAGTGAGAAAGAGGGGGAACCGTTGGGTATTTATGTGAAAAGGGATTTGAACCAAAGTTAATGAAAGAGGATAAACTTTAAAATCCATTAGTCGGTCCCACCTCTGAAAAAGTAGTTTACTTTTGCTCAAAAAGTAGTTTTCTTGGAATTCGAAAAGTTTCCGAAGGTAAATTGTCTTCGGAAGTTTTAATGAAAAAGCTTCCGAAGCTAAAATGGCTTCGGAAGATTTTCCTGAGAGTCTTGATAATTTTGCTTCGGAAGAGAAAGAAACACTTGAATGCTTTGTATAAGAAACAACAAAGCTTCCGAGAGTTAATTTTGCTTCGGAAGGAAAAAGTCCTTAAAAACAAATAAGTGTCTGAGATAAGAATTTAAGCTTCGGAAGATGGATTTACACTTCTTCCGAAGGTAAAATCTCTTAGACAGTTATTTATTTTGAAGACATGATTTTCTTCCGAAGATAAAATTTTATCTTCCGAAGTATCAGAAAATTTTCAAAAGTCTAAGAAAAGTCTTCAAAAAGAATTTTACATCCAAAGAAAAAATGAGCTTATGAAAGTGATGAACTAGACAACTTAGGACACACATATTTTAAGAAGAAATAATTAGAATTAGTTTTAAGAAAAAGTCTACTCAAAGTTAATCATTCCAATAGCTGATATCAGATATTTAAATCTCTGTTCATCAAAAGCTTTTGTAAACAGATCAGCATATTATTCATCTGTATGAACTTTGACTAGTTTAATTAATCCCTTTTCATAGTTATCTCTTATTAAATGATACCTGATATTGATGTGTTTGGTCCTTGAGTGCTGCACAGGGTTCTCAGTGATAGAGATAGCACTATTGTTGTTTATGTGGATAGGAGTCTCCTTGAAGTTAAATCCATAGTCCAGCATCTGATTTTGAATCCAAAGCACTTGAGCACAGCAGCTTGCAGCAGCAATGTATTCAGCCTCAGCAGTTGATGCAGACACACAGGATTGTTTCTTGCATTGCCATGAGACAACCCTTCCACCAAGGAATTGACATCCCCCAGATGTAGACTTTGCAGTCATATTGCAACCACCATAATCACTATCTGTATAGGCATACAGATTGAAGTTAGGATTCTTTGGATACCATAGACCAAGTGTTGAAGCACCTTTGAGGTATCTTAAAATCCTTTTCACAGTGATTAAGTGAGACATCTTAGGGTTGGCTTGATATCTTGCACAAATACATGTAGCAAACATGATATCAGGCCTGCTAGCTGTAAGATACATAAGAGACCCAATCATAGCCCTGTATAAATGTTCATCTACACACTCCCCCTCAAGATCAGGTCCAAGGGAGTGGTTTCTGGCTATGGGTGTCTTAGCAATCTTACAATCAGTCATGTTGAACCTCTTGAGTATGTCTGAACATACTTTGACTGACTTATGAAGATGCCATCTTCAACTTGCTTCACTTGAATTCCCAGAAAGAAATTGAGTTCTCCCATTGCACTCATTTCAAATCTGTCTTTCATCAGCTTCTCAAAGTCTTTGCAGAGCTTTGGATTAGTTGAACCAAAGATGATGTCATCAACATATACTTGAACTAGCAATAAGTCATTTCCCTGTCCTTTGATGAAGAGAGTTCCATCTATAGTACCTCTCCTGTATCCATGTTTACAAAGATACTCAGACAGTGTCTCATACCACTTCCTGGGTGCCTGATGCAGCCCATAAAGAGCTTTGTCAAGCTTGCAGACATAATCAGGATGATCAGGGTCTACAAAACCAGGTGGCTGTTTGACATAAACCTCTTCATCAATCACTCCATATAAGAAAGCACACTTTACATCAAGTTGAAAGACCTTGAAGTTCTTGGATGCAGCAAATGCCAGGAATATCCTAACAGCTTCTAATCTTGCTACAGGAGCAAAGACATCAGTGTAGTCAATCCCTTCTTCTTGTGTGTATCCTTGAACAACTAGTCTTGCCTTGTTCTTGATGATAATTCCTCTATCATCCTTCTTATTCCTAAAAACCCATTTGGTTCCAATGGTAGTCTTCCCATGAGGAAGAGGACAAAGGTTCCAAACTTTCTGCCTTTTGAATTGAAGCAGCTCTTGTTGCATAGCTTCAACCCAACTTCCATCCTTTAGAGCTTCATCAACTTTCTTTGGCTCTATCTGAGATAAGAAACAAGAGTGAAGACAAACATTTGCTTCATGGGTTTGTCCTCTTGTTCTTACCCCTGTGACAACATCTCCAATGATGTTTGTGGTGGGGTGAGACTTGTGGATCCTTAGCTGAGGGATCACAGCAAGTTGCTGAGAAAGATCCAAATTTGAGAAATTTAGATCTGGCATAGATGATTCACCCTCCACATTACCACACTTATCAAGATTAACTTGATCCAATGAGTGTGTGACATCATTGATGTTGTCATCTATGGTGTGGTTATTAGCATCAAGGAATTCCTGATCACTATCACCATCACCATTGTTGTCTTCTACAATTGAGGTATCTTTATCTGGTTGAGGAGCCTCTGAGCTGGAATTTGAAGGCATACCAGATGTATCAGCTGAATTTGTCATTGTTGTGCTGATAGAGACCTCATTTGCTGAAGTAGTTCCAACTGGAGCTGAAGATGTATGAGTTGAGGGTCTTCCTAGCTCAAATCTTGGATCAGGATCACCTGTATTTAAATTTTCTGCAGATCCTGAAACATTCTCACAAGATTTGTTAAAACAGTTGGTAACTAAATCAAGATCAAATAGCCAATCAGGACCAGAACCAGCCACACAGGGTGTGTGTTCATTGAAAGTCACATTGGCTGACTCCTCAACAATTCTAGTTCTGAGATTGTATACTCTATAAGCCTTAGCTTGAGAAGAGTATCCAATGAAATGTCCATCATCTGATTTCTCAGCAAACTTGGCAATTTGATCCTTGGTATTCAAGATGGTGCAGGGACATCCAAATGACCTGAGAAAACCAATGAAAGGTTTCCTCTTGTGCCAAAGTTCATAAGGAGTCTTACCATGTGTCTTAACTACTAAAACTCTGTTTTGCACATAGCAAGCAGTATTAACTGCCTCTGCCCAGAAGGTGATGGGCAGTTTAGAGTCAGACAACATAGTTCTTGCAGCTTCAATAAGTGTCCTGTTTCTCCTCTCAGCAACTCCGTTTTGCTGAGGAGTCCTGGGAGCACTATATTGTCTTGTAATACCTTTTTCATCACAAAATGTATCAAGGATTTGGTTCTTGAATTCAGTTCCTTGATCACATCTTATGGTTTTGACCTTGTGATCACTTTGATTCTCAACTTTTAAGATGAAATTCTTCAGAATCTCAGGGGTTTCATCCTTAGTTCTAAGAAAGAAAACCCAAGTGAATCTTGTAAAATCATCTGTGATCACTAAACAGTAAGAGGTCCTTCCTAGACTCATTACACTGGTGGGGCCAAAGAGATCCATATGTAACAAGTGTAGGGGAGTAGTGATGGAGTTCCTTTCCTTAGGCTTGTGAGATACCTTGTGTTGCTTCCCTTTCAGGCATGCAACACAATGATCATCACTTGTAAACTCTTTCTTTGGCATTCCAGTTACCAGATCATGTTTAATTAATTATTCATGTTCTTAAAGTTTACATGGCACATTCTTTTATGCCATAGGAAAGACTCATCACTATTTGCTTTAGATAGAAAGCATGAAACTTCTCCAGAGGGAGATGTTTCTTGCAAATCCATCTTGTACATGTTCCCTTTCCTGGGGGCTCTGAGCAGGATATGCTCATGAGGAATGACCACTCCAGGCTTGAGAACAATGCACTCATGCTCAGTAAAGAGCATGTTATGACTCTGATCACAAAATTGGGATACACTCAGAAGATTGTACCCAAGCTCCTTAACAAAGTTTACCTTCTCAATGCTGAGCTTACCATTTGTGACCTTGCCCCTTCCTGAAATGTAACCACCTTCATCTCCTCCAAAAGCAACTGGTCCTCCATCAATTCTCTCAAAATTATGGAGTAGAGACCTATTGCCTGTCATGTGCCTGGAACAGCCACTGTCAATTATCCAGACATTCCTGTTTGTCTTGAGCTGTTCCTGCACAAAGAAAATGATTAGTTACATTTGGAAACCCAAGCCTTACTTGTCTTGGGCTCACTAAGTAATAGAAGGTAATGCAACAGTAATAGATCCTATGGTTGTACTATGGGGATCTTCAGCTGTTGTTGATGGAGAAACTTCAGTCATTTGGTCTTTCTTAGACTTCCACACCACCTTTGGAGTCTTGGACTTGACCTTCAAAACCTTAGAAGCTTTTGGGACTTCACAAGTTTTGATGACTGAACCTTCGGAAGATTCTACAGTCACTGCAGCAGACTTCAGTGCTTCGGAAGAACTCCTTTCTTCCGAGACCAATTTTCTTCCGAAGGTAATTTTCCATTTACCTTCTTCTTTGATTTGGAGCTTCCGAAGGAAACAGACTTTCCTTCCGAAGCTTGAGTCTTCTTGAGACTCTTTGAAGTCTTTGTATTGGTCATGTGGATAGTACTTTTAGGATTGTATGGGCAATCCTTAGCAATGTGAGAGGTACTTTCACACATGACACATAACATTTTCTTCTTCAAAGAGTCTCCTTATGAGAGCAAGACTGGCTTTGGTCACATCCCTTCTCCACCTTCATCTTGGTAGATGCTGAGACAGTTCTTTGGGCTGTGAACTGTTCTTGGAGTTTGATGGTCCAGGCTGTGCAGCAGTGGTACACAGCAGCTCAGTCTTCTTCTTTGCACTGAGATGATTTGAACAAGAACCAGGACTCTTAGCTGAGGAGTCTTGGTTGATGTCTTCAGTCCTTACTACTTTAAAACCTGCAGAGATAAAAACTTGTTTCTGCTTAGAATCAAAAGTAGCCTTGATCTCTTGAGCCTTCTTTGCTTTTCTCTTGCTCTTCCTGATCAAGTTCTTTCTCTTGGACTTGGTCATCACAGTAGATTTCTTCTCCTCAGAAGGATAGTGGCCCTTGAAAGAATCCTCTTCTTCACTCTTCTCAGAGGAATTCTTCACTATCACTTCTTCACCTTCCTCACTTATAGGATCTATGAGAGGAAGCTCATCTTCACAAGTTCCACACCTAGGAGATCTTACAGACAGATTGTGTGTGGAGGAGCTATCTCATTTGATCCCAGTCCCTGTCTATTTTGATAGCACACTTTGTTGTGCAGGGATGAGGATATCATGTTCTTGAAGGTCTCTTCTTCAAGAACACTCTTCTCTGCCTTGGCTTTGCTGATCACAAGCTCAGCCTGGCACTCAGTCAACTTAGTTATGAGATCCTGGATCTGAGTTCTAAAATCTGTATGTTCATGTTTTAGTTCTGAAATGGTTTTCTCCAAGTCCTCTATCTTTAACTTGTAATCATTTTCAGACTTTCTAAAATCAGATTTTAAAATGTTTAATGACTCAAGATCAGATCTCATCTCTAAGTTGTAGGACCTGTATCTATTTACTTTAGCAATGCATTCAGGAGTACAGAGATGTTCCAATACTTTGGCTTCATCATGGTCTGCCATCAGTGCTTGGTTTGGAGAAGCATCTTCCACCTGAAAGCTCCAGTCAAAGCCTTCCTCTTCAACAGCAACAGCAGCATGTTGCTTTGGCTTCTCATTCTGAGGGGCTTTGTCAGTGTAGTTTGGTCTGGCTTGTGTTTGGCCCCCATTTGTTTTAGGTGCCTTACACTCCCTAGCAAAGTGGCCCATCAGGTTACAGTTGTAACACTTAACTTTGCTTTTATTGTCACACCCCAACCTTGACGGCGGAAACGTCGAGGAGTGAGAGTTAAGATCGTTCACAGCCACATAACGCTATTAATAACTCAAATATAAATTTATCATAAGTTTCAATTGTCACATTACAAACATAAGTCTCAAAAAATAATAAAAGCATAACATAAAATGTAACAAGTCATTCTTAATTTATTTATTTATCTAGGTCCATTTCTAGATGTGCATGCTTCAAAGAGTAGATCACACACTTGGGGTATTCCTGAAACATGTTAAAAATAAAAGGTCAACATAAAAATGTTGGTGGGCATTCCATAGTTTCAATACATAAGTATATAAAAGATGGCAATTCAAGTCATAAGTTAGTGAATAAAGTGATTAGGGATGTTATGAACAATGCAACAATCAAACCTTGACAATAGTTTTACAAGTCTCAAACGTTAAAAGTATATACGATCAGCTAAGTGTACTTGGATCAACCAAGCAGGCTTGTCTTACCCATAGATCTATGACTTTGCTGGGCTAGCAATAGTTAATGATTGTACATATAACGCCATAACATGGTAACCACAAAAGTTCAACTAACCACAACTTAACATGATGAATTGCCATAAAGTTTACAAGTCTCAAATAAGTTTACAATGCAAAGTATAAGTTAACATGTTTCACCCCAAAGTATGAAATAAGCAAAAGGGGTATGGAAATACTCACATGATCGAAAATATATAATTGACGATTAATAAGAAATATAATAAGCAACGTTCCAACGTAGTTCTTCACGAGGTACCTAAGTATATATATATTTACAAGGTTTAGGTTTTATTGTAATGAGTTTAACGAATCAACGAAGACTAGGGTTTCAACTTGGTATTTGGAGTTTTGTCAAACAATGATATTTAGTAAATGGAAATCAACTATTCTTTTCTTAAAATGTATGAAAAAAAAAGTATGTTTAAATTTTATATAAAGTCTTGAAAGATATAATAATTTGAAGAATTTAGAAATAAGGTTAAAATAAAGTTTTATAACTAGACGAAATTAACACGCTTTAAACAAAATTTAAAAGTAACGTTTTAATCCATTACTAATTTATTATGTACTATTTAGAAATGAAAACATATCCAAGAATAATCTTTGTTAAGGTATTAAAAGTAACGTTTTAATCCATTACGAAATTAACACGCTTTATATATATGTAAATATTTATTTAATTGTATAAATTTAAAAAAAATAACAGAAAATGATTTGTTGACTTAAAAATATTTAAAGTTTATCAAATCCATTTTGATACTCATAAAAATAAAATTTCTACAATTAAATTAAGGCTGAAAAGCCTTTTAAAAAAAATGAATGAGGGAGCCCGGGTTCGAACCCGGGACCTCAGAGTTGTAAGGGTGTGTGTCTACCAATGAACCAAGCACGCAGCCATGTTTTGAAATGGTTTTTAATTTATATAAACATTAAACAAATAACCCCAATATCTCAAGAACCCTAGATTCATCGTCGATCAAATTGATCTCAAATTCGATGATGATAACAGCAGTAAGCATAGGGCTTTGATTCCTTATGTTAATTCGAGATTGTGTATGTGTTTAATTACCTGGATTGAGGACGAAATCGATGAATGCATTAGAAACAAAGTCGCGACTGTTGTAGACTCAAATTCGGATGATTCTTGGTTTCGTGATTCAATTAAATGTTTGAAAAGCTTCTTATGATGATGCTAATCGATTGCCCTCTGTCAATTTGGTTTAACAAAACTTCGAGCATGGGTCACGATTAGGTTGCAGGTCCGAGATAACAATGGCATTCGCACAAGATGAAGATGTTTGATTCGAGTGGAATTGTTGTTACAGGGAGTTCAATTGGTTCGGTTCCAACGTTTTCCCATGATTATCTAATCCGATTATGACTGTTACATGCCGAACGGCTAACGTATTGAAAGTGTGTTTCGGTTTCGAGGTTTACATTGATTAAGGAGTGTTTAATCCAAACTAATTAGTGTGCTTGATTCGAAACTGATGCAAAACGGTTAAGGCACGGTTTAATTTCATTAAAATTAGGCGTTTTGGGGTCTTTGTGGTCGCCGGAGCGACGGCCAAGGGTGGCCGGAATCAGGGAGGCCGACGAGGGGAAAGGCGACGGGGTGTTTGGGATCTTTAAAAGAAATTACACATTTGGTCCCTGAGGTTTCCAAGGGTGGCCACTTGAACATTAAGGTTTTGTTTTAGTTGGAATTAAATTACAATATAGTCCCTGTATTTTAACATGTTATTATTTTATGCCAAAGTTAGTTAAATACAAATTTTAAAATAATAACACTTATATTGTTTCTATTTTTTTTTTACAAGTTTACTTTTAATATGATTATTATTATTAATCTTATTATTATGATTATTAATGTCATTAATATTAATAATAATATTATTTTTAGTGACACTATTATAATAATAATAGTCATTATTTTATTTAAGATTGTTAACACCTTACATTTTATAATAATAAGTAAACATTATAACACTTATAATGTTATTATTATTATATTAATTTGTTAATCACCAGATTAATTATTAAACATAATAAATCCTCAAAGTTTCAAAATGGCATAAAAGACCCCTTTTAAGATTTAACAAAGATAACTTCTAAGTTAATAAAATTACGAGATGTCACATTTATCCAGCCCAAACTTTCCACTGGTAGCATTGCTTGGAAACCTTCTTCCTGTTCTCTTGTAGAACTTCTTGGTGAGTGAGGAGAGCCATCTGCTGAACTATCTCCATGTATTCCAGGTCATCTGGATGGATACAGTCCAGGTCTTCAAGAGTGAAGAGAGAGTTCCCACAGCTTTCATCAGTAGACACAAAGGCTTGAGAAGAACTTGTCTCTTGGAATGGGCTTCCTTGAGTAAAGTTCTCCCTGGGTGTCTCCGGGAAGGTGATGAAAGGACCCTTTTGTGAGTTGTCAGGGTAGCATATGAGATGATGTTGGGGTTCTATGCTATCCCTTTCAACCACATGAAGGGCTGAACCCATTTGATTGTTGGAGTTGCCAGATGAACCTTGCATGTTCATCTCCATCTGGTATCCACTGAGAATCCCATATAACTCTGTCAGAGTAAGAGTTTTGAGGTTCTCAGTCCTCTTGATCACCACACAGTAGTGTGTCCATTGCCTAGGAAGTGAGGACATGAACTTCCTTACAATATCCTTGTTCTCAAGAGGAACTCCTCCATCCACTAGGGTATCCACTATCTCAATATACCTGAAATATTGTTGAGTCATGGTTTCACCTGCTTTAAAGGTGAAGTTTTCAAACTGCTGCTTCAGGAGATCCTTCTTGTTCTCCTTGGCTTCAGAGGAGCCTTCATACATCAGCTTCAGTGCATCCCACAGCTGTTTAGCTGTTTTGCACTTCTTAAAGCCTCTGTATACAGAGTTTGGGAGAGCAGTCTGAAGAGCAGTCATGGCCTTCCTATCAATCTCTACTCTTTTTCTATCTTCATCAGAGTAGTTGGCCACATCTTTTGGAATCATACCAGCACCAATAGCAGAAGGAGTGCTGGGTATGAAAGGTCCATTCTCAACGGATTCCCACATTCTTGAATCAAGAGACCTGATGAAACCTTCCATTCTCATACACCAGGTGTCAAAGTCATCAAGAGTGATCAGTGGGGATTTGTTCATTGTTCCAGTCTCCATATCAGTCTTTGAGATGGATGCCATTTGAAGAGTTTAGTTTTTGTGTGTGTAAGGGATCTTAAGATGGTGAGATCTTATATCAAGAGCCTGGAATGCTCTGATACCAATTGCAGGACCATTTAAGGGCTTAAACAAATTACAACACAACACACAATGAGGAGAACAACTAAACTTTGATCAAACAGTGAACTGGATTAACCAAGTATGATACTAAGAACATAAGTAAAGTAAAGAGACAGAACAAGAGAGTTGGGTTTCAAGGAGGCAGTATATTGCTTTCTCAAGTTCTTTTACAAGTGTTACAAAGCATAAAGAAAGATACAAGAACTTGGAATACTTATACTACAACCTACAGCCGGCTATACTTTGAAAGCCAGCTGGATACAATTGACTAGACACTACAAAATCAATTGTAGGATCAAAAGGCATATCTGCCTTTTGGCCTTGTGACTATGACATGCCATAGCTCACATCCTTATCTATTACAAAAAGGATAAAGTATATAAAGTAGAAAGTTACAGACTCAAGAACTCAATGTACAGTTACCAAAAGCATGGACCTTTTCACCAACTCATGTAAGTTGGTGACTTTACAGAGATGCAGCGGAAAAGTGCTTTATGGAACAGTACATCAGATAAAGCATGTATACTAAAAGTCTTCGGAAGAAATCTGTCTTCATAGGTTGAAGCTTCGGAAGACTTTGTCTCTGAGGCTTCGGAAGACTTCATGTTTGGCTTCGGAAGATATTGGTCTTGGCTTCAGAAGATTTTACACTTAGAGTATTTTCTAGTGTGTTGTGTAAAACTTCCGAAGCATTCTTTACTTCAGTACTTAGTGCATGTTGCAGAGACACATTGGATGTTTTGGTTTGCATCATCTTTCTCTTTCATCTCTCTTGACACTTCCATGTCATCCAGTTCATTCAGTTCTTCTAAGGGGGGGGGGGGAGATGATTTCATCAATATCATAGTTCCTGGTTTGTAAATAAGTAATTCTGGTCATAGTTGAATTCACGTATATGTGATTTTAAACTAAACAATATGTGAAAAATTAGATTACCGTTTTTGATCGTTTAAGAAAAGGATTGAGAAAATGTTTCTACTCGAACTAAATGCTAGTTGTCATCTAAACTCATCCAACTAGCCATTGCAATTTTTTCCTAATCAAATGAAGTTATAACAACCAAGTTAATTTGAAATCAATCAACTAAGCTCATTCATCTTACGGTCCGATCTAGTTTTTGAAGCCAGTTTTGCTTGAAATTCTAAACAGACCAACTAGTACGATTTGAATACTTCTAAGTCAACCAATCAAAACTTTTTAAAACTAAATCAATCATAAACCAACCAATGGCTGGTTTAACGATATAATCAAACTATAAGCATCCTAAACGCGTATAGTTTTAACAACTAATTGGTAAAAATTATTAATTTCTTAACCCTAATCCTAGGCATAGAAAAATAATTAGTCTAAGTTATACATTAGTCCTTATGGACCATAAGTCACGTCTACCTTCCCTATAAATAATCCTTACAACCCCTTCATCTCCTTCACACATTCACAATTTCTCCTCTATCTATCGTCTCCTCTTTCAAACCCTAACCTAACCTAACCTAACAGCCTCACTTTCCCCTCAATCACTCTCTTTTCTAGATCATCTATACATGGGTGGCGTTGCTGTTCTTCATCCTCAAGATTGTCTCAACGATAATCGCGATAATCCTTTCCTTACGCCGGTCAAATCCCGGCGAACCCCCAAATCTAACCCTAATTCCACCACTTCTAGCCCTAATTTGACCAGATCCGAAGGCCGTAAACGGAGTCCGCCCACCGGCGTTCGGAAGAACAAATCGACGGCCACGATGGTCGCAGATCCGCCCGCCGTTGCCGTCGCGAAGACGCTTGTGATGGGACAGGTCAAGATTCTCAAACGCGGTGAAGCGTTGGATGAATCATCGCCGATTTTGAAGGATTTCTCCGATCGGAAGGCGGCAAACGCGACGGCGACGGCGGCGACGACGACGGCACCGGCGAAGGACGTTGGCGGTGATCGGAAGGCGTGTAGAGATTCTGGCAGCCCTCCGAAAGCGAAGAAGAAATCGGAGAAGGGGAGAAGAAGCTTCTCGAATTCAAACCCTAGAACCGACAATTGGAAGGTTGACGATTTCGCCCTTTCGTCGACGAACCGGTTGGGACCCGACCCGGAGATGGTACCGAAACAGATGAAGAACAACGTGGCGGATTTCTTCTTTGCTGGATCTGCTTTTGTGGATTCACCACCACCAAGTTCGCTTCCGTTACCTGGTTTTTTCACCAAGAGTTTTGTTGCCGACGTGAAGGTTGAAGATCCCACCTCCGATCTCCGGCGATTACTCGGTTTAAGCAGTTCTTGAGTTTAATTAATGGTTTCAGGTTTAAGATTTACTTTTGATGTTTGATCGATGATGAAGAACATGATGTGCTTGCTTTGAATTCGGTTTATTTCCCTAATTTTTTGCTGGGAGATGGCGATTTTGTAAGCAAGATTTCTGCTTTCGATTAGATGCTGCTGGTGCTGCTTTAGTAGGTTAATCAAACTTTAATTATCAAGAATTAGTGTTAAGGTTGTTGAATGTAATGAAGTTGGTGTTTACGTTTTGTCGATTGTAATTAAAGTATAATAATAATATCGTTTATGTTTGATGTGATTTGGGTTGTTTTTGTTCATCAGTAGCTGTTTGTAATCATATGAGTTTGGTGATCATCATGAAACATCTGGGATCAGCTTAGCACTCAGTTGATAGAGGAAAAGTTTGCCTTATGCTGTTTTTTGAGACCTTATGACTCTGTTACGAGTGGGATATTTTTAGGTATGTATGTAGATCGCTGTAGACGTGGGATGTAACGAGACGTGTATGCATTTGTTTTGAGTGGTTATGATTCTACCTTTGTCATGTTCATTCAAGTTTATGGTATACATTTATGACTTCCCTCTCTTGGCCGGCATTATTAGATCAACTTCTTCTGTGGTGTGGATTTGATGTAATTTGTATGGTTTTATAACTCATTGCGTGTGATTGGGGAGGGGTATGGATTGATTATAATTCAGATTCATAAGAAAACAAAATCTAACGATGCAAACATGCCCTCTTAAGAGTGTTTTTCTTTCATTTATTTTTAATAATAAGCATTCCCTTTTAAGAGTGCAATATATTATGTAAGTTTCTTACAACCTATTTTCATAAATTATGAGTCAAGGTTGGATCGGTTGAACTAGAGGAAATGATTTGGTTTAGTGTTTAGCACTATTCCTTTTTCATGTTTTCTGTATCATTAGTTTGTATTGGAATTTTAATACTCATAAAGATAGATTATGATGTATAATTTGTTTGTTTTATTTTCCACGACTGCTATCAAGTTTCAAACCATGAACTTGTCCGTATAAATTTCCATCTATAGAACCGAGTGATTTGTGTTGGTTTTGCTGTTTTGGGGAACTTGCTCGGTGTCATGATCAATGATGTTTTAGGTTGATTTGAACTATGGGTGTGAAACTTGGTAGGATGTGTTGTTAATTATATCTAACTATACGTGTTGTAATTGATGAGGAAGAAGCCACGAAAGGGTATTTGAAGATGGAAGAGGGGAGGTTAGGTTAGACACCAACATAGACCAAATCAAAATAAAGGTATCTTTTTCTTTTTCTTTTTCTTTTTCTTTTTCCAGAATATGATGATGTTATTAGCTTGCAATGAAGTGGAAATGGCACCTTTTTCTTTTCTTTATTATAAAGCTACAGCTTGACACAAGTTGGTATTATTTTTTTGTCAACATATCATAACCTTGTTTTTAATAACACACTAGTGGAAACGGATTTTAGGTAAAGGAAGATGCCATTAAAACAAATCAAGGAAACAAAAGTAAAGGAAGATGTCATCAATCATCATACCCTATTAACTTGAAATTACTAGGGAAGGTTCAAAAGATAACAATGAAAAAAAACAGTAAGAACCCATCAAACAAACTTGAACTGAACTCAATCCGACAATTTTTGAATCGGCTCGTCAACTCGTAACTCAAAATACCTAAACTTTAAAACTAAACCCTAAATCTAAAGTTGAACCTAATGGGCTTTTGAAAATTTCTAAATGATTAAGTGTTGAACCAATAAAAAGTCTGAACAATTAAGTGTTGAACCATTTAGAGGTCTAAACCATTAAGAGCTAGTATATCGCTAAACTATTCAAAGGCAAATGTCTGACCAATTCAGATAAGAAGTCTTAACCATTCAATATTAGATCTCTTAATCATTTAGCATTAATATAATGCTTAACCATTTATAGGCAAATGTCTGAACCATTTAAACATTTGCTCGCGAAACAAATAGTCTGAACCATTAAATGTTGAACCATTCAAGCATTTAAACCATTAATAGGTTGATTCTGATGCTACCAAATAGCCCCTAAGCTAAACTGTAAACCTTAATGCTAAACCTTAAAGCTAAAAGTTAAATATAAACTGTAAAGTGAAACCCTAAACCTTAAAAGCTATACATATTTAAATCAACGAGCTAGTTTCAACATCGCTAATATGAGTTCAATCAAAGTTCGATTGATTTGGTACCACTCGGTTCTTTCTTTTTTTACTACTCCCTTTTGCACGTTCCTAAAAAATATTATGTAATGGTTATATAGATATTGATAGAACTATAAATGCTAACTCTTTGTTTAGATTGTGACATGAAGATTAACTGAAAAATACAAATAAGTAGTGATACATAAAAGCGATGATTGATCCTAGGTTTGTAGTGTTTCAAACAGGAGAATACAAATTCGGATTGTATTCTCTTGAAAACTATAAATATAAAACCAAATTAATTAAACTTCAAAGTAGGATAAGAACAAGGTTTTGAGAAGAGTAGAATGCCATTTTCATCTTTAATTTGGATGGTTTTTGCGATTTCAATCCCTATAGATAAATTTGGTTGTCTTTTTAATTCTTGAATTTGCAAAGCTTTGCCACTCTAGTCCCTGTCCCTAAGGGATGCTACAATTTTGTTAACTAACCCCACCCTTTTACTATGCATGTGAGGGCAATTTTATCATTTACGGTACAAATTACATGCAGAACTAAAGGGTTATATTACACCCTAAAAATCATATATTTTCGTTTTCATTGTTTGTTCGAACTTCATGAACTAACACACACCCAAGGTGATGAATGTGGTATGTTATTACGGGTGGCAACCATTGTATGAACTTCATGAGCTGACGCAAACTCAAGGCGTAGATTCCATTGCTGTGTAAACAAGATTTGTATTTTGTTTTTCTGAATCGTCTTTTGATAAAAACTAAACAACTTTTTGTTGTCACCTCTGAATACTCACTAACTTATATGAGTTGGTGAAAAGGTTATACTTTTGTCAAGCTGTAGATTAAGGTTTTGAGTCTATAATTTTCTATTTTTATACTTTTATTCTTTTTGTATTAGATAAGGATGTAAGTTATGACATGTCATAGTCACTAGTTAAAAGGCAATATGTCTTTGACTTTACATTGATCTTGTTGTCTAGATTATTGTTTTCAGTTGGCCTTCAAAGTATGGCCGGTTGTAGGATGTAATATAAAATATCTCAAGTACTTGTCATATTATTTGAAGCTTTGTAACACTTTGCAAGAACTTGATAGCAATATACATCATTTTTGAAAACCATATTATTGTTTTCTTGTTCTTGTTCTGTTATTTACTTGTGTTCTTTGTTTCATCATAAGCCGGTTTCCTATTTGATCTGTTAAGTGCTCTAACTCTCCTAACACTATGAAATTGTTGCATTGACCCCCTTCACCAGTCCTGCATTCCCCCTTTGAACACTTTTTCAAACGGAAACCAGATTTTTCCTTCCTTCGGGTTTTCGGCTGTCAATGCTTCCCTAACCTTCGTCCTTATAATCCAAACAAAATGGATTTCCGATCTGCCCCGTGTGTTTTTCTTGGTT
Organism: Flaveria ramosissima; assembly: GCA_025215565.1. Taxonomy (NCBI): domain Eukaryota; kingdom Viridiplantae; phylum Streptophyta; class Magnoliopsida; order Asterales; family Asteraceae; genus Flaveria; species Flaveria ramosissima. Next base: position 329,143 of record JACVEC010000265.1, on the reverse strand, counting down.
ACAACACCTCTCATCACGGTTATCAATGCTTTGACCCCATCTCTGAACGCATTTATATTGCGCGTCACGTTCGCATCCATGAACACACTTATCCTTTTCATTCTCAACCCATCGACTCCCATCTCACCCAACCTATACATTTCCTCTTACCTCATGGATTCCATTCCTTACACACCAACATGGAATCTCCACCTAACACCTCCCCACCACCGGTTTGTCCTACTTCTACACAGCACCAACCACCCTTCTAATACCTACTCTCGTCGGTCCACAACACCACCGACGTCTGAAGTTCCAGCCTTTGATTGTTACAACCAACACCAACCTCCATCTCCGCCTACTCCACCTGACCACCCACAAAACCAAACTACACAACCAAACCCACTGCCACCTCGCTCTCCACCTACTCCACCTGACCAGACGCACCACCAAACTACACAATCTAACCAACCACCTTCCTCACCGCCTACCCTGCCTACACTACCCCCGCCTCCTATACAACGCCAGCGACCACCTAACTTACGCCCCAAACCCAAACAAACAAACCCTACAATCTCTCTTCTTATCATATCTCAACTACAACCGACACCAAACCTACCAACTTTACGATTGCCAACCGGGAAACTTACTTGCGTAAGACTATGGCGGATGAATATTCCGCTCTTATCCGTAATGGTACTTTGTCCTTGGTCCCTTCTTTTCCAAACACCAATGTTGTTGATTGCAAATGGTATACAAAGTCAAACACGACCAACATGGGCACATTAAGCTCTACAAGGCGCATTTAGTTGCAAAAGGCTTCCGTCAGCAACCTAGTATAGACTACACTAAAACCTTTAGTCCTGTAGTGAAACCCACCACAGTCCGAGTTGTTTTATCATTAGTCGTTAGCCAATGGTGGTCCTTACGACAGCTTGACGTTCAAAACGCCTTCTTACATGGTGATCTGAAGGAAACAGTGTATCTAAACACCCACAAGGGTTTGTTGACCCTTATAAACTAAACCATGTGTGCCTCTTACATAAATCCTTGTATGGTCTCATACAGGCAACTCGGGCGTGGTTTGACAGGTGTTCGTCTACCTTGACTGCTCTCGGTTTTCGGGGATCTAAAATGGATCCTTCTTTGTTTATTTATTCGGCAAATGGGACACTTATGTATATGCTAGTGTATGTCGATGACATTATTTTGGCAGGTAATAACAATTAGGCTATTAAGCATGTGGTACAACGTCTCAGCCAATTGTTTCCAATACAAGACATGGGCCATTATCTTACTTTCTAGGCATTGAGGTGGCTCGTCAAGATTCTGATCTCATTCTCTCATAACGCAAATATATTAATGAATTGTTGGACTGTGCCAACCTATCTCAGTCTAAATCGATTCTGTCACCTTGCACCACAGGTGCTGCTCTCTCTCTCTGTAATAGCTCTCGTTTTGATAACCCGGTAAAATACCAACAAATGGTTGGGGCATTATAGTATGTTACTCTTTGACGACCTGATATTACATTTGCAGTTAATAAAGTTTGCCAATTCATGCATTCCCCTACTGACAATCACTTGTCAGCTGTAAAACACATCCTAAGATATCTACACGGGACTGCTATCTACACCGGACTGCTAATCATGGTGTTCTAATTTCTAGCTCCTCATCTCTTATTTTGCATGCCTACACGGATGTTACTGGACCTCCTGTGACATCTTTCTCTGATGCGGACTTGGCTGGTTGCTCGGATGACCGTCGATCCACGGGAGGATATGCTATTTATCTCAGGTCAAATCTAGTTTCATGGTCAGCAAGAAAACAAAAGACTGTATCTCAATCATCTACTGAATCTGAGTACAAGGCCTTGGCTCATACGGTGGCTGAAGTGACCTGCCTTGAAACACTACTTACGAAACTTCGTGTCTCATTTCCTTCGACTCCAATTCTATGGTATGACAATTTAGGAGCCACATACCTTTCTGCTAATCCAGTTTTCCATGCTAGGTCAAAGCATATGGAAGTGGATTTTCATTTTGTTTGAGAGAAAGTTGCCCAAAGAAAGTTATTTGTACAGTTCATATCTACAAAGGATCAAATTGCTGATGTGTTCATAAAGACACTGTCTTCGGATCGTTTTCTATTCTTGAAGTCCAGCTAAGAGTTGGTCCTCGGCCTTAGCTTGAGGAGGAGTATTAGTTGATATATTTGGGTTATATTAGGCCCGGCCCATAGCATATAGCAGCCGACCCTAGTACCCTTGTATAGATCTCTATATATATAATCCTATTGTACTCTAATATTCATCACAATCAACACACAATCAATATACAATCTTTATACTAGTTTATTTACACAAAAATAACATATAATATGAAGAAAAAAAATAACATCAAGTTTCACTAATGATTGAAGCAAAATTTATCAAACAAATGATGGGAGATATCTTGATTGCTACATGAGTATGGATGTTAAAAGATGTTACATAGCATGAAACAAACGGCTGGTAATCTAAGCAGGATGCTTGAGATTTTCTTCGACAAGTTCAATACATCGGTATAATACAAACTCAACAGGGTTAAAATCACATAATGTGTCAAAAGCCAGCTGATTGTTATCATTCCGGTTTTCAGCTCTAATGCCCGAGACCAAAGCTCTTAAAGGTTCAAGCCATTCCCTATAGACCTGTAGGTTGTTCTTTGACATCACTTGACTATAGTTTGTATTCCCTGTTTCATTACCTTTGTGTTAAATCTTAAAATAAAAAAAAATTAATTAATTAATTAATTAAAGAAAACTGAAACAATTGCAACATGTGAAGGTAGGTAATGGGTCAAACAAATTCGGGCTGAAACTATGTTCTTTTAGTGTGGGTGAGCCCGCAAACATTTTTGTCACTTTATATATTTTTATATGATTTATAGAACACTTATAGTTGTAAGCAAATTTAATTACTCTGTCAATCATGATGATAATGAATGTTCAAAGAAGCATATTAAGTCAACATTCAGTACCCAATATAAACAGACTTTAGCGATGAGTCATGCTTCATGAATCATGACAAAGAAACCAAGAATAAACAAATCTGCATATGAACAGATGCAAGTACCTGAGGACTCGGTGATCAATATAAATCTATAGAGGTTGAGTGCAGATAATACCTGCATAAAATAAGCAGCTGTCATATACAAGTAACATAATATATGTGTGGCAGGTGGGTCGGGTTGTGTAACGGGTTAAAACAAGTTTGGGTAAAACTACGTTCTGGTTAAAACAGGTCCTACTAAAAACATGTCAAATGGGTATGGATCAAAGTGAGTTCACCTGCTGTATTGATTTTTATATTAGGGAGTGGTGACAACAGGGGGCAAAGGCCAAAGAAGGCACCGACCCGAATTAACACAAATTTAATAGTTTAGGTCCATATTCCCATGTACAACAGTAACCTATACTTTCATAATAATCTAATATTTTAAACATGCTTGGGTAGCACTGAAAGAAAAATTACTACAAGAAGAAGCAACTAATGCTTATACAGGTTTAGTTTCCCATATTGCTATTCATAGAGTAAATATTCCCAAGAGAAACCCACGATATCAATTTAAAGGATACATGTCATCATTTAGTACCTTAAAAAGATTAAAGAGAAAAAGAACATGACACTAAAAGAGAGACAGAAAGCAAGGGTGTTACCGCATCGTTGAATTCAGGAAGAAGAGGAGGTCCTCCATTTGGTGGCTTTAAAACAAACTCTACAAAATCAAGAACTCTAACGGTCCAGAACGGTGATGAATGTTGTAACATGTTATTTTCTGCTTTTCTAAGTTCATTTTGTTTTGAAACCTTCTGGGGGTATTCTCTGTGCATTTGTTCTTTGACACAATCTAGAAGAATTGCAATCTGTCCACAAGAGTGCTTTTTTGATTATTTCTATCATAAGGGACTCAATTCGTGTTCATAAATCATGCAGATTCGGCTTACCATTGAGGATAGTTCACTGTTTCTTGTTAAAGCCATTAAAAGGTCAAACCTTAGAGAAGAAGGAAGATCTGCAAGCACCTGATATTATCCATTTACAAATCAAGAGTAAAAAAGTCAAAGGTCACAAATCACAATCCAGTAATCCAAATTTAATAGGAAGTATACAGTTGAAATAAACCATACAGAAAACAGCATACTAGATCATGTCACAATCAATTTAGTTGTTCAAAAATATTTAGCGAAATATAAGAGATGGGACATATAGGGATGACTATAAATAAAATAAATAAAAAAACATAATACAACATCTTAGAAAATTTGAAGTTCCTTACCATCTTGAAAGCATCGAAAGCTTTTTTCCGTAGCAGTGGATCTGATGCATATACAATCACCAGTTGAATTGCCTGGACATTCGATTTAGACTTTCAGGCACTGACTAAATAACGGGAGACCAGACCATGTGGCAACAATGATCCAATTATAAACAAATGAGCCTATTTGGTTTACGAATTATCTTTAACGGGTCAAATCAAAAAAATATTTACCTTACAAAAATGTCAAACAGGTAAAGTCATACTATGTTTAGTTATAATGTATTGTAGATTATAACTAAAATGATATGATTTTTGTGATCAAGTGACTATTTGTAAGAAGCTTAAAACTGTGGACACAATGTGTTCCCAGTCAAAAAGGACAAAAAATTGCCCGTTAACCGAGCCCACCTTTAGGCTTTAGGTAATAACCTGTAAAGAAGCATAGAGACTAGGTACATATACTGAATAGTCCAACGATGCATCATGGTCCTTTTGTAAGTCAACGCCTTCCATAATGCAAAACAGAAAGTCAATGGTATGTCTCTTGAGCTCCCATGAAAGACTAATGGAAGCAAATATGTGCTTCAACATGCCAACTGCTTCCCATCTTTTTGTTTGATTTTTAGAGAGTTCATCTTTTACTGCTTGCAATTCTTGCTTTGTAGCATCACTGACTTCATTAGAAAGGTCTACCCAGAGTACTGTTTACACATATCACAACCGTAATTATCTCAACAGTAACTACTCATATTGAAAACCATGTTTTCAGATATGGCTAAGAGTACACAGGCAAGCAACTTCGGTGAGATTTCCATTTTGGGTAACAAGCTTATTTTAGGACAAAAAAATCACCGATTTTCAAAATTTTGTTTTAAGATTTACGTGTGAAAACAGCACATGTCAGCGCAACATCCAGAAGACGAAAAAGAAAAGAAAATTAACATGGTCATACCAACACGGCATAGTTGTCAATAGCGAATAGCGGTAAATAGCGACAAGCCACCTATATGCTACGTAGCGAATAGCGGTAAATAGCGACCGCTATTTCGTGTTTAGCGATTAAGTAGAATAATATGTAAGATTGTTTTACATTCAATAGATAAGCATGTTTAGGTATAAAGTAGTAGGAAATCTAAACAAAGACCCCCAAAATAGCTAAAATACTTGATTACCAATCATCTAAATCTCATATTTACCAAAAATAAATAAAAATAAATAAAAAAAATAAAAAATACCGCTATGTAGTCGCTATTTACAAATAGCGACCCATTGGCGCAACGCTACATAGCGCGCTATAGCGGTCGCTATAGCCGCTATTGACAACAGGGCAACACGGAAGCTGCCAAGTCATCATTTGACCAGTTACCAAGTCATTTGAAAGTTGATTATGTTCAATCAGAAATTTTGGAACATAGATATTTTTTTCCTGGCCTAAAGTAAGTTGGTTATCTAAAGTAAAACTTGGATCAAAGTTGGTTATCATTTTATCCAATTAAGTGGAGATGCGGAAAACAAAATGTAACAGGTAACCTGTAAGGGCTGCTCCACATTTGACATATGCAAAACAACTCTTGTAATCATCTTCATCACCTATACATTGTAATACACAACAAAAAGACGAGCAGTATGAGAAAATTCATTGATAAATCAACAATCATTTACAATGTTGACCCTCAGAACCTGATCATTGAACAAGTTATGGTCAAAACTGAATTCTTACCTTGTGAAAGTAGGTCAATAGCCATATCTACTTCATGACCGGTTATTAGACCAAGATATGTTAAACCACTGTAATGAAGGAAGGGTGATAATTGTAACATCATGGAAAACCATATTGAAGTCTGTGCTCCCACACTGTTTGAAATAAGAGCCTGCACTTATAAATAAGACAAGATGAATGCCTAACTGAAAAGAGATCAGATAATCTACTATAATCTTATTGTAACTAAGGTATGAGGATTCTCACTGTGATTTGCAGGACATATAAGCCAAATAAAGCAATGAGCTTCTTATCTTTGTGATCCTTTTGCATTAAATAAAAAGTAACATTAGAAGGATTTAATGGGACATGAAACATAAAACAATACAAAGATATCTAGCAAGGTTGTCACTAACTATTTTTATGCAGATTTCTTTAAGTGAATGAGCAATTAGAATTGATTTGTTGAGCAAATCTACAACCCTTGTATCCTTTTCAACTTCTGGATTTGACAAGATGACCTCCAAGACCTTAAGGACAACAGGAAGGGCTGATTTGACTTGCTCAAATTGTCTTCTCTGAAGGGCCTCAAAAACTGGGAATACAGACAAATAAGTAGAAGAACACTTTGTCAGCCAACCTTCAAATAATCTTATCAAAAACATGACACTTGAAATTAAGTTTAGTAAGCAACTAGAAGTATCCAAAATAAGAAAAAGAAATCAGTAAAACAATACCTCTTGCAAGAGCTCCTATAAGAGGTGTAAAGTAGGAAGGATTGTCAAAGCCCTCACTTGAAGAAGTCATTGCCTGTGCTCAAATAAAGCAAAATATATATTACCAATTTAATCAGGGGAACACAGAGTCAGAGACATTTTAAAAGAAGCATGCTTCACTTTATAACTCAAATTATAATTGCCAATACGCACTAGGTACATCTCATTTATAACAATAGATATGATTTGAGATTATGGGCATTAACACAACTGATAAATGCTTAGGAAATCCTAACAAGGTCAACTAACACGATGACAATAAAGACAACATACCTCACAAAGAATCGAAACCATATCTCGTGGGCTGCAACTCTTGACAAAATGATCAATGATTCTTTCAGCATACTCAAAACACCTTGTAGACGCACAAGCCAATTTGGCTACAGCCTTTGGCAGCTCAAACGCTAATGCATCTATAACAGCCTAAAAGTATTCAAAATCAATTTATCATTCATTTAATGGAAAAACAAAAACCCCAAAATAAGTTCATAAGAGATAACAGATTCTAAAGTAGATAATATTAAGTACCAAACAATAATTGAAGTAACAGATGAACTACCTGGTCAAGTGAAGGTGAAATTAAGTAGTGATATAGTTGTGAAAGAACTTCAAAAGCCGAATCTTCTGATTCGTGTTCATCTTTCGTCCCAGATGAGACCAAATCCGATATTGAATCAAGAAACTGAACAAGCATCGATATGGATTCCTCGGATTTCTTGAAGTCGCCATCAGTGATCGACTGTGTAACAGTAGCATAAACAAATTCTTAACTCGTACAGTGCAATCGGTCGTGTGTGATTGTGATTATGCATATGAATAAAGATAGAAGGAGGACTTACTTGGGAGCATGAATCTAGGGTTTGCTGAAGGCGAAGAGAATTTGTGCTCTCTGCTGACATGAGTGATAATGGGGTTTTAGCGGGAATGAGATCATTCAGTAAAGACTACAATGACATTTGACGTGTGAATTAAGTGGAAAACTCTATACTCTCTTTTTAATCGAGAACTAGTATTCGACACCCGCGTTACGCGGCGGGATGTGGGGGTTAAACTCACGGTATGTGAAAATAAATATAAATAGCACGTCATTTGTTTGTACAACCAAAAAATAAAACAATGATAATCTTTATACAGAAAAAACAAAACATATACATCGTTAATAATAATTGAAACTTTATACTTAAAAAAACCATTGTATGGCACGTCAAAACCGATAACAATATTTAAATTTTATATAAAAATAAACAAAACCACTGATAAAAAACACTTCTATTTTTAAAATTTTTATAAATGATTGTATTTTAAAGTTATATAATGTAATGAATAATCAGCTTTAATAAATACATATCTATCTACATACATATATAAGAGTTATATAATTGCACATTTGCACGGAGGAAAAGATGGTTCATGTATCTGTTTGTACTACATGCATAAAAGGATTGTAAAAAATAAGAGTACTTTTCTGGATACAATTTTGAATTTATGGATCTCAAACTTTACCTAACATTATTCTAACTTTTTTTGAAATCCGATATCCATGCGTAAATGTATTTGAAATCATGTAGATTGTTTATTCATGTCAAATCCTATAGCCAACACCACCGCCTGGACGACAACATCACATCCACCGCCTCCCCGCTACCACCGCTAGCTCTTCCGGCAGACTTTCTGTTTCAAACACATTTCACCTTCTACAAACAACAACCGTCAAGCTAAGACCACCGGGTGCACATATCACGATTTTTGTGGGTATTGGGTGAAAACCATTGACCGAGATAGTAGCGGAAGGTGGGGTGGTGGGTTCCTCCACCAGCGACCGCCTACCCTCACCCCCCTTGGACCACCGTCGACCTCATCAACCTTTGATATATGTTCAGTCGACCGATTGATAAACCATGCGTTTGGCTTCTCCTTCTTAACCTCTTTGATATTCACCGCCTCCTACCACCACCACCACAAACTGCCATTGTCGGTCACCACCATCGTCACAGCTCGGTTGCATTGGTGGGAGATGTGTTGGTGCACTGCCAGAGCGCATGAGATCGGCGTTGGCTCTATATGGCTGACCAAAGTAAAGAAGAGGGTTAGGGCACGTGTAAAGTAGGCGAGCTGGCAACTAAGTTGTACAAAACGTTGTGGTTGTTGTAACTTGAGCTACAGTAAACTCACTCACAACACCGTCCTTTGTTATTAATATATATATAATTTCTTTCGATATCATGATTTTTGACTCCACTATAATATTCTCTTTAGAAAAGATGTCGACCTTTATACAAATACAGGTGTAAGAGTAACAAATATGTATCTACTTTTTTCTACAATGTCTTCTTTTACATAAGCGGATGCGTCTTTTCTAGCAAGCATGTTGCAGTGATCTCTTTAGTTTAGGGGAACACTCGCTCAATACAGACGTGGTTGTCGTCTCTACAATACAAACGCCTGTCTCTTCGGTACAAATTTCCGCTTTTACAGCAAAGGTGTCCACCTCTAAAATACAGGTTCGACCTCTACAATATAGTGGTATGTCTCCACAATACACTCGCTCGTCTCTTCGGTATAAGCGTCCGTCTTTACAATACAGTCGGCCCCCATTTTATTACAGGTGTTTGCCTCTACACTACAGTCACTCATCTCTTTATTACAGATGTTCGCTCTATAATACATTCGTCTGCCTCTTTCGAATCCGCTTCTAATGTACATGTGTATGATTTTTAGTGGTCCAGCAAATAGGCGTCCAATCATGTTCGTATAGGCACCACCACCTTGTCTAAATGCCACAATTTAATAGATGACTTGATGAAGGTGACATTTAAAATGAATTTTTATATGAAAGGAACATTTTGAAAATTTTCCTTTAACTTAATGTCGAAGAAACAAACTTTTTTTAGATTGCTAGTATTATAAATATACTTTTTCTTAATAGCCAAAGATTTATCAATAACACTAGCCAAAAGCTAGAAAATACAAGCAAGAAAGATAAATTACAACTGAAGCTACACACTAAATTTCAAACCAGATTTTCAATCTTTCATCTAGTTCTTATCCAAAGGAAGGCATAATTTTTATCTTACTTGTAACCCTTAATATGTCCATTTGCTTGTTATTGAAACATCTATTGTTATGGGTCTTCCAGATGCACCATGTGGTTGGAAGAGAAATGGTCGTTGTAAGTTTTTGAGATCATTCGAGATGGCCATGAAGAATAAAATCAAACGATGTCTCTCATGTTTGTATTATTGGTCCTCGGTAGCTTGCACCATGTAAAAATCGAGTCTCGTATTTTGGATTCCATTAGACAATTAAACAAGATTGTTAGAGTTTTCTTCACCTTACTTACAAAGAGAGCGTGAGGTATCATTTAGAATACCTATCTTCATCAACCTTGATTTTTTTTAAATTCATTTAAAACTTACTCTTCAAGCGAAGAAGTTTGCTTTGATCAAAACTCATTTCAACCAAGGAACCATTCAGCTAGAAGAAAGGATGTTTGATTCTCAATATATTACCTTAGAAACTTGGTATCAAAATTTTTTGGCCCATCAACCCTTCTAAATAAGGATTCACAGTCAATCCTCATTGTATGCGAATCCTTGAGAACTTCCATGATGTTTTTCCATGGTCCAGTTATGAACCTTTTTATAGGGAAGGTAGCTTGTTGATTTTTGGCGTGGTGGATTGCAAGAATTGTCCTAACCTATAAACAGTTAGGAGTATTGATTAATCTTCATATCTATTTAGTTGATAGGGAAATGTTTGTTACCCCAAGTGACACGATCTCAACACCCTTTTTAGATTTGGCCGCCATCATTTTCTGGTAAGTAATCCAACAACTCTTGGGTCTTTCTTTAGTGATTACACAACAAAAAAATGTATGCATTCTATCAATATTATTAATTATCTGGACCAAGGCACGAAACAATGAGAGGTAAATCTTAAGTTGCATGTATTCTAGCCTAAAATTGTTTAATAAAATAAAGGATAAAATCTCATAATAACTTCATCTTTATATTGTTAGTCTGATCTCGTAACGAACCCGTGGCTCATCTAAAATTGCCCACTAAACCTAACTTGAGTACTTGACTAGTGTCCTCAATACAATGTATTGAATTTCTACCAAACTCAGTTACTTCTACAAAATGCTAATTTTAACGACAATAAGCCACTATGATTAGCTGCCATAAACTGTCATCGCTATCTATTATTAACAGTCAGGCGACATCCTCTTGACCCCTCTCTCTTCCTCTAGCACCCAAATGTAATGAGAAGGGTATAAGTTTGGGTGATTGAAATAGGGGTAGGGATTTGAGAGTTTAAGCTCACAAAGCTTGTCATATATCCTCTTTTATAATGCTTTAAGATTTGAGATGTATGCTTATTTTGTTCACACTTAAATATTAACCAGACTTATATTTGATTTGGGTTTGATTTATCATCTTTCTAGCGAATCTCTATGTAATCTTTACTAGTTATAAATTATATTCTATTTTTTTATGGAGTGGTTTTCAAACTTTTATTTTATATACTAGACTTCTATTGTTTTAAAATCATATCTTACATACCAAATAAATATTTATTGTTATTATGCTTTTCAGCAATCAAAAATTTTTGGATGTTATATAATGTGAGGACCAATTTATCTAGGAAAAAATTGATAATGATATACATTTTTATCAATGGAAATCCAAGCATGTAGAAGCTAATAAAACTTTTAACTTAAATATTTTCAAGTCTGGAGCGATATTTATTAGACTCAAAAGTTGAGCATGCATTATTAAACTCTTTCTAATGTTTAGGTTATACGTCCATTGCTAATGCTTACATTTTAAGAAAATAAGAGTTAAACTCGCATGATAAATGTTTGAAAGTTGATGACTCAAGCTACATACTTTTATGTTGGTGTGACCGTAAGACTTAACACTTCATTTTAACTAAAAGTTAAAAGCCCAAATGAATGTCACTAGCACACTTAAGTGATTAGCCAACACATACTTTTGACTTGTGAATGGCAAATTCTAACAACCTCAATAGAAAACTTATAATTTTGCATTCATTCTCAATAATGGAACTTGTTAGCTAACTATTGAGATTAAAGAAGAAGACAACTCTAGCATATATACCGACCATTTTCATTATTTAAAAAATGAATTTCAAAGAATATATTGTTGTAACCAGTTTGTTTAGATTATGGACTTTCTTAAGTCAAATTGTGTTCTTTAATTCAATTTCAATTGTTTATTATAATCTTGTTGGAACAAGCTATAATCTTGATTCAATAAATAAGAATTATGAAAATATGAACAAAATCTCTTTTCATCGAAATTGAGTATTCAACCTGAAACATTCAAATTCTGGGGTAAACCCAGTTAAAATAAATAAAAAAGATGGATCTGATTTAAGAAATAATGAGGATTAAAGATGCTAAGCATGAAAGTTTAATAACCTAAAAGCTTCTATTAAAGGAAAGGAGTGCCTCCCTTGTTCCTTTCTTGCAATGGATACTTGCTAAACAAGGTAGAGAGAGTTTTTGGTTCAAGATACAAAGTGAAGATTCACTTTAAAGGTAGGGTATTTCTTATATAGTAGTATAGGTCTATATGATAAGCATGGTTATAGACTAATTACGATGAAAAAGGTGGCAACTTTACGAATATGTATGTAGATCCTAAGTTTCAACCTTCTCGGTTCTATGTTCATTCGAAGTTCATCAGAAAAGTGATCCTAATATCCGTAACTTTTAATTTATGGGGCTACTAAACACACCATCATAGTTTTGTTAAAATATAAAGGATTTTGATGTTAAAGTGTACATTTTTGTAGGTTTTACTATTATGCATAGCATTTTTAACGCATGAACAAAGGATAGAATGTTATAGTATGAGAAGTGAGTTTACTCACCTGAGAAGTGAGTTTACTCACCTGCATCTGGCATAGTTTACCCAAAGGCGGCTTTGGTCACCCGTAGATTGTTAGACGAGATAGTACACCCGAATGTGATAACCCACCCACATGTAACCATCACCTAGAAAATTGGTCACCCGCATTTGATAGTTGCTTGAACATGATCCTTCATCCGCATGTGAAAAGGTTCACCCACATGTGATCTCCATGTGAAATTATTCTAAATGTTGATAACTTATGATCGATAGTTTACTCGAATCTGATCTAATTCACCCATAGGTGATCGTGTTCACAGAAGTGTCATTTGCTTATGAGAGGTTACCCGTATTAGAATTCTATATCTGCATCTACCCATACTTACACAAATCACATAATCTAATTCACGTGCATATGATACTATGGAGCATACATGACACCACTCACCGCTTGTGAACTTGGTCATCTGCATGTAACATATTCAAGAAAATATTCTAAGAATTGATGCACCCGAATGTGATTTCCCTTCACCTACATGAGAAGATCTTTATCCGAATGTGATTCTTACACCTGCATATGATTGTTTCATCTGTGATACTTAAAATATTTTTATGATAGTTCCTAAAGTGATTGAAAATTTTTATGATTAATATGACTTACATGTGTGTAACATATTGTAAAGTCTATGATAGTATGAACAATAAAGTATCACAAATAGTATAAGGTTATGCAATGTTAATCATACAAAACTAAAGTATGTGATATACAAAGATAACTAAAGAATCATAGAATGATAAAGCGTTAAAACATAAATATTATTATGACAAAAGTTAAAGAATGATAAAGAAAGATAACAAATTAAATAACACAAAGGGCCAGAAGACTAAGTTCATATTTGCAAGCTTGATAAGAGTTTGCATTTAAGACTAAAGTTCATATTTACAAGCCTGATAAGAATTTGCATTTGTTGCATCCTCACCTTGACAGGAGGCTTGCTTTGTGCATTGCTAACCTAATAGGAGTCGTACCTTGTGTACACTTACCTGATAGGCATCTTACCTTATGCACTCCTCACCTAATAGGAGTTTTACCTTGTGTACGGTCACATGATAGGAGCCTCGCCTTGTGTGTTGCTCACATGATAGGAGTTGTACACTATATACACTCACCTAATAAGAGTTCTATCTTGTGTACATACACTAACCTGATTAGATTTGTGTATTATACAGACTCACCTGATAGAAGCCTTGTCTTGTGCATTGCTCGTCTGGATATGAGTTATACATTATGTAAGCTCACCCAATAAGAGCTTATAAATATACTGCTAACTTACCAACTAAAGGAGCTTTGTATTTGTACATGCTTAAAGATAAAGATTAAGTTAAAGATAAAATAAAGTTAATAAAATAGTAAAATATAACACTTTTATAGTATTGTTAAAGGTTAACAATTAAAGTTAAAGTGAGATAAAGCCAAAGTGGTGGATATAGTAACGAATGTTAATAACTAATATGTTAATGTATTTGCTAAGTTAAAACTAGAACTCACCCAATAACCCCAATTTTTGTATGTATATTAGTTTGATAGGCATATGAAATGATGAAGAATGATGACTTGACATGGATTTTGGAGCTACTCAGTTATATCAAGACTAACATTTTGTTGATATATAGTAGAGTTTAGTTAAAGTTTTTGGTTGTAATAGATATTGATAATGGTTCATGTAATATCATTTTATTCTATTGTTATGTATAAAATGATTGTTTATAATTTTGTTGATGTTCAAATCTAACTATGAGTCTTTCTGCAAATTGGATGAATATTTATATAATGTTAATTAGTTTTAAAAATATTCTAATTTAATTTTTTCTACATCATAATGCGAGTTAATTCATAGCATTTTAATTAACTAACTCAATGTATCAAAAGAAATAATTATATCATGTAGTTTCCGGTAAATGTTTAGATCAATTACAAAAGCAAAAAAATAAAAAAAATAAACTAATAATCCAACAAAAGCAAGAGAGGGTACAAAGAAAACTAATGATGAATTAATACGGTTCATTAATTTAAAATGTTCGTTATATAATAATAAATACCTCTTCATTTGACCCAACTTTTTAAATTAACAAATGAATACTATTAAAAGCCCGCGTAAATAAAACCATTGACAAAATGTCATTCACGTCCTGCAAACACAGACATCACTCGTGACTAGACTCGGTTTATTATTTAAGGGAGACCCATGAGTCCATGACAAAGACGTAGTATTCGTTGGCCCAACTTTGATGATACTAATTAGATTCTTGGGCCCATCAGCTAATAATCCAGCCCGTTTATACAACCCTAAAACACACATCGATTCATATTATATGTACCCCTTCTCCATTTCTAGGGTTTCCTTGCCTCCAAAAAACCCTAGGTTCTCCTCTGCACCCACAACCCAAAGATGAAGACGATCTTGTCATCGGAGACCATGGACATCCCAGAGGGTGTCGAAATCCAAATCAAGGCCAAGGTTATCGAGGTCAAAGGTCCCAGAGGAACCCTCGTTCGCAATTTCAAGCATCTTAACCTTGATTTTCAGCTCATTACCGACGAAGAGACCGGTAAGAAGAAGCTCAAGGTTGATGCTTGGTTCGGATCTCGCAAGACCACTGCTGCCATCCGTACTGCGCTCAGCCACGTTAGCAATCTGATCGTTGGTGTTACTCAAGGCTTCCGGTATAAGATGCGGTTTGTGTATGCTCACTTCCCCATCAATGCTAGCATTACTAGTGATAACTCTGCGATTGAGATCCGTAACTTTCTTGGAGAAAAGAAGGTCAACACTTTTTTCTCTGTTCGTTGTTGTTATTATCATTTTGATTGTGTGAAACTGTTTCAATGCTGCTGTTCTGTTTATTATTATTATTATGCATTGTTTTTGATTAAATATTTGAAGCGTGTGTTACAATTATACATTCGAATGCTTTGTATGATAATTTAATGCCTTTGTTCATCTATATTTTTGTACTTTTTTTGCTTTTGTTTTTGGATACTCGTATCAATTATACGTTTTTAACAAGGGAATGTATATGAACTATTCTTTATCTGATGCTGCTCAGAGGTTTTTATGTTTTTTTGTTAGTTTATACATCATTCTTGAAAGAAGCTCATTAATTTATGTATTTTGTGTTAATTAGTAGGTGATATCTTGTTATTGCATAGACTAATTTGTTTAGGTTTTGAATGTGATGTTGGATAGGGAAGAAGATATACGTTTAAGGGTGTTGCTAAACAAACTTTTCCATTTTTACTCAATGTACCCAAGTCAAATCAGTCATTTTATCTGTGGTCTTATGTGGGCATATATATACTGGCATACAGAAAAAAACTTACATATGCGTTTAAGTGTCAAATGCAGGTGTATACTAGTAGCTGTACCTTTGTATACACATTCAAAGGGGATGGTATATTACGATAGTAGGGTTTCATTTAGCCAACACTTGTGTCTAATTGGACTTGCAGTCATGTCATTATGTTATTGCTTATCTTGTAATAGGTAGCGGCTTTAATTTTGTCATTGCATCCGATACCAGAATAATTGTTTTTGAGATTGTTTTATAAACAAGTAATAAGCTTTTTGTGTCATTGCTATTGGTTTGATGGCATTCTATGTGTTAAACATATTTTTGCTGTAATGAACAGGTGAGGAAAGTGGATATGCTTAATGGTGTGACTGTAGTCAGATCTGACAAGGTGAAGGATGAACTTATACTTGATGGAAATGATATTGAGCTTGTTTCTCGATCTTGTGCTTTAATTAACCAGGTACCCTTTTCTTTACTTATATACTTATCTGGTTTAATAGTTTATGATCAAATCAAATTGAAAAGATTTCTTTATAAAGGTTTCAAGTTTCGATATAGTGATTAGTTGTTTGTGTCCTCATCATGCAGAAATGCCATGTGAAGAACAAGGATATTCGTAAGTTTCTTGATGGTATCTATGTGAGTGACAAGGGGAAAATAGAAGAGGAAGTTTAAGTCTGCTGCTCATTTGCTTCATTTCAACACAAGTGTTCAATTTAAGGATATTTTAGGATGTTTTATTCAACTTTTATGTTTCTTTATCCATGTTTCTTGACTTTGATCTTATAATGTCATCATGATTTTTGGTAGCAAAATTCCTTCTTTTAACTATATTTGCATGAACAGGGTGATAATGAACCATTTCCTGAATTGATAATTTTTTGGAACTTGTATAACTAAATGTCATGTAATGTAATAAATAATTAAAAGGACAGCAAACTTAAATACATGTTTTCGATTTTTATGTTGTTAAATTACCACCTGTTGGCAAAAGAATAAAAAAGAAAGTAAAGAAGAATGCTTGAGTTGTAGAACAGCCACTTATTAGCAATGAAGTAAAAAAAAGATAAAAGAATTCGAGAATGCTGAATGTTGCATCCTTCGTAACTTGTGCCTACTTTGATAATTGCATCTTCTCAAATGATGCATCTTTAATGGTTGATTTTATAAACCTTTGATATGGTAGCCAAAAATGCAATTGATTTTTTTAACCTTTAAATGGTAGACAAAATTGCAAAGAGCATTATCAGAAGTATGAAAGATGAGTAAATGAGTAATTATAATTATTAAACTTCAAAGATAGCCACATAATTACGCAGTACATGCAAGACAATTTGAATTTAATCATCAACAACGTAGTAGTTATAATTCTCCTCTTTTATATTTAATCTCCTTTTTTTATGATAAAAGGAAGATTAAGTAGAGGTGGGCAAACCGGTTTTTTTGTCAAACCGGTTTAGGTCAGGAACCAGATTGATTTGTGCTAGTGATAATTCAAACCGGTTTTATTCAATCCGGTTCGGTTTAAGAACCGATTTTGCTAAGTAATCCACCGACCCTGTTCAAACTGATTTTTATCGGCTTCTAAATTAGTTTAATTATATTTTAAATTTTAAATTATAAATATAAAAACATTAAAAAGTAACTAAATATTCAAGTTTTTATTCAACAGTTAAGGTTAAACATCAAAATGAAATGTATAAAATTAAAATCAAACTTTAGAAACAACTAAAAATTCTATTTCTTATTTTTAAAGTTTTTTCATCGAGTCGTGAGTTGTTCATTCATTGAGGATTTTGATGTTTTATTCTTCACCCCCGAACCCAAGCAATTTCGAAAGTAATCATCATATGCCGCTTTATCATCGCTCATTATGGGTGTCAATCCACCATCTACCTTGTCCTAGTATAACTCGGCTTCATATTCTCATTATTCTTCAAGTATGTATTTGTCTTGTATTTTTTTCCTGGTATTCAAATAATCTTTCAAGCAAATAGATATTTCAACCACTTGGGGAGTGAGTCGAGTTTTTGTATTGATATAATCGTACCACTAACAGAAAAACATATTCCAAAGTTACCGTGAAAGCTTGAACGATTAGTAAATCTCAGGCCATGGAGGATGGGATGAGAAATTGATCTTACTTACCTTTTCATCAAGCCAACAAGTTAAAAATTTTAAAATGTTATGGAGTTATAGTTGATAAAAGAGTTTGCCCCATCATACCTCACAACTTCGCTACTCGGAGTGTTACTCTATTGATGTGTATTACATTCATCCCTTAATGCATTATACAATGCAAACATCAGATTACTGAACTTTCAACTATTGACTCATCACTGGTTGATGTTTCACCCTGTTTTGCTAAATAAGCATCAAACATGTTTAATACATGTTTGTTAAAATTAGCGTCTAAGTTTGACCATAAATTAGGTCTTCATCATTGCTTTAACTCAAATCTTGACTAATTTTATCAAGTAAGTTTCAACCCCTGACATATTTAAGCAAGAATTTAAGGCAGTAATACAAGTAATAATTGGAGGCATTTTTTTAAAAATATGTTTGATGTTTTTCTTTCATTTGTGGTATATATGAATAAGATCTATCTCTAACTACATCTTATTTGTTTTTAAAGTTATTAAGTATATTTGATGAAGAACTAACCTTGGATAATAAACTCCGAGTAGACAACTAGTTACAGTTTTAAAAACATGAAACATTTTGTTTATTTCTTCAATAATAACCTAACTTTATGGGTGGTAAGATGAAACCTTCTCATGACTCATCAAAGTCTTATGAAAGCCTAGAAACTTGCTTTTTGCTCAACATTCTTTTCATGTTACTAGCATGGTTGTAAAACTTAAGAGCCGTTGTCAGGTTGATCGATTGGGAGTTGCGAGTACTAAGCCTAGGCAGGGAGTACTCAAATGTGATAAATTATAAAAAAAATTAGTTTTTTGGACACTATAAATATATTAAATATCATAAGCTTACTAATATTTACAAAGTACGTTAATATCAAAAGTATACATGCTCACATATAAAAATATCTTAAAACATAATATCAGTTATTTTATATTATAAATATAGTAATAATTTGATTATCATTTTCCAAGTTATCTACATGAAAAAACATTAAAATCCAATTAAAATCGGTGAGAAAAATGAAAAGTGTTAAAAAATGTTGAAAATCTGAGTTGGGCCAAGTTAGCCAAGTTCGGCCTAGTTGGACGAGTAGGGCCGAGTGCAGGGTCGGTGTTGGCTTCTCAACACAAGTTTTATCTCTCAAACTCACTTAGAACACACTCGGATGATAAAACAGAATCTCTCAACTGAGTTAATGATAATATACTAAGTTAATGAACACAAGAATGGTTTTCAAGATACCTGTATATATTCAACTCAACGTCACAAGACTCTTACAAACATAACTGAATGTGTTATAACGAAAAACTATATATACTACTATCTACAGCTGGTTGTACTTAGATAACCAGCTGGAACTTACAATTAAACAACTACTACATTGCTAGAAGTAAGGTATATAAGATAAAATACTATCCTAGATTAGGTAGTCACGACATGTCCATTACTTACCTTTTGTCACCAAACAAAGTTGGTAACTGTACTAACTGATAAAGGTGAACAATGAAATAAAAGTATGGTTAACTACATGGGCGTGGAAAGCACCATGCAATATATCAGAGTTGGCAGCATGTGTCAGTCGGACCATACTTTTGTCCACTAGTTCATAGTTGGTTCTTTCGAAGGTTAAATGGGTTCGGAAGAAAAAGTTTTTTCGAAGCCTTTTATACTTCGGAAGAATCAACTTCTTCCGAGACTTCTACAAGTCTTCAAGACTTTATTATTCAAAAGTCTTTGTCTTGAATCTTCTAAATGTTTAACTTCGTAAGAAGAATTACTTAGTCTCAGAAGATAGCATTCCTCTTTGGAAGTTCTTCATATTGAGCTTTGAAAGTCTTCAATTTGGCTTCGGAAGTGCAGCTTTGTTTTCATAAGACTTCTTTCAGTTTCACTCAAAATCTTCTAAGTATAGTTTTGGTTGCACCAGCCTCATCTACTCCAACACCGAGTTTGACCGATTCCGATCAATGTTCACCGAGTTGATGAAAAGCGCCTCAACACCTTGCTGGGTACTGAGTACTCGCCAAATACTCGGTGCATTGACCGAGTTTTACAACACTGGTTACAAGTCAAATTTCATCTTGTAGGTATGTCCCAATTCACCTAAACATTTAGAATTTGCATCTTTACAAAACTTGTAATACTTATCATATCTTTGTTTATTGTTAAAAACACACGTAGCATTCTTTTAAAAGTATATTTTGTTAGTTCAATCATTTTAAACCGACTTGAACAGTCAAGTTTATGATATCTGCAGACTATGAAAAAACACAGTTACAATTTGGTTAATATTTTAATTTTAGATATTTTATTGCAAGCCTATTATTTGAAAATTTTTTTGACAAAACTTTGTCTTTCGATTAATGCATTTTAAAAACTTTGTTAAGAAGATAAAATATATTTTCACCGGTGTGAGAATAATAAAACAATTAACACATAATTATATGTTTCACCATTTGCCACGAATCAGGTTCTATCCAATGGATGGTGACATAAAGGTACGAGTCCGGTGAACCGTATAAAGTCAACCAAACATTACTAGTTAAGTTAACATAGGTTTGTATGCTTTTAAAATAAATAAGCAATTTTAGCTTTTTTTTCCCACATTCTATAAAAATCACTTCTAACATGACTTACATGTGTGAAACGCAGTTGGAGAGTTCGCTGAATTAGCTGAGTCAAACTTCGTTGTCAAAATACTTAAATGGTAGGTTTTCTAGGATCATAAATGCATCATTTGATATCGAATAACATCAACATTGTAATTCCATAAATTGCCTTCATTTATATCGAAATTTGACCTCGAAACGGTTACTTTTTCAACGCTTTACAATATATTATTTGGATGTGTTTTGTAAAATAGAATTCACATCCTTTGAAACAAATTTAAAACAAAACTTGCAACGAGCCTTGTTTGGACTCGACGATATCCCATAAATCATAATTGTATCAAATCTCTTGATTTCTCTTTGTAAGAATAACCCGAACAATCACATTTTAAGAGAAAACATCATAACCAACTGAGGATTTAACTTTAGATGAAGTCATTTTAAGTTATTTTACTTGTGAAGTAGTGAGCGTTTTTGAGATTTTAAAGTGTGAAGAGCGTTTTTTATTGTTGTAGATCAAACAAAACACTCACCACATATTTATACAGCTAATAGGGGTCAAATGGGTCATAAAAAAGACAAAAAAGGCTAATAGGGCCCTCCAATAGTTATAATGTCCATAACGTCGTTACAATGACTATTTTTTTAAAACCGACTCGTAAACCGAATAAGAAGAAACTAGTTGACCGGTTTGTAACCTAGTTTAAAATTAGGACCGGTTTGTTTGTAAGCGTTTTGAAGGTGTGGGAACCGAATTGCTTAAGGAACCGAGGGTTCGGGTTGGTTTGAAACCGTTCTTGACCTTATTCTTTGATCTTTTTATGAACCGGTTTGAAATCCCAACCAGTTTTTTTCCATCTCTAAGATTAAGCAAACCTCTTTTATATTTGATCACCAACAGTTCATTACTTTCCCCTCAAGCATGAATATGATAGTATACTCGTAGCTGCAAGCAATAAAAAAAATTAAAATGACAAAAGATTCAACTATAAACAAATAACAATTAACCAAAAACATAGCTCACATCACTAACAAAGTTTTGAGATGTGAGGGGTATATAAAGTTATAGGTTTTGTGGTTCGAAAAGGGTAAATGATTGTTTACCCTATTAAACAAGTGTTTGTGACTTGACTACAATAAATTAAATAGAGGTAAATAATTGTTTACCATTATAATGTGGTGTCAATCCTAGAAACCACATACAATAATTACATTTATCTATTGGTGTTTGAATTAATATCATGTAACAATTATTTTTATTATTTTAAAACCTAATTGTGTAAAATCTTCTTCAAACAACATATACGGTACACACAACATTAGTCCAACTGCAACAAACACACACACATGTGTGTATATATATATATGTATATATATATGTATATATATGTATATATGTGTATATATATATGTATATATATATATGTATATATATATGTATATATATATGTATATATATGTATATATATCTATATATATGTATATATATGTATATATATATATGTATATATGTATATATTATATATATGTATCTATATATGTATATATGTATGTATATATATATCTATATATATACCCATATATATGTATATAGTATATATATATATATATATATATATATATATATATATATATATATATATATATATATATATATGAGTTATGTTTCGATCATAGTTGTCAATAGTGACTAGCGATCAATAGCAACAAACTACACATATACTATGTAGAGAATAACGGTAAATAGCGACTTCATGTTTAGTGACGCACTAGTAGCAAGAAAAATTAAAATTCATACAACCAAAATAGGTAAAACAGTACTAAAACATCTAGCTAAAATAAATATTCATTATATATTCATAAGAAAAAATAGAAATAAAATAACACAAGATAAAAATAATATAAAAAATAAATAAAGTCGCTATTTAAACGCTGCAACCAAATAACGATACATGACCTATGCGCTACATAGCGCACTATAACACATGTTATTACCATTACCGACAACTATGGTTTCGGTTAAACAATACAACCTGCCAAAACCAAACCCATCACCTCGCTTTTGGTTTTGAAATGTGCGCATTATGCGCGTATAATGCGTAATGTGCCTGTGGCGCTAATGCTAGCGCATCGCTACAACTATTGCGAAGCGTTTCCATGATGCGTGAATAATGCGGCGATTTCGCATAATGCTCTCTGGCACATGATGCACTGCGATGCGAGCAAGATGATTTATTCTCCTTTTTTAGTTTTTAGAGTGGGTGACTGGGTTGATTGTTTTTGGATATTTTATATCTACAGTCTAGGTATGCCAACAGGTCTGTCCTGACACTCCTGTTGCCAACAAGTCTGCAAAGAGAAACAAAAAGTAACTTTATCAAAAGACATCTAAGAACTTGTAGTATATGATTCTTTCAAAACCCTTTTCTTCAAATAATATACTTCCATCAAAAATATGTTCTTCTTTGGTTCTTTTTCATGGATTCTTCTCGGTGGTGTACTCATGACTCAAAGAAATTGAACCGGATAATGGGATATTCAATAATAGCCACTGTGATAGATTGTTTGGGTTCTTCTTTGTGTCCTTCTTGATTATTAAGGTACACAATTTCACAAACAAAAAAATTATTTGAGACAAATGATTATTTCTCAAGAATAGAGAGATAGCAAGTGGTCAAAGGATCCAAAAGGTAAAAAAGTTGAAAGTATATTTTTACAAGAAACATTTTGGAGGGATATTTTGTATACTCTCAAGTTGACGGGTCCTATTGTTAGTGTCCTTAGATTAGTTGATGGGAAAAGAAAGCTGACAATGGGTTACATTTATGCGGATATGGAAGTGTCAAAATGCTTATTAAAAAGAGTTTTAATGAGCAAAATGAATCTTATGAAAAATCTTTTAAGATTGTAGACAAAAGGTGGAATTGTCAACTTCATCATCCATTACATGTCACAGGATATTACTTAAACCCATCGATCTTCTATGATGATGCAAACCTTATTACGGAGAATGAAGAATTATGGGTGGTTTATTTGAATGTATTGAGAAGTTGTCTCATGGAGGAGAAAAATAACAACAAAAAATTACCACGGAGATTTCTCTATATCAAAATGCCGAAGGGCTTTTTAGTAGAAATATGGCTGTCAAGCAAAGGAAGACCAAAGCTCCCGATAATTATAAACACAAATATTTCTATATAATATATATTACAAAATATTATTGCAGGACCGGTGAAGGGTGGTCACTTACAACACAAAGAGGAGATTAATCAAACTTAATCAAACAGTAAACTGGATTAACCACAATAATGATACTAAGAACACAAGTAATGAGTAAGAGACAGAACAAGAGAACACAAGAGATTGGGTTTCAAGGATGCAGTATATTGCTTTATCAAGTTCTATTACAAGTGTTACAAAGCATGAAGAAAGATACTAGAACATGAAATACTTATACTACAACCTACAGCCGGCTATACTTTGAAAGCCAGCTGGATACAATTGACTAGACACAAACAAAATCAATTGTAGAGTCAAAAGGCATATCTGCCTTTTGACTTGTGACTATGACATGCCATAGCTCACATCCTAATATATTACAAAAAGGATAAAAGTACATAAAGTAGAAAGCATGGACTCAAGACCTCAATGTACAGTTTACCAAAAGCATGTACCTTTCACCAACTCATGTAAGTTGGTGACTTTACAGAGTTGCAGCGGAAAGGTGGTCCAGCTTTATGGTAAAGTACACCAGATAAAGTCATATCTCTAAAAGTCTTCGGAAGAAATCTGTCTTCACTCTTTGGCTTCGGAAGACTTCACTTTTGGCTTCGGAAGATATTGGTCTTGGCTTCGGAAGATTTTACACTTAGAATATTTCTAGTGCATGGTGTAAAACTTTCGAAGCATTTCTACTTCAGTTCTTTAGTGCATGCTTGCAGAGAGACTTTGGATGTTTTGGCTGCATCAGACTTATAGAATCCTTACAAACTCCCCCTAGGCTGATGCTACCAAAACACTTAGAAGATTTTCAGATGTTTGTAGTCTTCAGCATAATGATGACCATACCCTTCTTCATTAGATGGTCAGGATCATTCGACTCTCATAGTATCTTCTCATCTCAAAGAGATCATGCAGAGGTAAGTTGATTATGTCTTGCCATGTATAGACATTCTCAACACCTTGATCTCTGATCACATGCCATCTTTCTGGATTAGTAGTGAAGGTCCAGGATAAGATGGGTGTCTCAGCTGTAAGAGGAGCCACTTGAATTGGAGTTGATTGGGCTGCCTCTTCATTCACTTTCTCAGGTTGATCTGACTCAGCCTGAGATGTAGAGGTAGATGATTTAGGATTCTTCTTTTTAGACTTTGCTTTAGAAGCCATCCTCTTCTTCCTCTTAGAGGACTTTAACTGAGAAGACTGGTCTGCAGCACCTTGTTGATCATCCTTGTCTTTCTCAGTTGGGTGTTCCTCCCTCACAGGTTCAGAAGGAGAGGGAGTTTGACCCTGCTGTGGATCAGAAGATGAAGCTTGCTGAGGTTTAGCAGGAGGTTCGGGTTGTGTTGTCTCAGGTTGTTCAACCTTAACCTCCACTTCAGGTGGGATTTGACTTGGAGGAGAGTGTAAGTCAATCAGCTCTCCACTCTTGATCTTCTGCTTGATTACCCTGATATGCTCATCCATTGTGGATAGAGACATAGGGCCAAGTTCCTTCCGGAGAATTCCATACAGCTTCAAGAAGCTCATCATCCTTTGTCTGTCAGCAGACTTCTTCATACTCTTTTGGATGATAGCTCTTGACTTTGCAGCCTCTTCCATCATCTTTCTCTTTGTAGCTTTTTGTTCTTTGAGCACTTGAAGTTCAAGTGTTTGAGATACTCAAACTCAATGTACTCAAAGGACAAAGGAAGAAGTGCAGATGCCTGGTAGAGACCTGTGGCACTCAGGTAGTTGATCATGTTTTGTCTGTCTGTTTCTTTGTCTACCTGAGGTTCTTGTGTTGAAGCCATAGTCTCTTGCACAGGGCTTTCTTAAACTGGGGAGAGAGTAGGAGCATGCTTGTAGAGTCTTTTCTGTCTCTTCTCCTCTTTGAATTGGAGAAGTAACCTTGCATCCTCTTTTTTTTTCATCTCTCTTGACACTTCCATGTCAGCCAGTTCATTAGTTGCTCTAAGGGGAGAGAAATAATCTCATCTATGTCATAGTTCCTGGTCTGCAGGTAAGTAATCCTGACTGCCTTCAACTCATCATCTTGAGTGTTTGGTCTGGGAGCAGCCCTGATTGCAGCTTGCATAAAACCTGAAGACCCAGAGGAACTTTCTCCCCTTAGCTTCCTCTTCCTCTCTCTCTCTCTTCTCCTCCTCAATTTCCTCAGGAGTCAAAATCCTTTTCCCTTTGTCACCCACAGACCTTTGTGACTCAGGGTGGATAGAGGTTTGGCCTTTATTGCTTGGTGTAGCATCCATGCTCTGGCCAGAGAGAGGTTGTGAGACACCTTCACCAGCAGGTGTTTCACCGAGGGAATGAATTTCTGAAGCAGTTGTTGGTGTGACAGGGCTCTCAGGCTCTATCACTGGGCCTTCAGCCAAGTTTTCCCTTTGAAGCTAATCTCAGGGTCTGCCTCAGCATCCAGTTGACCAATGACATTACCTGATTGCCTTTGTCTCCTTCTTAGGCTGAACTCTTCAGTAATTCTGTCTTGAATTCTGAGTGCCAACCTGTCAGCTTGTCTTGATTTGCTTGGATTGACAAGTGGCATGTTGACCAGATCAAGACCTTCATAGTAGTTCAAGGTTTGAAAATCAAATACTTCTTGTTGCCCTTGAACTCTGTGAAGAATAAGGGCTCTTCTATCAGCATCATACCTCCACCCAATGATGTAGTTTGAAGTTCCTTGAGGTGGGGATGACATAGCCCTTGGTATACCTTCCTCAAAGAGACTCCTGATGATAGAGTCTATAGAGTCCACATTAATGTGAACTTGAGGAAGTTGCTGAGTATGCACAATTGCAAGTGAGGATGGTGAGTCCTCAATGTTCATACTCTCTGAAGAACTCCTAGGTTCTGTGTCTGTAATGACTTTCTCCCCCTTTTTGGTAGCATCACCCTCTTGCATAGGTGAGCTAGAGGTTAGGTCAACCACATTCACAGGTTCTTGTGTTCCTGGTTGAACTCTTCTTAAAGGCCTCCCAGCTAGTTTTTCCCTGAGATAAGATATCTCAAGTTGTTGATCATTGACCCTGTTGTGAAGGGTAGTCACCTGAGATTCAAGATGACTAACCTTAGAGACTAAATAGAAGCATGTTTTTGACATTTTTGCACCTTTAGTCTCATATTCCCCTCTTCTTCATCAGAAGAATCATTAGGGGATGAGATGATTGGACCAAAGTCCTCTCTCTCTCACCACCAGCTTCAGGTTCTTGGCTGCTGGATTTCCTCTGCTCAGTGACATTCTCAGTTGAGATGTCAATGGGCTGAGTTGCCATGGTTGAGGTCTTAATAATGTAATCACTTGCAGAATTGAGAGCCTCTTCGATATGGATATCTTGAACAGGTTCAGAAGTATCCACCTCAGTTATAGGTGACTGATGTGGGCTAGACTGAGGAGACTCAGGAGTACTCATCTCTATTTGAGTAGGGGAAGAGAAGAGAGACTCATGGTACTCACTGAAACCTAAGTCTTTATCAGTATAGAATGAAAGGTTGGGAATGGGTTGATTTAGATCCAAAGGCTGGGGATGGTAACTGTCCCCTTAAGGTTGTTCACTTGAGTGTTGAGACTCAGAGTGAAGGCTTAAGGCAGTTGGGCTTGTGAGCTCATCAGGGTGAGCATGAGGAACCTCAGCCCTGATTGTTGAAGAGATGGGAGTGGTTTGCTCCTCAGGGAAGTGGGAGCTCTAGTGTCCACTTCTTCATGTAAAGGTGAGTATATGGGGACCTGCACAGACTCAATAGCTTGAGCAGGGGTTCGTTTGAATTTTCTTTGGTAGGTGAGGGTTACTTGAGGTCTTTTTAGTGTTAGAGAAGTAGAAGGTGTGGGTTCAACACTAGCTTGTGTTGCTAGGTTGTCACCTTGAGCAATGAGCTCTAACATTTTGGGGACAAGGGCTGTTTCTACCCCTGAGAAGCCTACAGTTGGCTTCTTCATGATTTAAAGATGCTGGGATTCATCTGTCCAAATTTAAGAATATTATCTGTTTCCCTCAACTGTGAGCCCAGTTCACAGTTGAGAATGTGTTGAACATATCTAGGAAACATATAATACTCTAAGGAGTCCAAGTTAGCAAGCAAGTTTGTATAGACAAATTGAGAGTACCTGAACTTGACCCCTTGAACCATTCCATGCACTATGAAGGAGAGATCCTCAGAAATCTGGTCCCACCCTCATGCTTGTTTGACAAGCTGTGAATAACCACATCGAGTAGGTATTTCACTGGGATGAGACCTTCCTTTTCCTGAAGGTCTTTACAGAGAAATCTCCCCATAGCCCATCTGCTCAAAAGAATGATTGATAGCTTCCTTTGGGAAGGACAACTCACCTTCTTCATCATCCAGCTGCAAATGAGTGTTGATGATGGCCGGAGTGATGAAGATTGTCCTTCCTTGCACTGTGGCAGACAGTGCCTTCTCCCCATCCATGATGACCTCTTGGCAGGTCTTCCAAAATTCAAGCAGATGATCCTCATAGAGAGTAGGATCAATGGTTAGGGAGGTGAAGTAATTAGATAAAGCTAAGAAACGGCAAATCTCTGAGAAACTATCATCTTTCTTAACAGAGCAACCTGATTGTGTTGTCTGTGAAGTTGCATGGAGAAATCTGCTTAAGGTTGGCCATTTTAGAAGCTTAAGGATGAAGAAAGGTGAAAAGCAAAGGCGGTTTGGGAATTAGGTTTGAGGAATAGTAGAATTGAAGAAGATAGTAAGGGAGAGGGGGAACCGTTGGGTATTTATGTGAAAAGGATTTGAACCAAAGTTCATGAAAGATGATAAACTTTGAAATTCGAATGTCGGTCCCACCTCTGAAAAAGTAGTTTACTTTTGCTCAAAAAGTAGTTTTCTTGGAATTCGAAAAGCTTCGAAGGTAAATTATCTTCGGAAGTTTTAATGAAAAAGCTTCCGAAGCTAAAATGACTTCGGAAGAATTTCCTGAGAATCTTGAAAATTTTGCTTCGGAAGAGAAATAAAAACTTGAATGCTTTGTATATAAACAACAAAGCTTCCGAGAGTTAATTTTGCTTCGGAAGGAAAAAGTCCTTAAAAACAAATAAGTGTCTGAGACAAGTATTTAAGCTTCGGAAGATAGATTGAAACCTCTTCCGAAGGTAAAATTTCTTAGACAGTTATTTATTTTGAGACATGATTTGCTTCCGAAGGTAAAAATATATCTTCCGAAGGATCAGAAAATTTTCAAGAATCTAAGGAAAGTCTTCAAAAAGGATTTTATATCCAAAGAAAACATGAGCTTATGAAAGTGATGAACTAGACAACTTAGGACACACATATTTTAAGAAATAATTAGAATTAGTTTTAAGAAAAGATCTACTCAAAGTTAATCATCCCAATAGCTGATATTAGATATTTAAATCTCTGTTCATCAAAAGCTTTTGTAAACAGATCAGCATATTGTTCATCTGTATGAACTTTGACTAGTTTAATTAATCCCTTTTCATAGTTATCTCTTATTAAATGATACCTGATATTGATGTTTTTAGTCCTTGAGTGCTGCACAGGGTTCTTAGTGATAGAGATAACACTATTGTTGTCTATGTGAATGGGAGTCTCCTTGAAGTTAAATCCATAGTCCAGCATCTGATTTTGAATCCAAAGCACTTGAGCACAGCAACTTGCAACAGCAATGTATTCAGCCTCAGCAGTTGATGCAGACACACATGATTGTTTCTTGCATTGCCATGAGACAACCCTTCCACCAAGGAATTGACATCCCCAGATGTAGACTTTGCAGTCATGTTGCAACCACCATAATCACTATCTGTATAAGCATACAGATTGAAGTCAGGATTCTTTGGATACCATAAACAAGTGTTGAAGCACCTTTGAGGTATCTTAGAATCCTCTTGACAGTGATGAGGTGAGACATCTTAGGGTTGGCTTGATATCTTGCACAAATACATGTAGCAAACATGATATCAGGCCTGCTAGCTGTAAGATACATAAGAGACCCAATCATAGCCCTGTATAAGTGTTCATCTACACACTCCCCCTCAAGATCAGGTCCAAGGGAGTGGTTTCTGGCTATGGGTGTCTTAGCAATCTTACAATCAGTCATGTTGAACCTCTTGAGTATGTCCTGAACATACTTTGACTGACTTATGAAGATACCATCTTCAACTTGCTTCACTTGAATTCCCAGAAAGAAATTGAGTTCTCCCATTGCACTCATTTCAAATCTGTCTTTCATCAGCTTCTCAAAGTCTTTGCAGAGCTTTGGATTAGTTGAACCAAAGATGATGTCATCTACATACACTTGAACTAGCAATATGTCATTTCCTGTCCTTTGATGAAGAGAATTCCATCTATAGTACCTCTCCTGTATCCATGTTTGCAAAGATACTCAGACAATGTCTCATACCACTTCCTGGGTGCCTGATGCAGCCCATAAAGAGCTTTGTCAAGCTTGCAACATAATCAGGATGATCAGGGTCTATAAAACCAGGTGGCTGTTTGACATACACCTCTTCATCAATCACTCCATACAGAAAAGCACACTTCACATCAAGTTGAAAGACCTTGAAGTTCTTGGATGCAACAAATGCCAGGAATATCCTAACAGCTTCTAATCTTGTTACAAGAGCAAAGACATCAGTGTAGTCAATCCCTTCTTCTTGTGTGTATCCTTGAACAACTAGTCTTGCCTTGTTCTTGATGATAATGCCTCTATCATCCTTCTTATTCCTAAACACCCATTTGGTTCCAATGGTAGTCTTCCCATGAGGAAGAGGACAAAGGTTCCAAACTTTTTGCCTTTTGAATTGAAGCAACTCTTGTTGCATAGCTTCAACCCAACTTCCATCCTTTAGAAAATCATCAACTTTCTTTGGCTCTATCTGGGATAAGAAACAAGAGTGAAGACAAACATTTGCTTCATGGGTTTGTCCTCTTGTTCTTACCCCTGTGACAACATCTCCAATGATATTTAAGGTGGGGTGAGACTTGTGGATTCTTAGCTGAGGGATCACAGCAAGTTGCTGAGAAAGATCCAAATTTGAGAAATTTAGATCTGGCATAGATGATTCACCCTCCACATTACCACACTTATCAAGATTAACTTGATCCAATGAGTGTGTGACATCATTGATGTTGTCATCTATGGTGTGGTTATTAGCATCAAGGAATTCCTGATCACTTTCACCATCACCATTGTTGTCTTCTACAATTGAGGTATCTTTATCTGGTTGAGGAGCCTCTGAGCTGGAATTTGAAGGCATCCCAGATGTATCAGCTGAATTTGTCATTGTAGTGCTGATAGAAACCTTATTTGCTGAAGTAGTCATAACTGGAGCTGAAGATGTATGAGTTGAGGGTCTTCCTAGCTCAAATCTTGGATCAGGATCACCTGTATTTAGATTTTCTGTAGATCCTGAAACATTCTCACAAGATTTGTTAAAACAGTTGGTAACTAAATCAAGATCAAATAGCCAATCAGGACCAGAACCAGCCACACAGGGTGTGTGTTCATTGAAAGTCACATTGGCTGACTCCTCAACAATTCTAGTTTTGAGATTGTATACTCTATAAGCCTTAGCCTGGGAAGAGTATCCAATGAAATGTCCATCATCTGATTTCTCATCAAATTTGGCAATTTGATATTTGGTATTCAAGATGGTGCAAGGACATCCAAATGACCTGAGAAAACCAATGAAAGGTTTTCTCTTGTGCCAAAGTTCATAAGGAGTCTTACCATGTGTCTTAACTACTAAAACTCTGTTTTGCACATAGCAAGCAGTGTTTACTGCCTCTGCCCAGAAGGTGATGGGCAGTTTAGAGTCAGACAACATAGTTCTTGCAGCTTTAATTAGTGTCCTATTTCTCCTCTCAGCAACACCATTTTGTTGAGGAGTCCTAGGAGCACTATATTGTCTTGTAATACCTTTTTCATAACAAAATGTATCAAGGGTTTGATTCTTGAATTCAGTCCCTTGATCACATCTTATGGTTTTGACATTGTGATCACTTTGATTCTCAATTTTTAAGATGAAAATCTTCAGAATCTCAGGGGTCTCATCCTTAGTTCTAAGAAAGAAAACCTAAGTGAATCTTGTAAAGTCATCTGTGATCACCAAACAATAAGAGGTCCTTCCTAGACTTATTACACTGGTGGGGCCAAAGAGATCCATATGTAATAAGTGTAGGGGAGTAGTGATGGAGTTTCTTTTCTTAGGCTTGTGAGATACCTTATGTTGCTTCTCTTTCAACATGCAACATAATGATCATCACTTGAAAACTCTTTCTTTGGCATTCTAGTTACCAAATCATGTTTAATTAGTTTATTCATGTTCTTAAAGTTTACATGACATATTCTTTTATGCCATAGGAAAGACTCATCACTATTGGCTTTAGACAGAAAGCATGAAACTTCTCCAGAGGGAATGTTTCTTGCAAGTCCATCTTGTACATGTTCCCTTTCCTGGGGCTCTAAGCAGGATGTGCTCATGAGTAATGACCACTCCAGGCTTGAGAACAATGCACTCATGCTCAGTAAAGAGCATGTTATGACTCTGATCACAAAATTGGGATACACTCAGAAGATTGTACCCAAGCTCCTTGACAAAGTTTATCTTTTCAATGCTGAGCTTACCATTTGTGACCTTGCCCCTTCCAGAAATGTAACCACCTTCATTTCCTCCAAAAGCAACTGGTCCTCCATCAATCCTCTCAAAGTTATGGAGTAGTGACCTATTGCCTGTCATGTGCCTGGAACAGCCACTATCAATGATCCAGACATTCTTGTTTGTCTTGAGCTGTTCCTGCACAAAGAAAATGATTAGTTACATTTGGAAACCCAAGCCTTACTTGTCTTGGGCTCACTAAGTATAATAGAAGGTAATGCAACAGTAATAGATCCTATGGTTGTGTTAGGAGGATCTTGAGCTGTTGTTGATGGAGAAATTTCAGTCACTTGGTCTTTCTTAGACTTCCATACTACCTTTGGAGTCTTGGACTTGACCTTCAAAACTTTGGAAGCTTTTGGGACTTCGGAAGATTTGATGACTGAACCTTCGGAACATTCTGCAGTCACTGCAGCAGACTTCAGTGCTTCGGAAGAATTCCTTTCTTCCGAGACCAATTTCTCTTCCGAAGGTAATTTTCCATTTGCCTTCTTCTTAGATTTGGAGCTTCCGGAGGAAACAGACTTTCCTTCCGAAGCTTGAATCTTCTTGGAACTCTTTGAAGTCTTTGTCTTGGTCATATGGACAGTACTTTTAGGATTGTATGGACAATACTTAGCAATATGAGAGGTACTTTCACACATGACACACAACATTTTCTTCTTCACAAGAGTCTTCTTATGAGAACAAGATTGTCTTTGGTCACATCCCTTCTCCACCTTCATCTTTGAAGATGCTGAGACAGTTCTTATGGGCTGGGAAATGTTCTTGGAGTTTGATGGTCCAGGCTGTGCAGCAGTGGTACACAGCAGATCAGTCTTCTTCTTAGTACTGAGATGATTAGAACAAGAACCAGAACCCTTAGCTGAAGAGTTTTGGTTGATGTCTTCAGTCTTTACTACTTCAAACCCCGCAGAGATAAAAACTTGTTTATGCTTAGAGTCAAAAGTAGCCTTAATCTCTTGAGCCTTCCTTGCTTTTCTTTTGGTCTTCCTGATCAAGTTCTTTCTCATTGACTTGGTCATCACAGTAATCTTCTTCTCCTCAGAAGGATAGTGGCCCTTCTTAGAATCCTCCTCTTCACTCTTCTCAGAGGAATTCTTCACTATCTATTCTTCATCCTCTTCACTTATAGGATCTATGAGAGGAAGCTCATCTTCACAAGTTCCACACCTTGGAGATCTTACAAACAAGATTGTGTGTGGAGGAGCTATCTCATTTGATCCCAGTCCATGTCTATTTTGATAACACACCTTGTTGTGCAGGGATGAGGATATCATGTTCTTGAAGGTCTGTAACACCCCGAAAAGTCGAAACGAGTCATTAAGGATAATGGGCTTAATTAATGGGTATTTAATAATTGAGGGAAATGGTTATGGGCTAAATTGGGTTTATGGGCAAGAGCCTAAGTGATTAAGGCCCATAATCAGCTCTTAACCTACCTAAATCAGCCTCCATCTCCATCATTTGAACCCTAGCTCCCAAAATTCATAGAGAGAGAAAGTAGAGGGAGAAAGTGAAGAAAACTCAAGATTTGAAGCTTCCAAGGTTAAGAGATTGAAGATCTGGGTGTTGGAGCATCAAGACCTAAGAAAGAAGCAACAAATCCAGGTAAGAATCGACCTCTAAACCCTTCTGTAGATCAAACCCGGATTCTAGGGTTTTGGGTTTTGAAAAGTTGCAAAGAATCGCATAAAGGTCACATTTTTACGTATGAAAACATGTATAAAACTTAGATTTAGCCTCATGGATGATAAACTAAGAGATTGGACGTAAAAAGTTATGATTTTTGGTTAAAAACGGTCTGGTTCCTAATTTTTAAGCGATCTGCGAAACTGCATATGCATCTAGCGAAATTGCATATTCAATCAGCGAAACTATGAGGACTTCCTGCGAAACTATAGTTTCGCAGGTAGTTTCGCAGACATGGTTTTCCAACGAAAGTTGGGCGAAACTGGCAGCGAAACTGCCAGCGAAGTTGCCAGCGAAACTAGCAGCGAAACTGCTGGTGAAACTAGCAGGGAAGCTATTGGCGAATCTAACTGCGAAATTGCTAATCTTGCAGCGAAATTAGCAGCGAATTTAGGCAGAAATTAACCCCTTTAAGTGTTAGCTTATCTTCAGGCTGTGTAGAGTGATCCTAGCCTTGTAAGCTTAGCTTAGAAGTTATTCGTGGTATCCAGGTGAGTTCTAGATCCCCTATTTATAAGTTTTCCATGTTTTGGGGCTATTATGCATACTAAATTTACGTTTTTAAATGACCAAAATTTTAAGGGGTTTTAACCGGGAGTACGATTTTTTCTATAAGTAAATGTGCTATATAAATGACCAAGTTTTAGCCAGGGCCGTTGCCTCTTGGACCCCACTAGGGGCTGCTGCCCCTAGGACCCCGCTGTCAGCGGCTGCCGCCCCCGAACCCCCGCTGTCCCGCGGCGGGTCGGTTATGTTTTATGATGATTAGTACTTGGTATGTTTGTGTACTTAATAAATTAAGTATTATATATTAAAGTGGAAGGTGATATTAATGAAAAGTGAAACTTAATGAATGTTACCCCAGGGCCCGATTGATGATGAAAAATCTTGCAAGCACTATGATAGACTTCACTTATGTGAGTCTGATGTGTGATGATGGATCCGTATTCATGAACGGGCTATGTGCCTTGTAGTGTGGATCAATTGTCAAGGGTTAGCTACCGTATTCATGTGTACCGACAGGGATTGGCATTTGTTGTCGATCAACATGGAGCTCTTGCTTTGTGCAATCTCGTTTAAGATGAAAGCGAAAGATATTGAAAGATAATGAAAGAATGAAAGATAATGAACATGCTTATTATGATGCAAGTTATGTTATGTACTATGATGTATGCATGGTCATTATATGAAGGATAAAGTTTATATTTTCTTATATTATTTAAAACTAGAACTCACTCAGCAAAGCTGACTTTTATGCATAATAGTTGGCAGGTAAGTGCTGATACTGAGGATGGCACACAGAGCTACTTGGGGAGCTATGGATGGCATTCATATTTATGAAATCTTTATTGTAATTTGAGAACAAGTAATATGTTTTGTTTGCAATTAAAGGACAAATGTATGAGTACGATATGGTTTCTAAGTTTTAAATAAATGTCTAATTATTTCCGCTGCAATGTTTTGTTATTAAATTGACTTTTATGCTATGATTAACCAACTGTGAGGCTTTCCGGGATCGGGGCCTTACAAGGTCTCTTCTTCAAGAACACTCTTTTCTGCCCTGGCTTTGCTGATCATAAGCTCAGCCTGACACTCAGTCAGCTTGGTTATGAGATCTTTAATTTGAGTCGTAAAATCTGTATGCTCATGTTTTAGAACTGAAATGGTTTTCTCTAAGTCCTCTATCTTTAGTTTATAATCATCTTCAGACTTTCTAAAACCAGATTTTAAAATGTTTAAGGACTCAAGATCAGATCTCATCTCCAAGTTATAGGACCTGTATATATTAACTTTAGCAATGCATTCAGGAGTGCAGAGATGTTCCAATACCTTGGCTTCATCATGATCTTCCATTAGTGCTTGGTTTGGAGAAGCATCTTCCACCTGAAAGCTCCAATCAAAGCCTTCTTCTTCAACAGCAACAGCAGCTTGTTGCTTTGGCTTCTCATTCTGAGGGGCTTTCTCAGTGTAGTTTGGTTTGGTTTGTGCTTGGCCACCATTTGTTTTAGGTGCCTTACACTCTCTAGCAAAGTGGCCCATCAGGTTACAGTTGTAACACTTGACTTTACTTTTATCCAAGCCAACCTTTCCACTGGTTGCATTGCTTGGAAACCTCCTTCCAGTTCTCCTGTAGAACTTCTTGGCTCTATGAGTGAGAAGAGCCATCTGCTGGACTATTTTCATATATTCTAGATCATCTGAATGGATACAATCCAGGTCTTCAAGAGTGAAAGGAGAGTTGCCACAACTTTCATCAGAAGACGCAAAGGCTTGAGAAGAGCTTGTCTCTTGGAATGGGCTTCCTTGAGTGTAGTTCTCCCTGGGTGTCTCTAGGAAGGTGATGAAAGGACCCTTTGGTGAATTGTCAGGGTAGCATATGAGATGATGTTGGGGTTCTATGCTATCCCTTTCAACCACATGCAGGGCTGAACCTAATTGATTGTTAGAGTTGCCAGATGAACCTTGCATGTTCATCTCCATCTGGTAACCACTGATAATCCCATAATAGTTTTGAGAT
Source organism: Flaveria ramosissima (assembly GCA_025215565.1). Classification (NCBI taxonomy): domain Eukaryota; kingdom Viridiplantae; phylum Streptophyta; class Magnoliopsida; order Asterales; family Asteraceae; genus Flaveria; species Flaveria ramosissima. The sequence goes on along the minus strand of JACVEC010000265.1, from coordinate 292,345 downwards.
TTTCAATCCTCTTGATCACCACACAATAGTGTGTCCATTGCCTAGTAAGTGAGGACATGAACTTCCTTACAATGTCTCTATTTTCAAGAGGAACTCTTCCATCCACAAGGGTATCCATTATCTCAACATACCTGAAGTATCGCTGAGTCATGGTTTCACCTGTTTTGAAGGTGAAGTTTTCAAACTGCTGCTTCAGGAGATCCTTCTTGTTCTCCTTGGCTTCAGAGGAGCCTTCATACATCAGTTTTAGTGCATCCCACAGCTGCTTAGCTGTTTTGCACTTCTTGAAACCTCTGTACACAGAGTTTGAAAGGGCAGTTTGAAAGGCTGTCATGGCTTTTCTATCAATCTCTACTCTCTTCCTATCTTCATTAGAGTAGTTAGCCACATCTTTGGGAATCATACCAGCACTAGTAGCAGAAGGAGTGCAGGGTATGAAAGGTCCATTTTCAACAGACTCCCACATTCTTGAGTCTAGAGACCTGATGAAACCTTCCATTCTCATACACCAAGTGTTAGGTCCAGGATCAATAGATCTAGTTTATTATGTATAGGCTTAGTACTTGAATTAATATCTGAAATGAATATTTGTAATTTATTATTGTGTATGCATTAAATATATAGGTTAACCCATTTATGTGTGTGTTGATTTATGTATGGTTGCAGGTACAAACATTACAATTGGTCAATTTATGAAATTGACCAAGTGTAAGAAACATCTACGGATGAACATTTTGTTCTTCCGTACATATATTTCTTACAAGTAATTTTACATCCGAAGATCTTCTGCGGATGAACAACCAGAAGTGAAGAACAAGTTTCCTTCGGAAGAACAAGATTCCTTCGAAAGAACAAGACTTCTACGGAAGAACAAATCATCTACAGAAGAACAAATCATCTACGGAAGAACAAATTCCTACTGAAGACACTATTCCTGCGGAGTCCAAACACTTTGTATAATACAAGTGTTACAAGTCAACAAGTCAACAAGGTAGTTATGCGAATCCCGAGAAATCCGATGATTCCTTAACTGAAACAAATCAAATCCCAAGAGATCCGGTGTTTCCTATAACTGAAACATCATTGTCTATATATATGGATCCTAGGTTTCGATTCAAGCACCATTGTGTTAGACGATTGATTGATCGACAATAGCAATAGCAATACGACAATCACTTCAAAGTCTCTCAATCAAACCCTAGCAGCCGTCACATCATAGCATACTTTGATATCATTCATTCATTATATTTGTAATCATTAACATGTTCTAATGAAATACTAATTAATCATTAATTGTGTTTTGTTACGTATGTTCTTGAACATTTATTGATATTTAAAGTTATTTAAAACAATTAAACCAAATCAACGTTGATTCCGCAAAACGTTGAATTGCCATCAACCGACACTGATAATTCCTGTTGAGGATCCTTGGACTCACAGGTGGTATCAGAGCCAAGTGCTTATTGATTAGATCAATGATCTATCAGTGTTAGTTGTGTTTAATTGATTTTAATTTCGTAGATTCGTCTGTTCTTACTGATTAGATCTACGGCTGTCGTTTAACCACAATCGATTTAATTAACTTGTTTCTATATTCAAATCAATTGAATAGCAGATCTTGTTAATTATTCTCATCAATTAACATCATGAGCAACTTCAGTGGATCATCTTTCCAACCTCCGAAGTTGGAAACAAAAGCAGACTTCAAGTCATGGAAAATCAAGTTTAGGAATCATGTAAACTATACTGATTCTGACTTATGGGTATCCATTACTGAAGGTCCTTATATTCCACCCACTCTTGGGCCGGATTATAATGACAAAAATCAACCAATCAGTACCAAAGATCTATCATCTGATGATGTCAAAAAGGTCAAAGTTGATATCAAAGCATACAGTTTGCTTAGTATGGCTTTACCTGAAGAGATATTAATCAGGTGTGAGAATTACAAAACAACACACTCCTTATGGAAGATACTTCATACTCTCTGCGAAGGGAGTGATGAGATAAGAAGCATAAGGAGAGACACCCTCAGATCGCAATATGAAACATTTCATCATATTGAGGGTGAATCAATTCCTCAACAACTTCATAGATTCATGCAGTTGGTAACTGAGATGAATATTCTGGAATTGAAGTATACCAGTGAGGAATTAAACAAGAAAATGCTCCACACTTTGCCAGAAAGTTGGAAGCATACTGTATCCATGTTCAAGAACACTATAGATCTGAAATCAACTGGTCTAGATACTCTGGTTGCAAAAGTGAAGCTCTTAAAATGGACGAAAAATCAAGAAACAAGAGTGTGAGAACCCATGTCAGACCCTATCACTTCAAAGAAACAAATAATGTTGGAAGTGCATTTATTTCAAACCATGAAAGTGATAACTCTTGTGCTAGGAGTGATGATGAGGAGGAAGTTAGCTTTTATGCTTCTAAACCCTCAAAGAAATCATCTCAAGATAAGAATCAAAAGAATAAAGGAAGAACTGCTGATCGACAAGATGCAACTGCAGCAACAGCTAAGTCTTCACATTCAGCCAATCAGTCAGAACCAATTACTGTGATATTGGACTCTGAAGAACAAAGAGCAGCCTTTGCAGCTTTTAGTTCCAGTTTTCAAGCATATCTGGAAAGCTCTCTAACCTCTGCAAATATCTGCCAACAAGACTTAGAAGAACTACCTCCTGATGTAGTGGAAGAAATGGATCTACAATGGCAGATGGCCATGATTGCTTATAGAGCAAAGCAATATCTCAGGAGAAATAAGAACTTGGCTTCAGCAAGTAAAACTTCAAAGATTGGGGTTGACAAATCAAAGGTAAGATGCTACAAATGCAATCTCTATGGACATTTCTCAAAAGAATGCAATCAACAGTCATATCCAGAGATGAGACAACTTCAACAACATCAGCAACATCAGATTCAACCTCATCAACAATCATCTTCTCAAAGACCTCTGCACAAACAATCTCAACTGATCAATGCATCCCCACCAGCCACCAATGAATCAGCTGGACCTAGCAACTCAAAGGAGTCAGGGTTGATCATACTTCAAGATGGAACGTGTGACTGGAGTGTGTATGAAAAGAAGTCTTGGAAGAGAATCAAGCATTGATGGCTCATTGGATCAAACAGTTCCACCAATGGCAAGAGAGGTAAAAGAAAGGTTGTGTTCATCAACATGTGTTGAGGAAGTTGAACGATATAGAGTTCATGCTCAACAGTTGGCTGATAAAGTAAAAGAAACTATGATTTTGAATGAATCCCATGTTAGAGAACATAAATTGTATCAAATAAAAATTAACTCTTTGCAAAAGGATTTAGAAAAATTTGTTTCTGAAAACTATAGCCTAAAAGCCCAAGTTGAGCATCTGACCACTTCCTTAACAAAATCCATGGCTGATCATTCATCAACTGAAGTGAAACTTCAGAAGTTTCAATTATCATCTCAGCAATATGAGAAATTACTAAATTCTCATATTGAATCAAAGAAAAGGTCTCGGTTGGGTTATAATGCGGTTGCACCACCTATAAATGATAACTACACATCTTTACCTACAACAATGACCAACACTCTGTCAAATCATTTTGTGCCTGGCACCAAGTTTGAAAAAGAATCAACTCAAATCAAAATTAATGATGAAGCTGAGGTGAGTGAAACTGAATCTTCTGGATCAGAATCTTTAAATCAAAATGATTCAGAATTTGATTATGATAATTGTGATGACTTGGATGATTCTGATGAACATGATGTTGATCAAATAACCACTGGTAAGAATGTTCATTTTAAAACACATATTCCAAAAGTGCTTGAAGAAACAAAGTTGCCATATCCTCCTAAACAAAGAAACATGCTGAAGACCATCTGCAAGAGAATAGCTCAATTGAATGAAGGTCTTCAAAAACTAAGTCAGCAACAAGACTCCTCCAAGAAATTGAATGATGAATCTGTCATCACCAGGAAAGAGAGAGATTCAAGGAAAAGGCAAGAAAAAGGTAACAGCAGATCATCAACTGAAAAAGAAAACTTCAGCAGCTGATCTACGGAAGAGAAATTCAGTATCAATCAATCAGAAACATAAAGTTGAAAGAGAAGAAGCACATCCAAAGCTGAAGAAGAAATAAAAGTCAGCAAAACATAAGAATGATTCTGAAAAAAAATCAGATGGAAAATATTGCAAATGGTGTGACATGAGAAATCACAATACTGAAGAATGTTACTTCAGTAGCTACTGTTCCATTTGCAATATGAACAATCACATGACAGCTGAATGTTACTTCAACAAACATTATGGCATCTGCAACAAAAATAATCATTCCACTCAGGAATGTTATTTCAACAAAAAGAACAAAACAAAACGAACAAAGAAGAAAGAGTCAGATAAGTCTGAAACGGATACTGACTGTGAAATAGGGTCAAAATTGAAGAAGCCTGATCTAAAATCAAAGTCAAAATCAAAGGATAAAATGTCATCAAGTGTTCATTTAATGAAGAAAAGAACAACTGGTCAGCAGTCAAAAACACCCCACAAAAGGGTAGATTTGACAGATAAGGAATCAAAGGATGATGATTCATTTTTTGATAAATTTGAAAAGGAATTCAAATTCCTCTTTCAAAAACAAAAGATAGTGAGACATTTACAGTTTCATTATCAAAACAAAAGACTCAAACAAATGAAGTTGATTTGAATCAAGCAGAAATTAAGAAACAAGAATCTACTTCATCAACATCCCATTCAGCAAAATCATCCTCATCTAAATCAAATCAGAATGAATCAACCAAATCTAAAACTAAAACTTCAAAAATTATTCATGAAGGAGTAACTATTTTAGACTCTGTTGACAAACCCAAGATCACTAAGACTTGGGTTGTCACTTCTAACTGATTTTATTTCTGAATGCAGGAACAATATTGGAGAGCTGACAACAAGTGGTATGTTGACAGTGGTTGTTCCAGGCATATGACAGGAAACTGTTCTCTTCTCCATGATTTCAAACATAAAAATGCTTCTTATGTGGCATTTGGTGGGGATAAAATGGGAGGTAAAATTGTTGGTGAAGGGATGATAACAAATGGTGTACTCAAATTTGATAAAGTAAATTACTGTAAAAATTTACAATATAATCTACTTAGTGTGTCTCAAATTTGTATCAAAATTATACCACATTGTTTGATGATACTAACTGTTACATTCTTAAGCCAGGATTTATTGTTCCAGAAGATTGGATCCTCCTCAAAGCAGCAAGAAAAGGAAACACTTATGTTTTGGATATGAACAACACTTCACTCACAAAACATGAAACATGCCTTATATCTAAACTATCAAAAGATTTGTCTCAATTATGGCATAGAAGGCTTGTCCATTCTAACATGAAGAACATGAATAAATTGGTGAAAAATGACCTGGTCATTGGATTGCCAAACAAAGAGTTTCATTGCTCAACTCATTGTTCTTCTTGTTACAAAGGAAAACAACATAGAGTGTCACATAAATCCAAAACTATCAATACTAATACTACACCACTCAAATTGCTTCACATGGATCTGTTTGGTCCTACCAATGTAATGAGCATTGGAAAAAGGCAATATTGTCTAGTGATAGTTGATGATTTCACAAGATTCACATGGGTCTTTTTCTTAAAACAAAAAAGTGAAACATCAGAAACATTAATGGACTTTGTGATCAAGATTGAGAATCAACTTGATACAAAAGTTAAAATCTTTAGGAGTGATAATGGTACTGAATTTGTCAATTTTGAACTAGATTCCTTTTGCAGGAGCAAAGGTATTGCAAGACAATTCAGTGCACCAAGGACTCCACAACAAAATGGAGTTGCTGAAAGAAGAAACAGAACTCTCATTGATGCAGCAAGAACCATGCTAGCTGATTCACAACTACCTATCACTTTTTGGGCTGAGGCTGTGAATACTGCATGCAATGTTCAAAACAGAACATTAATTGTCAAAGAACATAACAAAACTCTTATGAGCTCCTATTTAAAAGAAAACCATACATAGGATATCTGAAAGTCTTTGGATGTCGTGTAACTGTTTTGAACATAAAAGAGTCATGGGAAAATTTTCAGAAAAAGCATATGATGGTTTCTTTGTTGGATACTCTTCAACATCAAAATCATATAGAGTGTATATTCCACAACATAACATTGTGGAAGAGACTCCTAATGTATCTTTTGATGAAACTGTATTTACAAAGTCAGTTAAAGGTTCATCATGGTTATTTGACTAGATGCTTTATCCAAATCATTTAACTATGATCATTTGAACAATACAGGATCTGATGAAGTATGTTATCCATTTGTTCCACCTCTTATGACTGAAGTAACCTTATCTGCTGATCCTCCAAGGATACGCCCATCTTCGGATGAAAACATTTCAGTAGAAGTAGATACTACATGTGGAAATGAACAGAATGCATCCGGAGAAGTTCCTACGGAAGACCAAAATGCATCCGAAGAAGTTCCTAAGGAAGAACAGAATGTATCCGGAGAAGGTCCTACGGAAGAACAGAATGCATCAGAAGAAGTTCCTACGGAAGACCAAAATGCATTCGGAGAAGTTCCTACGGAACAGAATGCATCCAGAGAAGGTCCTATGGAAGAACAGAATGCATCCGGAGAAGTTCCTACGGAAGAGCAAAATGCTTCCAGAGAAGTTCCTACGGAAGAGCAAAATGCTTCTGGAGAAGTTCCTACGGAAGAGCAAAATGCTTCCGAAGAAGTTCCTGCGGAAGAGCAAAACAAAACTGGAGATACTCCTGCAGCCCATACAAGAGACTCTCATGATCATTCAACTCCCATTGAACATTTTGACTATTTCTTAAATTCTCAACCTGAGCTGAATCAGTATGAGGCAATGGAAATGACTAACCTGGAATCGTCTATTCCAGTTGAATCAACTCCTTCAATGAGAATCCTTAAGACTCATCCACTTGACAACATCATTGGAAATCCTAAAAATAGAACTACAAGGAGCCAAAGTAGTACAGCCAACCTTTGTCTCTTCAACTGTTTTCTTTCTTAAGTGGTGCCTCCAAACATCAATGTTGCTTTAAAAGACAATAGCTGGATTGAAGCTATGCAAGAAGAGCTTCAACAGTTCAGAAAGCAAAAAGTGCGGTCTCTTGTTGATTTGCCTGAAGGTCAACATCCTATTGGAACAAGATGGCTATACAAAAACAAACTGGATGATAGAGGATTATTATACGAAACAAAGCAAGGTTGATTGCACAAGGATACACTCAAGAAAAGGAATAGACTATGATGAAGTTTTTGCACCAGTTGCAAGAATTGAGGCCATAAGAGTGTTTTTGGCTTATACATCATATAAGAAGTTTACTGTGTATCATATGGATGTCAAGTGTGCATTCTTATATGGAAAGATTGATGAGGAAGTTTATGTGTCACAACCCCCCGGTTTTGAAGATCCTCATTATCCTCATAGGGTATACAAATTAGATAAAGGCTTGTATGGTATTCATCAAGCACCAAGAAAATGGTATGAAACACTATCATCTTTCTTACTCAAGCATGGCTACAAAAGAGGAACTATTGATCAGACACTCTTTCTCAAACAAGAACATCAAGATCTCTTAGTAGTTCAAGTATATGTTGATGACATTATATTTGGTTTAACTAATAAGAGATTGTGTGTGAATTTTGAAGAGCTGATGAAATCTGAATTTCAGATGAGCTCAATGGGTGAATTAACCTTCTTGCTTGGCCTTCAAGTTCATCAAAAATCAGATGGGATATTCATCAACCAAGAGAAATACATACATCAAATTCTGAAGAAATACAATCTCGCTGAAGTATCCTCATGCAAAGCACCAGCATCAACAATTGATAAGATTGCTCCTGATCCCTCTGGAAAATCTATTGATAAAAAATTATATAGATCAATGATAGGTTCACTTATGTATTTAACTGCCAGTAGACCTGATATTATGTTTGCTGTGTGTGTATGTGCTAGGTACCAATCTGATCCCAAGGAGTCTCATCTCAATGCTGTAAAAAGAATTTTCAGATACCTCAAGTGAAAACCAGGACTTGGTCTTTGGTATCCAAAGGACAGAGACTTTACACTCTACTCATACTCAGACAGTGACTATGGTGGATGTAACAGTAACAGAAAATCAACAACCGGAGGATGCCAATTCATCGGACCAAGGCTAGTATCATGGCAGTGCAAGAAACAAACCAATGTTTCTGTATCCACAGCTGAGGCTGAGTACATTGCTGCTTCAACTGGTTGCTCTTAAGTTCTTTGGTTGCAAAACCAATTGCTTGACTATGGTTACAACTTTCTTAAACTTCAATCTATATAGACAATTCTGCTGCTATGTTTATCACTGCTAATCCTGTGCAACATAGTAAAACAAAACATATTGAGATAAGATATCATTTTCTGAGAGATTGCTCAGAAAAGGGGTTGATTAAGTTAGTCAAAGTGGATACATCAAATCAGCTTGCTGATTTTTCACTAAAGCCTTTGATTCAGTCAGATTTAACTTTCTGGTTGAGTCTCTAGGCATGATTAACTTAGATTAATCAAGTTTTAACAAATAAAATACTGTGTGTAATGATGCTTCAGCATGACATATGTGTGGGAAATGATAGTACACTATAGCTATGCCTATTCCTGAATAAATAAATAACAACAAATCTCAGCAAGTTTCTTGATATGTGAGTAGATTCATCTTGAGTGGAAACTAAACTGAGTGCATGCCAAACATAATGCTAAAATGATTGTTTGTGGGAAACTTCATTTTGAGAATACAAAGTGAGTCTTATTCTAATGTGACCAAATAACTCATCTAAACACACTATGTAAAACACTTTATAATATCTATCTTTGCAAATCATACTCCCTTGTTTTGTGTGAACAAAGACCTGGGTGTATGATCACCATACTGAATATCAGTTACAAAAGGTGAAAAGATCATGATCCTCATCATCCCTCTGTTTTGTGTAAACAAAGACCTGGGTTAAAGGCACCTCTGTTTTACATGAGTAAAGACCTGGTGACCTGATGATGATCATATCTAAGCTCTCAAAAGAATCCTATGTGATCAACTGTATATTATCTTGAGCTTTTACATCAATGCATCAATGAGATGCCAAATGCATCTCAAGATAGATATTATAACTTAAAGTACATAGTCTTAAGTGTGAAAAAGTGATGATTTGACTTGCAAAAGGAGGACAAAACCTTTGTGAATTGAATGTGAAGCCCATAACAGTTATTTCAAAATCAATATGAAATCATGATAAACAGCATCCCTAGTTGATACATGAGCTCTTGTATGGATTTATGTGGACAATATACTTGCAATCAGAACTTGTTCAGGTAATCAAATCAACAAAATAACTCATCAGGAAGAGGCTTAGTATTATAGTATGATCCCATCATATGTGTATATATATATGCTCATTATCATACAGTTAAAAATCATGTTATTCCACTTAAAGAAATTTATGATAAATGCTTAAGTTCACCATTAATCACAAATTTAGGGGGAGTAGAATACATGAAAAAGTGTCTCAATCAGCACCAGCAATGTCTATATCATTATCAATTTGAAGGAATTGGAATCTGGGCATCATCTTAGCTTCTGGATACATGAAAATTTTAGTAAAAATCATTTTAAACTTTCTTGTACTAAATTGCCATGTATACAAAGCCAACAAGGTCCTAAAGCAATAAATGGTTCTAACCAATGGAGTTGGGCCATACATACTTTATTTCTCTGTATTGTGCTACTTTAAGCATCAGCAGAAGCTACAATGTGGAAATCAATCTTAAATGTTTATCCGTAGATTGGTAAACTACGAATGAATAAAGATCAACAAATGTAATTTAATGTTACAATTTCACATCATCAGCAGATGTTGTTGATCCGTAGATGTTCTGCGGAAGAATACATTGAGGATCCCACTTAATAAATGAGATAAATTAATTCTGCAGAAGAATACATTGAGGGTCCCACTTAATAAATGAGATAAAATTAATGTGTCTGAGAGTATAAATAATATGGTTTGACTTCTCAAATTCATTATTCGCTTTTTCAGCTCACTTTTCAGACCTAGAAAAACTCACTCAACAAATTTTTTCCCACTTCCTCAGCATTCAAATTTTACCAAATCAAAACCTTAAACAAACATAAATCTGTGTTCTTAATCCGCTGTTATTAAGGTAAAACATGTCGTAATATTCAAGAATGAACCATTTGATTCTGGTTTTATCTCACAACTGTTCGTATTCTCATATCAATAATGTGATTTTAACGAAGTTTTTTCTTATGAACAGATGGATAATCGATTTGCGAGAGAACACAATGTGTGTGCCTTCTGATGATCTTAAACCCTGATGATCCTGTTTCAGAAGGGTGTCAAGAAATTATCAGATATCTAAGAAGATCGAGGTGTTCTATGCCCTATCAGCAGAGCCTGTGATTTATCGATCACATATCACTGATTTCTGGAACTCTGCATATGTAGAAGAAGATGGTGAAGGTATTGTTGCTGATGTTAAAAATCGAAGGCTGAGAATCGATGAACAAACAATAAGAAGGGTTCTTGAACTGGGAGATGTTGAAGCCAGACACCCTGATGTGTTCGAAAACGAATACATAGAAAAAGTTTTTCTCATGATGGGGTATGATGGTAATTTTGAAAAGGGAGAAATCAAGAAAGGAAGACTCTGTAAGCCATACAGATTTCTGTGTCACACTTATCTGAAGTGCATTTCAAACAGAAAATCTGGGCTTGACAGATTTTCAAGACATATCTCCTCTAGCACCATTGGTATTTTTGAGGGAAGAACCTACAATTACTCAAAGTACATCTTCAACTGTCTATGTGATCACCTTAAAGTACAGAAGGTTGATAAGATGTATATGTTTCCAAGGTTTATTCAACTAATCATTAATGCGGATTTGCCTGGAACTTCTGTGGAGGGTGGTGCGTCTATTCAAGCACACCTTGGCAGATCTGTTCTAAACAAAATTTCTGGGAAATATGAAGGAGGTGACATGGACATGTTTGCACATGTGGTGGATGCTACTGCAAACATTCCTCAAGAGCTTGTGTGGGAAGGTGAACAAGAGAACTCTCCAACCAACTCTGTTCAAGACACTCACTCACCAGATACATCACCCATACATCAGCAATCTCCAGCCAGCCAAAACACAGAACCAATCTCATCTATCCACCATCAATCACCAACACAACAACAAACACCCCAACCACAATCTCCAGCCAGTCAAAACACAGAACCAATCTCACCTATCCACCATCAATCACCAAAACAACAACAAACACCCCAACCACAATCTCCAGCCAGTCAAAACACAGAACCAATCTCACCTATCCACCATCAATCACCAAATCAACAGCAAACATCCCAACCACAATCACCAGCCAGCCAAAACACAGAACCAATCTCTCTAAATCCAGAGAATTCAGCCAATGAGAGCATATACACTAGGGAGACAGAGTTAGCCTCACCAGCAAGTACAGTTAAACTGTCATCATCATAACTAAATCCCTTGTACTCTTAAATGAAACTGAACAAGTCTCTCCAGTCACTGATCATCAACAACAACAACAACCTCATCAAGAACTTGTAGATCAAGCCATTGAGCACAGTTCAAGCTCAGCAAGTGTTGATCCGGAAGAAGTTAAAGATGATGAGATTAATGCTCAACATCAAGAAGAAGAAGAAGAAGAAGCAGACTATGTTGATATTATTGCCTACAATGAAGATGATCTAAGTGATAATGATATCCCTGTCAGCAAGAGTTATCTGGTTGCTGAGTATAACAAGCTAGTGCTGAAATCAAACAAAAGAAAGCAAAGAATACAGGAGCTGAAGGGAATGATAAGAGAAAAGGATGAAGAGTTGATGAGACAACAAGCTAGAATAAAAAGGCTGAGAGAAGATGCTCAATGCGATAAGGAAGTCATTGATGCTTTACTTGATAAGGAGGCTGAGCTTAAAGAGTCAGCAGCAACTGAAAAGGAAGAAAAAGAAAGTGTAAGGATTCCTGAAGTCTGATGCAACCCAAAACAGCTTAAGTGTCTCAGCAAACATGCACTAAGTACTGAAGTGAAGAATGCTTCGGAAGTTTTACACAAAGCATTAGAAAATACTCTAAGTGTAAAATCTTCCGAAGCCAAGACCAATATCTTCCGAAGCCAAACATGAAGTCTTCCGAAGCTTCAGAGACAAAGTCTTCCGAAGCCTCATCCTATGAAGACAGATTTCTTCCGAAGACTTTTAGTACACATGCTTTATCTGATGTACTGTTCCATAAAGCACCTTTTCCGCTGCATCTCTGTAAAGTCACCAACTTACATGAGTTGGTGAAAAGGGTCATGCTTTTGGTAACTGTACATTGAGGTCTTGAGTCTGTAACTTTCCACTTTATGTACTTTATCCTTTTTGTATTGTAAAAGGATGTGAGCTATGGCATGTCATAGTCACAAGGTCAAAAGGCAGATATGCCTTTTGATCCTACAATTGATTTTGTTAGTGTCTAGTCAATTGTATCCAGCTGGCCTTCAAAGTATGGCCGGCTGTAGGTTGTAGTATAAGTATTTCAAGTTCTTGTATCTTTTCTTAATGCTTTGTAACACTTGTAAGAGAACTTGAGAAAGCAATATACTGCCTCCTTGAAACCCAACTCTCTTGTTCTGTCTCATTACTTACTTGTGTTCTTAGCATCATACTTGGTTATCCAGTTCACTGTTTGATTAGAGATTAGTTATTCTCCTCATTGTGTGTTGTGTTGTAATTGTAGTTAAGCCCTTAAACGGTCCTGCAATTGGTATCAGAGCTTTCCAGGCTCTTGATATAAGATCTAACCATCTTAAGATCCCTCACAACACACAAAAGCTAAACTCTTCAAATGGCTGCCATCTCTAAGACTGATATGGAGACTGGAACCATGAACAAATCCCCACTGATCACTCTTGATGATTTTGACACCTGGTGCATGAGGATGGAAGGCTTCATCAGGTCTCTTGATTCAAGAATGTGGGAATCTGTTGAGAATGGACCTTTCATACCCAGCACCCCCTCTGCTACTGGTGCTGGTATGATTCCTAAAGATGTGGCCAACTACTCAGATGAAGATAGAAAAAGAGTAGAAATTGATAGGAAGGCCATGACTGCTCTTCAGACTGCTCTCCCAAACTCTGTATACAGAGGCTTCAAGAAGTGCAAGACAGCCAAACAGCTGTGGGATGCACTGAAGCTGATGTATGAAGGCTCCTCTGAAGCCAAGGAGAACAAGAAAGATCTTCTGAAGCAGCAGTTTGAAAATTTCACCTTCAAAGCAGGTGAGACCATGACTCAACAATACTTCAGGTATGTTGAGATTGTGGATACCCTAGTGGATGGAGGAGTTCCTCTTGAGAACAGGGACATTGTAAGGAAGTTCATGTCATCACTTCCTAGGCAATGGACACACTATTGTGTGGTGATCAAGAGGACTGAGAACCTTAAGACTCTTACTCTTACAGAGTTGTATGGGATTCTCAGTGGATACCAGATGGAGATGAACATGCAAGGTTCATCTGGCAACTCCAACAATCAAATGGGTTCAGCCCTTCATGTGGTTGAAAGGGACAGCATAGAACCTCAGCATCATCTCTTATGCTACCCTGACAACTCACAAAAGGGTCCTTTCATCACCTTCCCGGAGACACCAAGGGAGAACTTTACTCAAGGAAGCCCATTCCAAGAGACAAGTTCTTCTCAAGCCTTTGTGTCTGCAGATGAAAGCTGTGGGAATTATCTCTTCACTCTTGAAGACCTGGACTGTATCCATCCAGATGACCTGGAATACATGGAGATAGTTCAGCAGATGGCTCTCCTCACTCACAGAGCCAAGAAGTTCTACAAGAGGACAGGAAGAAGATTCCCAAGCAATGCTACCAGCAGCAAGTTTGGGCTGGATAAAAGCAAAGTTAAGTGTTACAACTGTAACCTTATGGGTCACTTTGCCAGGGAGTGTAAGGCACCTAAAACAAATGGGGGCCAAACACAACCCAGACCAAACTTTGCTGACAAAGCTCCTCAAGCTGAGAAGACAAAGCAACATGCTGCTGTTGCTGTTGAAGAAGGAGGCTTTGACTGGAGTTTTCAGGTGGAGGATGCTTCTCCAAACCAAGCACTGATGGCTGACCATGATGAAGCCAAGGTATTGGAACATCTTTGCTCCCCTGAATGCATTGCTAAAGTAAATAGATACAGGTCCTATAACCTAGAGATGAGATCTGATCTTGAGTCATTAAACATATTAAAATCTGATTTTAGAAAGTCTGAAAATGATTACAAGTTAAAGATAGAAGACTTGGAGAAAACCATTTCAGTACTAAAACATGAACATACAGATTTCAGAACTCAGATCCAAGATCTCATCACTAAGTTAACTGAGTGCCAGGCTGAGCTTGTGATCAGCAAAGCCAAGGCAGAAAAGAGTGTTCTTGAAGAAGAGACCTTCAAGAACATGATATCCTCATCCCTGCACAACAAAGTTTGTTATCAAAACAGACAGGGACTAGGATCAAATGAGATAGCTCCTCCACACACAATCTTGTCTGTAAGATCTCCTAGGTGTGGAACTTGTGAAGATGAGCTTCCTCTCATAGATCCTGTAAGTGAGGATGATGAAGAAGTGATAGTGAAGAATTCCTCTGAGAAGAGTGAAGAAGAGGATTCTCCCAAGGGCCACTATCCTTCTGAGGAGAAGAAATCAACTGAGATGACCAAGTCCAAAAGAAAGAACTTGATCAGAAAGAGCAAAAGAAAAGCAAAGAAGGCTCAAGAAATCAAGGCTACTTTTGATGCTAAGCAGAAACAAGTTTTTATCTCTGCAGGTTTCAAAGTAGTAAGGACTGAAGACATCAACCAAGACTCCTTAGCTAAGAGTCATGGTTCTTGTTCAAATCATCTCAGTGCCAAGAAGAAGACTGATTTGCTGTGTACCACTGCTGCACAGCCTGGACCATCAAACTCCAAGAACAGTTCACAGCCCAAGGGAACTGTCTCAGCATCTACCAAGATGAAGATGGAGAGGGGATGTGACCAAAGTCAGTCTTGTTCTCAAAGGGAGACTTCTTTGAAGAAGATAATGTTATGTGTCATGTGTGAAAGTACTTCTCACATTGCTAAGGATTGCCCATACAATCCTAAAAGTACTGTCCACATGACTAAAACAAAGACTTCAAAGAGTCTCAAGAAATCTCAAGCTTCGGAAGGAAAGTCTGTTTCCTTCGGAAGCTCCAAATCAAAGAAGGAGGTAAGTGGAAAATTACCTTCGGAAGCAAAGTTGGTCTCGGAAGAAAGGAATTCTTCCGAAGCACTAAAGTCTGCTGCAGTGACTGTAGACTCTTCCGAAGGATCAGTCATCAAAACTTATGAAGTTCTAAAAGCTTCTAAGGTTTTGAAGGTCAAGTCCAAGACTCCAAAGGTGGTGTGGAAGTCTAAGAAAGACCAAATGACTGAGGTTTCTCCATCAACAACAGCTGAAGATCCCTATAGTACAACCATAGGATCTATTACTGTTGCATTACCTTCTTTTACTGTTAATGAGCCCAAGACAAGTAAGGCTTGGGTTTCAAAATGTAACTAATCATCTTCTCTGTGCAGGAACAGCTCAAGACCAACAGGAATGTTTGGATAATTGACAGTGGCTGTTCCAGGCACATGACTGGCAATAGGTCTCTACTCCACAATTTTGAGAGGATTGATGGAGGACCAGTTGCTTTTGGAGGAGATGAAGGTGGTTACATTTCTGGAAGGGGCAAGGTCACAAATGGTAAGCTCAGCATTGAGAAGGTAAACTTTGTCAAGGAGCTTGGGTACAATCTTCTGAGTGTATCCCAATTTTGTGATCAGAGTCATAACATGCTCTTTACTGAGCATGAGTGCATTGTTCTCAAACCTGGTGTGGTCATTCCTCATGAGCATATCCTGCTCAGAGCCCCCAGGAAAGGGAACATGTACAAGATGGATTTGCAAGAAACATCTCCCTCAGGAGAAGTTTCATGCTTTCTATCTAAAGCAAATAGTGATGAGTCTTTCCTATGGCATAAAAGAATGTGCCATGTAAACTTTAAGAACATGAATAAATTAATTAAACATGATTTGGTAACTGGAATGCCAAAGAAAGAGTTTACTAGTGATGATCATTGTGTGGCATGCCTGAAAGGGAAGCAACACAAAGTATCTCACAAGCCTAAGGAAAAGAACTCCATCACTACTCCCCTACACTTGTTACATATGGATCTCTTTGGCCCCACCAGTGTAATGAGTTTAGGAAGGACCTCTTACTGTCTGGTGATCACAGATGATTTTACAAGATTCACTTGGGTCTTCTTCCTTAGAACTAAGGATGAAACCCCTGAGATTCTGAAGAATTTCATCTTAAAAGTTGAGAATCAATGTGATCACAAGGTCAAAACCATAAGATGTGATCAAGGAACTGAATTCAAGAACCAAATCCTTGATGCATTTTGTGATGAAAAAGGTATTACAAGACAATATAGTGCTCCCAGGACTCCTCAGCAAAATGGAGTTGCTGAAAGGAGAAACAGGACACTTATTGAAGCTGCAAGAACTATGTTGTCTGACTCTAAACTGCCTATCACCTTCTGGGCAGAGGCAGTCAATACTGCTTGCTATGTGCAAAACAGAGTTTTAGTAGTTAAGACACATGGTAAGACTCCTTATGAACTTTGGCACAAGAGGAAACCTTTCATTGGTTTTCTCAGGTCATTTGGATGTCCCTGCACCATCTTGAATACCAAAGATCAAATTGCCAAGTTTGCTGAGAAATCAGATGATGGACATTTCATTGGATACTCTTCTCAAGCTAAAGCTTATAGAGTATACAATCTCAGAACTAGAATTGTTGAGGAGTCAGCCAATGTGACTTTCAATGAGCACACTCCTTGTGTGGCTGGTTCTGGTCCGGATTGGCTGTTTGATCTTGATTTAGTTACCAACTGTTTTAACAAATCTTGTGAGCATGTTTCAGGATCTGCAGAAAATCTAAATACAGGTGATCCTGATCCAAGATTTGAGCTAGGAAGATCTTCAACTCATACATCTTCAGCTCCAGTTGGAACTACTTCAGCAAATGAGGTTTCTATCAGCACAACAATGACAAATTCAGCTGATACATCTGGCATGCCTTCAAATTCCAGCTCAGAGGCCTCTCAACCAGATAAAGATACCTCACTTGTAGAAGACAACAATGGTGATGGTGATAGTGATCAGGAATTCCTTGATGCTAATAACCACACCATAGATGACAACATCAATGATGTCTCACACTCATTGGATCAAGTTAATCTTGATAAGTGTGATAATGTGGAGGGTGAATCTTCAGGACCAGATTTAAATTTCTCAAATTTAGATCTTTCCCAGCAACTTGCTGTGATCCCTCAGCTAAGGATCCACAAGTCTCACCCCACCACAAACATCATTGGAGATGTTGTCACAGGGGTAAGAACAAGAGGACAAACCCATGAAGCAAATGTTTGTCTTCACTCTTGTTTCTTATCTCAGATAGAGCCCAAGAAAGTTGATGAAGCTCTAAAGGATGGAAGTTGGGTTGAAGCTATGCAACAAGAGCTGCTTCAATTCAAAAGGCAGAAAGTTTGGAACCTTTGTCCTCTTCCTCATGGGAAGACTACCATTGGAACCAAATGGGTTTTTAGAAACAAGAAGGATGATAGGGGAATCATCATCAAGAACAAGGCAAGACTAGTTGTTCAAGGATACACACAAGAAGAAGGGATTGACTACACTGATGTCTTTGCTCCTGTAGCAAGACTAGAAGCTGTTAGGATATTCCTGGCATTTGCTGCATCCAAGAACTTCAAGGTCTACCAACTTGATGTAAAGTGTGCTTTCTTATATGGAGTGATTGATGAGGAGGTTTATGTCAAACAGCCACCTGGTTTTGTAGACCCTGATCATCCTGATTATGTCTGCAAGCTTGACAAAGCTCTTTATGGGCTGCATCAGGCACCCAGGAAGTGGTATGAGACACTATCTAAGTATCTCTGCAAGCATGGATACAGAAGAGGTACTATAGATGGAACCCTCTTCATCAAAGGACAGGGAAATGACTTATTGCTGGTTCAAGTATATGTTGATGACATCATCTTTGGTTCAACTAATCCAAAGCTCTGCAAAGACTTTGAGAAGCTGATGAAGGACAGATTTGAGATGAGTTCAATGGGAGAACTCAACTTCTTTCTGGGAATTCAAGTGAAGCAAGTTGAAGATGGCATCTTCATAAGTCAGTCAAAGTATGTTCAAGACATACTCAAGAGGTTCAATATGACTGATTGTAAGATTGCTAAGACACCCATAGCCAGAAACCACTCCCTTGGTCCAGATCTTGAGGGGGAGTGTGTAGATGAACACTTATACAGGGCTATGATTGGGTCTCTTATGTATCTTACAGCTAGCAGGCCTGATATCATGTTTGCTACATGTATTTGTGCAAGATATCAAGCCAACCCTAAGATGTCTCACTTAATCACTGTGAAAAGGATTTTAAGATACCTCAAAGGTGCTTCAACACTTGGTCTATGGTATCCAAAGAATCCAAATTTCAATCTGTATGCCTATACAGACAGTGATTATGGTGGTTGCAATATGACTGCAAAGTCTACATCTGGGGGATGTCAATTCCTTGGTGGAAGGGTGGTCTCATGGCAATGCAAGAAACAATCCTGTGTGTCTGCATCAACTGCTGAGGCTGAATACATTGCTGCTGCAAGCTGCTGTGCTCAAGTGCTTTGGATTCAAAATCAGATGCTGGACTATGGATTTAACTTCAAGGAGACTCCTATCCACATAGACAACAATAGTGCTATCTCTATCACTGAGAACCCTGTGCAGCACTCAAGGACCAAACACATCAACATCAGGTATCATTTAATAAGAGATAACTATGAAAAAGGATTAATCAAACTAGTCAAAGTTCATACAGATGAACAATATGCTGATCTGTTCACCAAAGCTTTTGATGAACAGAGATTTAAGTATCTGATATCAGCTATTGGGATGATTAACTTTGAGTAGACTTTTTATTAAAACTAATTCTAATTATTTCTTCTTAAAATATGTGTGTCCTAAGTTGTCTAGTTCATCACTTTCATAAGCTCATGTTTTCTTTGGATGTAAAATTCTTTTTGAAGACTTTCCTTAGATTCTTGAAAATTTCTGATACTTCGGAAGATAAAGATTTTATCTTCGGAAGAAAAACATGTCTTCAAAATAAATAACTGTCTAAGAGATTTTACCTTCGGAAGAAGTAAAGTTCATCTTCCGAAGCTTAAAATTCTTATCTCAGACACTTATCTATTTTCAAGAACCTTTTCCTTCCGAAGCAAAATTAACCTTCGGAAGCTTTGTTTATTTTCATACAAAGCATTCAAAGGTTTATTTCTCTTCCGAAGCATAAATTATCAAGACTCTCAGGAAAATCTTCCGAAGCCATTTTAGCTTCGGAAGCTTTTTAAATCAAAACTTCCGAAGACAAATAAACTTCGGAAGCTTTTCGAATTCCAAGAAAACTACTTTTTGAGCAAAAGTAAACTACTTTTTCAGAGGTGGGACCGACTTTCGGATTTCAAAGTTTATCCTCTTTCATTAACTTTGGTTCAAATCCCTTTTCATATAAATACCCAACGGTTCCCCCTCTTTCCCACTATCTTCCTCAATTCTACTGTTTCTCTAACCTAATTCTCTAAACCGCCTTTGCTTTCTACCTTTCTTCACCCTTAAGCTTCTAAAATGGCCAACCTTAACCGCAGAAACAACCCTGATTTCTCCATGCAACTACACAGGCAACATAATCAAGTTGCTCTGTTAAGCTCTGAGAAAGATGCAAGTTTCTCAGAGATTTGCCAATTCTTGACTCTATCTAACTACTTCACCTCCCTGACCATTGATCCTCCTCTATATGAGGATCAGTTGCTTGAATTCTGGAAGACCTGCCAAGAGGTCATTATGGATGGGGAGAAGGCACTGTCTGCCACAGTGCAAGGAAGGACAGTCTTCATCACTCCGGCCATCATTAACCAACATCTACAGCTGGATGATGAAGAAGGTGAGGTGTCCTTCCCAAAAGAAGCTGTAAATCATTCTTTTGAGCAGATGGGCTATGAAGGAGATTTCTCTGTAAAGACCTTTAGGAAAGGGAAGGTCTCATCCCAATGGAAATTCCTGCTCCATGTGGTTATCCACAGCTTGTCAAACAAGCATGGTGGATGGGACCAGATTCCTGAGGATCTCTCCTTCATTGTTCATGGAATGGTTCAAGGGGTCAAGTTCAGGTATTCACAATTTGTATATACTAATTTACTTGCAAACTTAGACTCCTTAGAGTATTACATGTTTCCTAGATATGTTCAACACATTCTCAACTGTGAACTGGGCTCACAGTTGAGGGAAACAGGTAATATTCTTAAATTGGGACAGATGAAGCCCGGCATCTTTAAAATAATGAAGAAGCCAACTGTAGGCTTCTCTGGGGTAGAAACAGCCCTAGTCCCAAAAATGTTAGAGCTCATTGCTCAAGGTGACAACCTAGCAACACAAGCTAGTGTTGAACCCACACCTCTTTTGTCCCTACCCTTAAAAAGACCAGAAATCACCCTCACCTACCAAAGAAAATCCAAACGAACCCCTGCTCAGACTATTGAGTCTGTGCAGGCCCCCAAATACTCAACCTTACAGGAAGAAGTGGACACTAGAGCTCCCACTTCTCCTGAGGAGCAAACCACTCCCATTACTTCACCTATCAGGGCTGAGGTTCCTCAAGCTCACCCTGATGAGCTCAATAGCCCAACAACCTTAAGCCTTCACTCTGAGTCTCAACACTCAAGTGGACAACCTTCAGGGGACAGCTACCATCCCCAGCCTTTGGATCTCAACCAACCAATTCCCAACCTATCCTTTTACACTGATGAAGACTTAGGATTCAGTGAGTACCATGAGTCTCTCTTCTCCTCCCCTACTCAAAGAGAGATGAGTACCTCTGACTCTCCTCAGTCTATCCCCCATCAGTCACCTGTTACTGAGGTGGACACTTCTGAACCTGTTCAGGATGTCCATATGGAAGAGGCTCTCACTTTTGAAAGTGATTACATCATTAAGACCTCAACCATGGCAACTCAGCCCATTGGCATCTCAACTGAGGCTGCCAGTGAGCAGAGGAAAACCAGCAGCCAAGAAACTCAAGCTGGTGGTGAGAGAGAGGACTTTGGTCCAATCATCTCATCCCCCAATGAATCTTCTGATGAAGATGAGGGGAATTTGAGGCTAAAGGTGCAAAAACTGTCAAAAACATGCACCTATTTAGTCTCTAAGGTTAGTCACTTGGAATCTCAAGTGACTACCTTACAAAACAGGGTCAATGATCAGCAACTCCAGATTTCATATCTGCAGGAAAAACTAGCTGGGAGACCTTTAAGAAGAGCTCAACCAGGAACACAAGAACCTGTGGAAGTGATTGACTTATCCTCCAGCTCACCTATGCAAGTGGGTGATGCTACCAAAAAGGGGGAGAAAGTTGTTACAACCACAGAACCTGGGAGTTCTTCAGAGAGAATGGACATAGAGGACTCACCATCCTCACTTGCTGTTGTGCATTCTCAGCAACTTCCTCAAGTTCACATTAATGTGGACTCTATAGACTCTCTCATCAGGAGTCTATTTGAGGAAGGCATACCAAGGGCTGTCTCATCTCCACTGGGAACTAACAATCAAATCATAAGGTGGAGGTATGATGATGACAGAAGAGCCCTCATACTTCAAAGAGTTCAAGGCCAACAAGAAGTTTTTCAATTCCAAAGCCTGAGCTTCTATGAAAGACTGGATTTAGTCAACCTACCACTTGTCAATCCAAGCAATTCAAGACAAGCTGATAGGCTGGCTCAAAGAATCCAAGACAGGATCATGGCAGAGTTCTCTCTAAGAAGGAGACTTAGGGAATCAGGCAATGTCATCGGTCAACTGGATGTTGAGGTGGACCCTAAGATTAGTTTCATAGGGGAAACCTTGACTGAAGGCCCAGTGACAGAACCTGAGACCCCTGTCTCATCATCAACAACTGCTGCTGAGGTCCAAACTCCAACAGAGACACCTGCTGGTGAAGGTGTTTCTCAGCCTCTCTCTGGCCAGAGCATGGAAGCTACTCCAAGCAATGAAGGCCAAGCCTCAATCCTCCCTGAGTCACAAAGGTCTGTTGGTGACAAAGGGAAAAGGATAATGACTCCTGAGGAAATTGAGGAGGAAGAGAGAGAGAGGAAAAGGAGACTAAGGGGAGAAAGTTCCACTGGGTCATCTAGCTTCATGCAAGCTGCAATCAGGGCTGCCCCCAGACCAAATACTCAGGATGATGAGTTAAGGGCAGTCAGGATACTTACTTACAGACCAGGAACTATGATATTGATGATATCATCTCCCTCCCCTTAGAAGAACTGAATGAACTGGCTGACAGAGAAGTGTCAAGAGAGTTGAAGGAGAAAGAGGATGCAATGATACTTCTCCAACTCAAAGAGGAGAAGAGACAGAAAAGACTCTACAAGCATGCTCCTACTCTCTCACCAGTTCAAGAAAGTCCTGCACAAGAAGATGTGGTTCCACAAGAACCTCAGGTAGATAAAGAGGAAGATAGGATCAAAATGATCAACTACCTGAGTGCCACAGGCTTCTATCAGGCAGATGCACTTCTCCCTTTATCCTATGACTTCATTGAGTTTGAGTATTTAAAGCAACTTGAACTTGAGCTAGTCAAGGAAAGAAAGACAACCAAAAGGAAACTAAGGGAAGAAGCTGCAAAGTCAAGGGCCACCATTCAAAAGAATGCAAAGAAGTCTGCTGACAGACAAAGAATGGTGAGCTTCTTGAAGCTGTATGGATTCTCCGGAAGGAGACTTGGCCCCATGGCTCTATCCACTATGGATGAGCATATTAGGGTGATCAAGCAGAAGATTAAGAGTGGAGAACTTATTGACTTGCACTCTCTTCCAAGTCAAGTCCCACCTGAAGTGGAGGTCAAGTTTGAGCAACCAGAGACACCTCAACCAGCACCTCCAGCTGAGCCCCAGCAAGCTTCATCTTCTGATCCTAGGCAGGGTCAAACTCCCTCTCCTTCTGAACCTGTGAGGGAGGAACACCCAACTGAGAAAGACACTGATGATCAACCTGGTGCTGCAGACCAGTCTTCTCAGTTAAAGACAACCAAGAGGAAGAAGAGGATGGCTTCTAAACCAAAGACAAAGAAGAAGAAGCCAAAGTCATCTACCTCTGCACCTCAGGCTGAATCAGATCAACCTGAGGAAGTGCATGATGAGGCAGCCCAATCAACTCCTATTCAAGTGGCTCCTCTAACTAGTGAGACACCCATCTTATCCTGGACATACTCTACCAATCCAGAGAGATGGACTGTTATAAGAGATCAAGGTGTTGAGAATGTCTACTCATGGCAAGACATAATCAACTTACCTCTGCATGATCTCTTTGAGATGAGAAGATACTATGAAAGTCTTGATGATCCTGACCATCTCATGAAGAAAGGAATGGTCCTGATTGTACTGAAGACTACCAACATTTGAAGATCTTCCAAGTGTTTTGGTAGCATCAGCCTAGGGGGAGTTTGTAAGGATTCCTGAAGTCTGATGCAACCCAAAACAGCTTAAGTGTCTCAGCAAACATGCACTAAGTACTGAAGTGAAGAATGCTTCGGAAGTTTTACACAAAGCATTAGAAAATACTCTAAGTGTAAAATCTTCCGAAGCCAAGACCAATATCTTCCGAAGCCAAACATGAAGTCTTCCGAAGCTTCAGAGACAAAGTCTTCCGAAGCCTCATCCTATGAAGACAGATTTCTTCCGAAGACTTTTAGTACACATGCTTTATCTGATGTACTGTTCCATAAAGCACCTTTTCCGCTGCATCTCTGTAAAGTCACCAACTTACATGAGTTGGTGAAAAGGGTCATGCTTTTGGTAACTGTACATTGAGGTCTTGAGTCTGTAACTTTCCACTTTATGTACTTTATCCTTTTTGTATTGTAAAAGGATGTGAGCTATGGCATGTCATAGTCACAAGGTCAAAAGGCAGATATGCCTTTTGATCCTACAATTGATTTTGTTAGTGTCTAGTCAATTGTATCCAGCTGGCCTTCAAAGTATGGCCGGCTGTAGGTTGTAGTATAAGTATTTCAAGTTCTTGTATCTTTTCTTAATGCTTTGTAACACTTGTAAGAGAACTTGAGAAAGCAATATACTGCCTCCTTGAAACCCAACTCTCTTGTTCTGTCTCATTACTTACTTGTGTTCTTAGCATCATACTTGGTTATCCAGTTCACTGTTTGATTAGAGATTAGTTATTCTCCTCATTGTGTGATTGTGTTGTAATTGTAGTTAAGCCCTTAAACGGTCCTGCAGAAAGGATGATGATGAAGTTTGAACAAGCAAATAGCACTATGACTGCTCAGTCAAATGTGATAAAAAGAAAAGAAGAAGAGATTGAGCAGTTGAAAATGAAGATCTGTACATTAGAATCTAATGATAATGTTTCAACTGTTCAAACAAAACAATCTACTGAGGCATCAAAAGAGCTGATTCTGTACTCAAGGAAGAGAAAGTATCTTGGTACTGTAGAGAAGAAGATAACTGTTGATGAAAGTTCTTCCAAGAAACAAAAGCTCACATCTCCTGAACACACACCTTCAGTAGATTTATCTACTGTGAAGTCTATCTCTCACCAGGATGATGATAGTGATGAAGAGTGGAAAGAGTTGATCAATGAAGACTCTCCACCAGAACAAGAAGTCTCAAAGGCTGATGATCTTCTGACTACAAAAGACATATTAGAAGAGAGGCCTGAATCAACCATGTTCATGACACTCATAAACCATGGTTTCCCTTATGACATGGTTGAGAGGCTACACATGGCTGAGATGAAGAATCTATTGAAAGAATTTGAGCTTGCATGCTTTATGATTCCAAATTGTGACTATGAAGCTTTCAGCACCTTGCAATCCATCCAGAAGACAAAGAAGGAGTTGGGACATTGTGACACAGCTAAGTTGAGCAAATACAACATGACTTGCTGGTTACAAGGCCATAATTACAAACCTCATAAGCTTAAGGGAAGATCAGTAAGAGAACTTAGAAGGATGATGGAGCATGTGATGAAGTTGAGCTGGATACTGGTGTAAAATTCAGAACTAAAGCTCCACATCCATCTGATGAGCAACATAGCAAACTTCCTGCTAAACCTATAACAGTTGAATCTAAATATCAGCACAAAAGGAAGGACAAATTGATCAGAGATCCAAGAGAAGTAATACCGGGCAAAGTATGGCCACTTGGGACTACAGTGAGGGAGATAACTGAACAGAATTCCACTTTGATACAACTAATAGACCACCTCACAACTCCCAGTTCTGTGGAAGAGAACAGGATCATGGCCTGGAAATATGATCCAGACTGGGATTGTGCCATTATTAAAAGAACATCTAGAAGAGTTGAATACTTCCATGATGTATTCTCAGTGGTGAGTCTACCAGAGAATGACATCAAAGATCTTCAAAGCCTGATCATCTGCAATTATCCAATTCACCCTAGAGGAAGAGACTTCTCAACTCTAGTGGAAAAGCTCAAGACAAAATTTAAAGATGATGTCCTTATAGAAGCTAAAAGAGAAGATATAGAGCATCAGAAGAGAATCAAAGGGTTCAAAAGATACAAGTCCAATGCCTTAGAACATGTAGATGGTGAATTCTTGAAGAGGGTTGGCTACAAAAGTAGAAATAAAGTAGCAATCAAATGCATAGAAGGGACTCAATTCACATACCCTATCACTGAATGGGGTTATGTTGAGAAGACAAAGGAGTTGGTCCTCCTAAAAAATGCTGAAAACAAGAAAGCTGACAGGATCAGGATTTTTGATCCTGTGGAAATCAAATTACTCCACCCCAACTACACCTCGTATCTCAATGACAAATTCTTTCCCAAGCTGACTGATGAAAAAGCACAAAATGATTTGTTCCTGCATGTCCATGTGATCCAAGTGATTGACAAACTACATGCCAAAGCCTACAAAAGAAGAAAATTCAATGCTGGACTGCTAAAGGGAACAACTTTTGATGAAGTAACAGAACTCAGAATTTCAGAGTAAGATGAGCTAGAAGTGGTGAATAACAACAATGTGTTAGACACACTCACTACGAAGGAAGATGTTCTGGGGATCAGTTTTGAGACTTTGAAGAAGTTTATCAAGATGAAGATCAACTACAAGTATGATGATCAGAAGACTGCTGTGTCTTACTTCTACAACAAAATCATTGCCAGAGTCAAGGAACTTTCAGTTTTGAAGAACTGATTACAAGTATCTAAGCCTAAGGGGGAGTATTGTTAGGTCTAGGATCAGTAGATCTAGTTCATTATGTATAGGCTTAGTATTTGAATTAATATTTATAATGAATATTTGTAATTCATTATTGTGTATGCATTAAATATATAGGTTAACCCATTTATGTGTGTGTTGATTTATGTATGGTTGCAGGTACAAATATTACAATTGGTCAATTTATGAAATTGACTAAGTGTAAGAAACATCTACGGATGAACATTTTGTTCTTCCGTAGATATATTTCTTACAGGTAATTTTACATAAGAAGATCTTCTGCGGATGAACGACCAGAAGTGAAGAACAAGTTTCCTTCGGAAGAACAAGACTCCTTCGGAAGAACAAGACTTCTACGGAAGAACAAATCATCTACAGAAGAACAAATCATCTACGGAAGAACAAATTCTTACTGAAGACACTATTCCTGCGGAGTCCAAACACTTTGTATAATACAAGTGTTACAAGTCAACAAGTCAACAAGGTAGTTATGCGAATCCCGAGAAATCCGATGATTCCTTAACTGAAACAAATCAAATCCCAAGAGATCCGGTGTTTCCTATAACTGAAACATCATTGTCTATATATATGGATCCTAGGTTTCGATTCAAGCACGATTATGTTAGACAATTGATTAATCGACAATAGCAATAGCAATACGACAATCACTTCAAAGTCTCTCAGTCAAACCGTAGCAGCCGTCACATCATAGCATACTTTGATATCATTCATTCATTATATTTGTAATCATTAACATGTTCTAATGAAATACTAATTAATCATTAATTGTGTTTTGTTACGTTTGTTCTTGAACATTTATTGATATTTAAAGTTATTTAAAACAATTAAACCAAATCAACGTTGATTCCGCAAACGTTGAATTGCCATCAACCGACACTGATAATTCCTGTTGACGATCCTTGGACTCACACCAGGAATCAAAGTCATCAAGAGTGATCAGTGGGGACTTGTTCATGGTTCCAGTTTCCATATCAGTTTTGGAAATGGCTGCCATTTGAAAAGTTTAGTATTTGTGTGTGTGAGGGATCTTAAGATGGTGAGATCTTATATCAAGAGCCTGAAATGCTCTGATACCAATTGCATGACAGGTGAAGGGTGGTCACTTACAACACAACAACATAAAGAGGAGATTAACCAAACTTAATCAAACAATAAACTGGATTAACCACAATAATAATACTAAGAACACAAGTAATGAGTAAGAGACAAAACAAGAGAATACAAGAGATTGGGTTTCAAGGATGCAGTATATTGCTTTCTCAAGTTCTATTACAAGTGTTACAAAGCATGAAGAAAGATACTAGAACATGGAATACTTATACTACAACCTACAGCCGGCTATACTTTGAAAGCCAACTGGATACAATTGACTAGACACAAACAAAATCAATTGTAGAGTCAAAAGAGATATCTACCTTTTGACTTGTGACTATGACATGCCATCGCTTACATCCTAATATATTACAAAAAGAATAAAAGTACATAAAGTAGAAAGCATGGACTCAAGACCTCAATGTACAGTTTACCAAAAGCATGGACATTTCACCAACTCATGTAAGTTGGTGACTTTACAGAGTTGCAGCGGAAAAGTGGTCCAGCTTTATGGTAAAATAGATCAGATAAAGGCATATCTCTAAAAGTCTTTGGAAGAAATCTATCTTCACTCTTTGGCTTCGGAAGACTTTGTCTTTGAAGCTTCGGAAGACTTCACTTTTGGCTTCGGAAGATATTGGTCTTGGCTTCGGAAGATTTTACACTTAGAATATTTCTAGTGCATGGTGTAAAACTTCCGAAGCATTTCTACTTCAGTTCTTTAGTGCATGCTTGCAGAGAGACTTTGGATGTTTTGGCTGCATCAGACTTATAAGAATCCTTACAATTATGCATTGAATACTAACATTTAAGATTTTGTTATCTTTTAGCAGAATGGTAGGCGATATTTGGATCTTCTATGCCTGATCTACGATGAGCTGCTATATGAGTTCTTAGCTTCACTTGTAGTGCCACAAGTTGCGAAAGAAATTGGGGCGTTTTCCAACATTTTCACACCAAGAAAAGAAAGCGATTGACACAAGAAAAATTAAATAACATGGTGTATGTAAAATTCAATCGTGCTTGTGAACGTCAGCATAAAAAAGAGGGAACCATGGAACCATTCGAGTTTGAAGACATTGATGAAAGCAATGAGTGGTTGATGGGTAGAATGGAAGAAGACATTGAAGATGACGATGATCTAGTTTTTGTTGGGGATGATTTGACATACAGTGTCGTAAGTAGGGCTTTGGGGGCAAATGAGCAGATTCGTTTAACTAGAGCATCAAATGTTAGAGCAAAAGATGATGGATCTGGGCTATCAAGAAATGATAAAGGAAAACAACATGCTTTTTATGATAAAGATGATGAGATAGAAGAAAATATTGGAGCGTTTAATGATGAAGGAGATGAACCCTTGATTGATCATGTTAACAAAATGATTATTGATTAGAGGACATATATTAGTGTGATATATATTTTTGGGACATATTAACAAAATATTTTGATTTTTAACTTAGCGACTTAGTGGCACACCACATATGTTTGGAGGGGAAAGATATGAATCTTAGCTTACTATCATGTATTAGTATGCCTTTGTTTTGAATTAGTATGCTATGAATATAAATTTAGCTCACAACTATATATTAGTATGCTATTATTTTGAGTTTAGTTTGCTAGGAATACAAGAATGTGCACATATTTATGCATGTTTTGAAATTTTAGTACATTTTTTGTAAAGAGCGAATCACATACATGATGCGCTCGCGATTTTGAGAACAAACATATCAGATCGCATCTCACAAATTAAAACCAAGACATCCCCAACACAAGATGATTAACACCTCTAACCTAAAAACATTATAACATGTATACATAAAACTGTTTAAAACATGATAACATGTATACATAAAACTTAACCTAGGAAAAAAAATAATATACTCAGGGGCGTCTCAACGTTTTTAGAGGCCTAAAACAAAGATGAAATCGGAGGCCTTTTAAAACTTTATCTTTAAAAACTCTCATGTTTTGAAGCACAAGCACTAGTTGATTCATGATTCCTAAATCACTTAATTCAAAACAAATCCTAATTGAGTCAATCATTTTATATTCTAAAAAACTATAACAAGTAAAATGCTAAAACAAATAAACAATTAGCAATGTGCAAATCAAATAAAAAGAAGCATATACAAAACTAAAACAAATTTAGAACAATTATCAATTAACAACTTGTCCCTAGGACAAAGAATTAAAGAAAAACAATTAGCAATACATTAAGCAATTTATCTTATTTAGGGAGAAAATCAATCAATCAGAGAACCCGTTTAGCCTAGTATCTAATCGTGATTCTGTTACTACACTAGATGTCTAGATGAAATCAAAGTTTAAAGGCTTCTTAATTGCAACGAAATCAAAGAAGCAAATCGTGACTCCACCGGATGAAATTAGAGAAGCAATGAACGTTGGGGTGTCTTCTTCGTGATTCCAGTGAAGAAATTGAAGTTTTGAGTGGCTCGGTTCGTTTGGGGCAAGCAAAATCATAAGTGAATCATGGGTGCGCGGTTGTTCATCTTAACCATTTGGATTTGTTCCTTTCTTCCTTTCAACTCCCCCCACTCCAACCCCACAATCAGGAATTCACCAATAGCATGTGATGAAGATCTACGACCTGCCGACCTAGGTTTCCTTCTTTCTTTCATTCATTCTGTTTTTTTATTTAGTTTATTTTGGGCTTAGATCGAGAACGAGCTATACAATAAAATTTATTTTTTGGTGGCCTATTAAAATGAGTGAGCCTAAAGTTTTAGCTTATTTTTTTAATCTGTTGAGACGCCCCTTAATATAGTCAAAGCACTTAACTCAAGCAGTAAAGTACCATCTCATATTCACCCCAATACATATTACATGGTTACTTTGTGCGTATCAATCACCAAACACCCCAACTCTGCAACCGATCTACATCTACTTCCATAGTGAACACAACACTCTCCGTCGTCTTCCCACCACCACCACCACCACCATTACCAATGGAGCCTGACGTCAGCATCGACACTAGCTCCATGATCCGGATCGCGGTTCTCCCGGTCGGAGACATCCACCTCCACCTCTTCCGCAAGTACGCCGGAATGCTCGCACAACACCACACCATCCGACTCTCCACCATCACTTCCTTCTACACCGAGCACCAGAAGTCCCCTTTCTCCCAACAGCCCTGGGATTCCGGCAGCCTCAGGTTCAAGTTCATCGTTGGTGGATCGCCGCCCAGCCCCTGGGAGGATTTCCAATCCAATCGGAAGATTCACGCCGTTATCGGCATCTGTCATTGCCCCTCTTCGCCTGATCTCGATGCTGTTGTCGATCAGTTTGCTGCCGCGTGTAGGGGATACGCTTCTTCGCTTGTTCAACGCTGTTTCGCTTTTGCCCCTGGAGATTCGCAGGTTTAGTTGGTTTTGGGGATTGGTTTCAGTTGTGTTGCATTGTAGTGTCCGTTGTGATCCTATTGGTTGTGGATTGTATGCTCATTTGGCCTTGATTGTTTGTTTGACTTCACTTCTGCTGTTGAAGTGGGTTTAGTTATTAGATTATTATGTTACTTGATCTTGTGCATGTCTCTTCTTCCTTTGTACTGTTGTTGCAGTTTATGTGGTACTAGCATCATTCTTAAAAAGTGAAAACGATAGAAGTTGTAGGTTGTAGCATAAATCAATAGCACTGATTGCTAAGAGTTAAGTAAATGATGGTCTTGTTTTAAAGTTTTTTTTATTGAGGTTTGATCAATAAGTTATTGCACAGTGCTGGTATATTTAACCTCAAACATATTCCTAAAATCCTAATAACATGGCTAAATAAGTGTTCTTGTGATCTTATATTGCAGCTAGCAGATGGAAATGACAGAGGAAATAAGTTGGTTTTGTTTCCTCCAGGTGACCAGCGGACTCAGGAAATTCACTTGCAAACAATGATGCAAGACATTGCTGCTTCACTTCTAATGGAATTTGAAAAGTGGGTTCTTCAAGCAGAATCTGGTGGGACCATTCTAAAGACACCTTTAGATTCTCAAGCCAGTCTCAGCTCAGAGGAGGTTTATGTTTTAGGTGTCCTGATTATTAAAAAATTGCTAATTCTTGAATCTTGATTTCAAGTGCGTGCATTAAGAATAATTACTTAACTAACTTGATCAATTGTTTCAGGTGATTAAAGCGAAAAAGCGGAGACTTGGCAGAGCACAGAAAACAATTGGAGATTATTGTTTACTAGCTGGATCACCTTTTGATGCTAATGCCCATTATTCTACCGCTTTAGAACTTGCCAGGTTGACTGGGGATTATTTTTGGTATGCCGGTGCATTGGAAGGTGGTGTTTGTGCCTTGTTGGTAAGCATATGAAAGGATCAATTGTTAAGGTTAATGTAAATAATGTGAACATATGGTATATTATTCTACCGCTTTAGAACTTGCCAGGTTGACTGTGGTCCGGCGGAAAAACAGAAGTTATCCATTCTGTTACTATAGTGATGATTTTTTCGTGGAATATTTATTCTCTGTTCAATTAAATATTTACCTGCCTATCCTTTGTTTTCAATGAGCTTGAGCTTTATTTCTGTCATTCTTGCTCATAATGTGGCTTACCATCACATGGATACGGAAGTGATTGTTTTCCCTAAATAATCTGGAACCTTGACTTGCTTCTCATTGTAATGGCAGGTCATAAAAGCATATGTATTTTTAAACGGATAGGTTTAACCTATTTTCTGGTTTGACAGGGAAAAACATATCATATACATATAGCTGTCAAAAGAATTGATGCAAGGAAACGCCAATGATTGTGTTATGGCGTTGGAGATGTTTTCACACTGTTAGGAAGTCTAAATATTTAAAACATCATATATGGCAGCTCAGGAGATTCTGTTTGTTATTTGAACAGTCTTAAAATCTGTATAGGTCTTTCAGTTCTGTTTTTAGTAATTTTCCTTATGAGATGCTGGTAGTTATCCTATAGTTTTGTCATGGTATGCCAAAACTATGATAATTTCTTTCATATTTTCTTTCCTGGCACCCCATCCGCTTTTAAGATTTATATTACATATTTTTATGATGTTTCTACTATGTATTTTTCTCTTTTATGGTTAAGAAGACTTAATTGGTTACTTGTAAGATCTACACATATCCACATATCGAGTAACATTTTCTTGTTGTGTTTATGTGCTATAAGATGGATAAAGCTGTTCATAAGGACCCAGTTATAGAGGAGGAGGTCAAGTATCGTTACAATAGTGTCATTGTGCATTACAGGAAGTCATTTATACAAGATAATGCTCAGAGGTAGATCCTTACAAATTACCTACACCAGTAACATCTTTAATATATGCACATGAGAAATTACCCATTTATCATACAAGTAAGATTAATCCAGTTTAGATTTTAGAATGCTTTGAACTGAGGTGACCTATATACCTGCATAATCATCTTTGCAAAGTGGTCATGGTTTTTGAAAGTTTGTTTGATACGTTAGTGTTTAAGAAACTTTATGTTAATAAGATGTTCAAATTCAGGTGGAGACATAATACAGATCCTTATGATGTCAGGATCTTGTTAGTACATCCTGAATAAGCTTTCATGTATATACCTATATTTAACCTACTGATTAACTCTATGCAGGGTTTCACCCCTCAGCTTTGAACTGGAAGCTACTCTGAAATTGGCAAGATTTCTGTGCAGGTATATATCAGTAATTTCTTGTTTGTTATTATGCATGCTGTAGGTTCTGTTTTGTGACTGTTATGATATGTGCTATGTATTGTTTTCATTTCTGTGGGGACATCAAACTCAGTTCGGTATGGTAGTGTGAATTTATCATGTTAGTTCAAGGTACACTTTGTTTTCTTCATTAAGAGGCAGAACTGTTCATCTTGTGAATTCGCCTAATTCAAAGTTATTGAAGCCTGATAGAAATCATGAAGTGTGAATACACCATAGTTACCAAATTCGCTTCAGTGCCCGCGATTTCCGAATTGGATCGCGATGTACCAAATCGCAATTCGCAATAGTACCAGTCGCTACAGCAATCGTGACCCCCCAAATCACTAGTAAGTCGACCCAATTGAGTGAGAAATCGCCACTTCTTACTGATGAACGTCGATTCCATGAAGCTTGAAATCCCAATTTTAGGGCATTCGGTTTCAGGTTACTGCGATTTGATTTGGGGTGTGATTGATTTGGCGGGTAATTGGAAATTTTTTACTACCATGAATGTATCGCGACTTTTCAATTACAGACATGTATTCCAAATTCCCGAAAATCATTCTTTAATTTTCAAAGGACATCTCAAAGTTACCTATTACAACTTCTTTTTTTTAAATAAATTGAAAGTTGTTGTATGTATTAGTGATATCTTACGTATTAAACTTATATTTGCAATGGGTATAAGATATACAAATTGTTTGGACTTTTAAATTGGGTATATCAAACCATACTTTATGGTACACCGTACCGGTTCGTACCGAAATGAACCTACCCCCTTCCGTACCGAATTCGTTCAAAGTAGCGAATTGCGTACCCGAACCGCGTACCCGACTACCCGTACCAGAGCGAACCGCGAATTAGGTAACTATGGAATACACTATGGCTCCAGGACATGAATAGTATCCTTGGGCACCACCCTATATAAAGGCATCTTCTTTGGTAATACCACTCACTTGTATTGTTAACAAATGACTTGAATCCAAGTAATGTTTGTACTTCCACTTGTAGTTAATAGTTACTTTTAGTCAGTAGTTGGTGTTCAGTGGTAGAGCTAGTAGAAGTAGGGGTGTTTCATGGGTTGTGTTTGCTTGTCGTCAGGTCGGGCATGACATTAACCCGGAAATAATGTTAGGCACATGAGCATCAACATGACACAAGTTTTCACTGGTTGACAAATGACAATAACACAACCAATTTAACTAGAAAATTCTATGTTATTTTATTATGCATATAAGTATTTTAAATTACGAAAAGACAACCCAAAATACAAATGTTTATAAAATAATCATATCATGCTCATCTTCCTTTTACCTTTTAAATTTTGGCATAAAATACCCATATTTTAATTTGTGACAATTGACAAAACATAATCTTGTATAATAACCAGGATTAACGGGTCAACCTATGAACATACCAGGTCGACTCGAACACGACCCATTTAGCCAAGTGTGTTCACAGGTTTGACTTGAAATGGCCTAAACCCAGATAAATCAAACTCCCACACATTTCGTGTTAGCTGTTAGGTTCATGACGTGTCAGAAAATTCACACTCCCAATTAGAAGTAACCAGAAATGTGATCCACCTGTTCAGTTCTTGAATCTCAGTTTTTTTTCTCATTATGTGTCTACTTGGTTTCTTATTTGGGAGAATTCCTGCACATCTGGCGTCAACAGACTCTCATTAGATTTGAGGATGAAGGGGATGCTTATGTTACTTGATATAAGTGCATTTGGGTCTAATTTACCACATCAAACGCAGGAAGGGATACTACTTTTATTTAATATTTATCTGTCTTTTATCTGTTTCTTTTTTGGCATTTTATGTCCATACTTCTTTTATCCCTCATTCCTTCAATACTTTTTAATGTGTAGTTTTTTGTTTCTCCTTATACCATCTTTCCTAAAGTATGGTTACAGGTTTCACTGTATCTACCCAGATCTTTTTTTGTTTTGTGTTTCAGACCTGAGCTGGCTAAGGAGGTAGTGGAGCTTTTGACTTCTGCTGCAGATGGAGCGAAATCTTTAATTGATGCAAGTGATAGACTGATATTATACATTGAGATAGCTCGTTTATATGGAACTCTTGGTTACCATAGGAAGGCTGCCTTTTTCTCTAGGCAGGTGGCTCAGTTATATTTGCAACAAGAAAACAATTTGGCTGCTATTAGTGCCATGCAAGTTCTGGCCCTGACTACAAAAGCTTATCGTGTTCAAAGTAGAGCTTCCATTCCCAAGCTTTCTGTTTTTAATGTGAGTTCTTAATTATTATTCATTCAATTACCCTTCATTTGATCCATTTTAACAACCAAAAGAAATTTTTTTACCATTAATTTTCATACAAGGATGCTGGGTCATCTATTGCTGATGGTGGAAAGATGCATCATCACTTGGTAGTATCTCTATTCGAGTCACAATGGAGCACCTTGCAGATGGTTGTACTGAAGGAGATACTTCTCTCAGCTGTTCGTGCTGGAGATCCTCTTGCTGCATGGAGTGCAGCAGCACGTCTTTTAAGATCTTACTATCCTCTAATAACACCTTCAGGTCAAAATGGGCTTGCAAGTGCACTCAACAATTCAGCTGAAAGACTTCCATCTGGAACTCATTGTGCTGATCCTGCCTTACCTTTTGTGAGGTAACTTTGCATTAAAAGGAATGTTATCATTTAGTCATGAGCAGTGGCTACTTTTCTGGCTTTATGTAGTCTTTTTCATGTGAAAATGAGGCAGCTAAGTTGATCTATTTTAGCTCCCTAATTTGATAATTATTGGAAATGCTAAGTTTTAGAAAGTTAACTAACTTTGATGAATACTTTTCCCAGTTTCTATATGAATTCAGAACTGATATTAGCAAGAAAATTTAAGTCTACGTAGTCAAAGGTGCAAGAGGTGCGCTTAGGTGCCTCATAGTCATGCAAGATGACCATCATGACAAGGTCTAGGTGAGGCGCTTGCCTTGGTCCAGGCGTAGGCGCAGTCACAAGACCACATGGTTCAGCTAGCCACCATAGAGAAAAAGGTGGAGAGACTGACCTAAGGATGTCTAGGATTTCCATATTACGAATGATAGAAACAAGTCGTCTCATCCTAGATGCCTTATATAAAGCGACTGTTGCGCTTTGCTTCTCTCTTTTGGGCCTTTTTTTTCTGTACTTTTTGTGCTTTTTTTACTTGTTAAAACTTTCTTCTTTCTTGTTTTAACTTTATTCTTATTTTGGTTTTATTTGTATAACTATGCTTGAAAGTGTTGTACTAGTTATAATTTTGATCTTTTTAATTGAACTACTTTGTAAGTTTTGTTATGAGTTTGATTTTACTTGGGTTATTTTAATTACCATTCTAATTGGATTATAATAATTGCTAAGTTCTGTTTTGTGGATTATTTTGCAGGTTGCATTCATTTCCTCTGCATCCGTCACAGATGGACATTATAAAAAGAAATCCTGGCAGAGAGGATTGGTGGTCCGGATCAGCTCCTTCTGGTCCTTTTATCTACACACCATTCAGCAAAGGAGATTCAATCAACAACAGTAAACAAGAACTTGTTTGGGTGGTTGGAGAACCTGTCCAGGTGTTGGTGGAATTAGCAAACCCTTGTGGCTTTGACTTAGTTGTAAATAGCATATATCTTTCTGTGCATTCCGGAAATTTTGATGCTTTTCCAATCAGTGTTACTCTTCCCCCTAATTCCTCTAAAGTGATCAGTTTATCAGGAATTCCGACTAAAGTGGGCCCCGTGAATATCCCGGGATGCCTTGTTCATTGTTTTGGTGTAATTACTGAGCATTTCTTCAAGGATGTTGACAATTTGCTTCTTGGAGCTGCACAAGGGCTTGTTATTTCTGATCCTTTTCGGTGCTGTGGGTCCGGAAAGCTAAAAACAACAGCTGTACCAAACATTACAGTTGTACCTTCGCTGCCATTGTTGGTTTCACACATTGTTGGGGGTGACGGTGCTGTTATATTATATGAAGGCGAGATTCGTGAACTTTGGATAAGTGTGGCAAATGCTGGCACAGTGGCAGTTGAGCAGGCACATATATCCTTGTCAGGGAAAAATCAAGATTCTGTCATATCCATTGATTATGAGGCATTGAAATCTGCTCTTCCATTAAAGCCTGGTGCTGAAGTGACTATACCAGTCACCTTGAAGGCTTGGCAGCTTGGCTTGGTGGATCATGATGCCGTCGCTAGTAAGAGCACATCTGTTAATGTGACAAGGCCACTAAAGGATGCAAGCAGCCCAATGCTATTGATTCATTATGCAGGTAAGTATTACTAGTTCTTGTCTAATGGTACAATGTTTTCTTTACATGACTGTTAGGGCCAGTTAAATAACCGGTTGAAACGGGCTGGGTCGGAAGACCGAGTTATGCTTTTTTGCCCCTTTTTTTAAATTCTTTTTGATGGATAATGGATGCATTAATAGTGATTGTCGAAACAGATTATTACAATAATAATTTAAATATATGGGATAAATGATTTAGGAGTTTGTCATCATTAAAATAGACTTTGGGTGACTTTCAACGTGTTTGACCCATATGACTGGTTCTCTTCCAAGCTAGATTTTGTTAACTGCTTTTTTTTTCTAGTTTGAGATAAACACTAATGAAATCGCCCCGTTTTTAAGTAAGTGGTCCCACATCTCAAAAACAAAGCAATGAAACTCATTTTAATCCTTGGTCTCCGTGTCTATCTAAATTGGTTTTTATTATTGAAGTAGGTATACTTTTTCTTGACTCGTATATTGTCTAACTTACATGAGTTTGGTGATTCAACCTCAGAATAGTGAGTGGTAAATCTACCAAAGAACACCCAGGATCTGTCACTTCTGGTTGTAAAACTGACATTCAGATCTCTCTTCCCTCCTTTTTCTTCCCCCTAACTTGGTGCATTATCACAATGATTGATTTATTTGGATGGAATTTAGTTTTCATGTTCTCAACTTCTCATGTATCACAATGAAGTTTCACATTTAAAGTTTCACATTTAAAGTTTTTGTTTCCGTTTCTATTTACAAGTCATATGTGGCCCTTTCATAAGCACCCTACGTTTTTGTATCAATCTATAGCCAAGATCCACTTTCCTGGTTCTTGTAGCATTAAATCTGTTTAATCATAAACTGGTAATAATTAAATAAAGGTTAGGGAGAATATCTACAGTTGTTATTGTAATGTAGTAGCATTTGAAGTCAATTCATCTGCAAGTAGATGTCTATCATATATATTTACAACAGAGGTGGCAAAATGAGCAGGTTGGGTACTAGGTCAAATCAGGTAATTTTGTTCGAGTTGAAACACTTCAGAGCAGGTTGGGTAGTAGGTCAAATCAGGTAATTTTGTTCGAGTCAAAACACTTCAGAATGGGTTGACCAGGAACACTGTTGTCCAAAAACTTTAAATTGTTTTTCATAAATAGTGTGACAGATGTGATTGCAAAATAATCTGATCTTTCTAATAAAGTGACATAGAAGGTTATTGCTTCCAAATTTAATTTTGGGTGACTTTGGTTCTCTTTGTCATGTTCAACCAGTTTGGCCCGTTTCCTTTTTAGCACTCAGTTAAACCGTTAAAGATAAAACATCACCCAAGTGATCAGGAGATGAACTGAAGTTGACGTTTGTCGTATTTAGCCTTGCTACTTGTTTCTTGTGTCAGGTCCTGCAGAGAACCATGGAGAGCTGGTAGAAAGTGTTAGTGTTGTGCCACCTGGACGACGCCTTGTTACTCCCTTAAACGTGTGCGTTTTGCAGGGCTTATCTTTTGTGAAAGCTCGCTTGCTGTCAATGGAAATCCCTGCTCATGTGGGAGATATTTCAAACAAATCATTGGATACTAATGATTCTGGTGATAGGTTGGTGAAAATGGATCCCTATAGGGGAAGTTGGGGATTAAGATTTCTTGAACTTGAGTTATCCAATCCAACAGATGTTGTGTTTGAGGTTGGTGTCTCGGTCCAACTGGAGAGCGATGAAAATCCTTCGGAATTTGATTACCCGAAAACAAGAATAGACAGAGATTACAGTGCAAGAGTATTAATACCACTGGAGCATTTTAAGCTACCTGTTCTTGACGGTTCTTTCCTTGCAAACAATTCACTATCAAACGGGGATGGTGGTAAAACCTCAGAGAAGAAGAAGAAAGCGGAACTCAATGCTTATATACGGAAGCTTATTTCAAAGATCAAGGTTAGGTGGGTGTCCGGACGGAATAGTTCAGGGGAATTGCATATTAAGGATGCCACACAAGCTGCCCTTCAGACGTCAATAATGGATGTTTTACTACCAGATCCTTTGACCTTCAGTTTCAGGCTTGTTAAGGATCATGTAGGAGACGGAAATTCTTCTTCACCCAAGGATGTGCTTGCACATGACATGACCCCCATGGAGGTTTTGGTCCGGAATAACACAAAGGATTCTATCAGCATGAACCTTAGTATTACATGTAGAGATGTAGCTGGTGAAAACTGCATTGAAGGAACCAATTCTGCTGTACTGTGGTCTGGTAAGATGGTCCTTGCTATGTGTGTGTGTGTGGTTTTCTTATACATACACATGGAGTAACTGAATATTCGAGCTATTATATAGCTCCTGGTCCTCTCATTGATTATTAACTCGATTAACAATGACTCATTTTTTTTGTAATGTTGTGGTAGGTGCTTTAAGTGGCATGAAAGTAGAAGTTCCTCCTCTTGAAGAGATTAAACATTCATTTTGTTTGTATTTTCTTGTCCGGGTGAGTACACATTAATGGCTGCTGCAGTAATAGATGATCCTAATGAAATTCTGAGGGCTCGTGCACCGTCTTCTTCACCTGATGAGCCAATCTTTTGTAGAGGCCCACCTTATCATGTTCGCGTAAATGGTACTCTCTAAAACTTCATGTTACATAGAAGCAGCCTATTACTCTCTAGCCGCTACCATATCTATATATAGATATATAACATGCATACATAGATATAATATATGTATGCGTGTATATCCGAGTATGTGCATTAGTTTGTACCGTGTTGTAACATTTTGAACTTTTTTCTTCACCCTGTATTTCTTTAACTGTGATCAGTCAAAACTTTGTGCGTGTATGTGATGACTGTTGCATTAGATTGTCTGGTATGATTAAACTCATTTCTTGTTCTCAATGGTGATAATTATTGTTACTTGGTGGGTTTTCAAGTTAATTTAGTATAAACCAATATGATGCGGAATAAAAGCTCTTTGTTGAGAGTCACCTAAAATGAATATTAACCAGTTTCAATCATTTGTTTCAATTGTTTGGAACATTTTTCCTTCTTGTGGCGAACATAGTGCATGTCTGGCATTGCTTATTTTCCACCTACTTTTGATTTATTTATTTTTGAGAAGTTAATAAGTTAAAAAAAGTGTTTGGCAAACTATCTTGATTTTTCAAGCTGACTTTTTGTATAGAGTAAAAAGAAGGTTTTAAAAAGTAAGTAGTGAGATATTTATTAATTTTTTAAAACTCCTTTTAGTCCAATTTTTTATTTTACCCATCTAGTATCTCCTATTAACTTCTATCATTTTCGTTTAAAAATGTCCTTTTCGGTGATTTTACAACTTTTTAGTTTATAAGCTAATTTAAACATTTTTTTAAAAACTCATTTTGAAAAATCATAAGTTAATAGGTTCCTTTATTTTCAAAAATCTTTTATAACCAAAATAAGCAATCTTAGACATAGCCATAGGTGTGAAAAGAAGTGCGTTTAAAAATCATAAGGAATCGGTATAATTTAATTTTTTTTGAAGAATAATAGCTCTGTGAGCATCAATGATGCGTGTTGTTCAGTCTTAATAAACATAAGCTTATATTAAAAAACTAATATTCAAAAAATATGAAACAAGTTGAGTGTACACGGAGCTCATTTAATAATTTAGCTCAAGCTTAATGTACTGAGCTTGACTAAACTTGCGAATTTCAACAAACCTATAATTTATATAAACATATTAATTTTTTTAATATAATGAATCCATATTACGTAATAAATATACTTTGTATTTAATTGTCATAATATAATGTTTGTCATAAATAATATATATCATAGTATGCATAGAAAAATACAATTACAATAATATCTTAAAATAATGATCTATGTAAAAGAAACAATTAATAAGCATAAAACAAGTTAAGCCCTAACCAATGTAGACCTTAGAAAATTAGTAAATTACTCACTAGAGAAGATCAAGCTTTAGATACAAACTAGTATTAAGCCCCTCGCGTTGCGGCGGGAGACGTTAAACCATGTCAAGTATCACCAGTTTTACACCACCAGTAGCGACAACCAACATCGAAAAAACAAGTATTAAAATAGAAATTAAAAATGCGAAAATTAAAACTGGACGGAAAGTTGACGTAAGAACATGATTAAATCCCCGCACATGAAACGTAAAACATTAAAAATAATAACGAAGTCTATCTAAGACCCACGCGTTGCGATTGGGCTGCTAAATGGGAAAAAATATACGTAAAAACGTTGAAACACACGCACACGTTGCGATGTGTTGAGATTGAGAGTAAGAAAATTAATATAATACTAATTATCAACCCACTAAAGCTTAGATACAACTTATAATGCACAAATAAGTTGATAATCAGTAATATATATATATATATATATATATATATATATATATATATATATATATATATATATATATATATATATATATATATATATATATAAGTATTATTGAAGGTACATCTTGAAAGCTTAAAATACAACTACAATGCACCAACAAAGTTGGTAATTAGTATTATATTATATATAAGTTTTATTGAAGGTACAACCTTGAAAGCTTAAAGTACAACTACAATGCACCAATAAAGTTGGTAACTAGTATTATATTAAATATATAAGTATTATTGAAGGTACAACCTTGAAAGCTTAAAGTACAACTACAATGCACCAACAAAGTTGGTAATTAGTATT
The DNA here is from genome assembly GCA_025215565.1 of Flaveria ramosissima. Classification (NCBI taxonomy): domain Eukaryota; kingdom Viridiplantae; phylum Streptophyta; class Magnoliopsida; order Asterales; family Asteraceae; genus Flaveria; species Flaveria ramosissima. The sequence goes on along the minus strand of JACVEC010000265.1, from coordinate 250,136 downwards.
ATACGAGATATGAAAAGTATATGAAAACAAAGTTGAAAATGTAACCGTTGTAAGATTAAATTGCAATAGATGAATAGTTTTGGGTTAAAAGAAAAGAAAGTCAAATTCGAGAAGTTCAATTGTAAACATTGAATAACTTTGTGTTAAAAGTGAAAATTTAATTTTTTTTTGAAAAACTCCCTATGCATAAGATACAACATCATTATGCATAGAAAAGTTGATAATTAGTAATATAAAATATAAAATTAATTTTAATATGAGCAACATTGAGCTTGAGTTGTGTTAAGTTGAGCCAAGCTCGAGATACGCTCTTTAAACTCCTATGTGGGCAAAGTAGAATTGACTCAACCAACATTCTATGGTCCAATATGTTGTATTCAATTATCTTTAACACACTGGTTTTTGGTTTAGTGTGTTTTAGAACTGATTTTTTGCGTAACATACATCAAAAGATTATTCCTATGCCAGAAGTTAGACCAAACATAATCTACTTTTAAAATCGTTTAGACAAGAAATGATATATAGCTAAAATTGGTAGAATAGTAGTTCTAAATCTCTTAGGCCAGATATGGTTTATTTCAAATTGTTAAACCGAACCATAACTAGCCTTAATTGATACATAACAACCTTGAATGTTAGATTTCATAACATCTATTTTTCTGGTTTCTTGTTATGTATATAACCAATCTCATTATTATTTATGACCCATATCAAAACAACTACCGTATCAAATTTCATCAAACATGAGTCATATGACCCACTTTGGTCCAAAGAAAACACACATTTACCCTATCCAAAGTGTGTATTGTGTGCAAAGATGAATGTACAAGTGTAAGAAGCATAGAATCAAAACAGTTATTCGATATTCGAATACGTCTTTTATAACACATGTGCTACATGAGAAAAGCCAAAGTCAAGACCCAACCTTATCTTATCATGTTCTTCTCACCCGTTTAATTTTATTATAGCAAGCTAAACCTAAACTTAACATTTTTTATTTGTCAAACTTTTGTTATGTTATTTATATAGAGATTTATACACATGTAAATATTTCAAAATAAATATGCATCTTGCTTCAAAATTATGACACACTAGTAAAATCTCCACACCCTATCGATCCCTAGCCTTAATGACATTGATGCTTACACGAACTCATGACATTCATAATCTGGTCTAAACCATCAACTTTAGAGGTGCAAACAAGTCAAGATGCATATTAGCTTCTTGAGATTGGATCATTAAGAACTCGAATTAAGCTGAGAGTACACATGTTGGAGTTTGTATCTCAATTGAAGCTCATTATTATAATAACATAAAAATGTAATGATACATGTAAAGAAATTAAATAATTAATAAATAATAAAAGAGTTGAGTCGGAGTTAAGCTCGACCTTGGGAAATTACTCATTAGTCGAGATCAAGCTTTAGATTGAAGTTTGACACTAGTCGAACTCGAGCTTAAGCTATTTTAAATTGAGCCAAGCTTAAATTAGGTGAGCTTAAGCTTGATGCGTTCATGCTCGTTTATACTTCTATGTGATCGAACTAGAACTGACTCAACCAACACTTCATGGTCTAATATGTGCTCATCAAGTTTCTTAAAACACTGGTTTTTGGTCTGGTGTGTTTCAAAACTTGGTTTTATTTGCATAACATACACCAAAGATTATTCGTAAATAACAAGTTAGACCAAATGTATTATACTCTTAAAATCTTATATGCAAGACATGGACTATAGCTAAAATTGTTAGAATAGTACTTCTAAACCTCATAGACCATGTGTGGTTTCTTTTAAATTGTTAAACCAAAACATAACTAGTCTGAATTAATACATATTTCTTTGAACGTCTGATTCACGGTCTCATAATATCCTTTTTTTGGTTTCACGACCAATCTCATTTCTTTTTTATGACCCAAATTGAAGCAATAATTGTGTCAAAATTCACCAAACATGACCCACTTTTGTCCAAAGGAAGCATACACCTTTACCATCTACTAAGTGTGTATTGTGTGCAAATAAGAATGTACAAACATATTAAGCATGAAATCAAGACTCATGAATCACAACCATGTTTGTCTTGTATGATTGCACATCAAAGTCTTTCAAGTAACCAAGCAATGAGGTGATCTCTCATCAATAAAAGACAAAACCACCTCATGACACACCATGGTTCAAACCCCCAACCCCACCCCTTGTTTGTTCTCTTAGACCTATCATGCACCACCTATATGGGTTGTGGGGTCTTTTGTACCATGATTCACTAATTGGGATTTTTAGTTACCCATGAGCCTTGTTCACTCTTTGTTTGGTGGAACCCAATTATTTGATGGGAAATGTAGAAAGTCATTAAGTGGTGTTGTGGTCCAAGGATGTGAAGTGCTAGTGTGGTCCTAGGAACAAAACCCTATTTTTGTGGGCAAAGAACAAAGATAAAACAGGACGGTTGTGTGCTATAAATGCCTTAAATAAATTAATAATCTTGAATTTCACAAATTATCAAAAATAAATACTTAGAGAATAAAAAAGTTGCTTGAGTGATTACTAACATGAAGTAAACTAAGATAACTTATAACAAATCAACTATCACCCAAGCATATATGTTGGTAAATACCCAACAAGTAACCTTTCATCTCGTGTATGATTGATATTCACTGGTTTCTTTCTTTACCTGCTGTTTGGTAATTTTTGAATAATTAAATGCTGAACCAATAAAAGTTCTGAACCATTATATGCTGAACCATTAAGAGTTTTAAACCAATAAAAGCTAGTATATCGTTTAACTATTCAAGGCAAATGTTTGACCTATTCACATAAGTGATATTTTAACCATTCAACATTAGACCTCTTAACAATTCTGCATTACTATAATGTTTAACCATTCAGAAGCAAATGTCTGAACCATTGAGACATTTGCTCGCGAAACAATACTCTAAACCATTAAGTGATGAATTATTCAGACATCTGAACCATTAAAAGGCTGATTCAAATGCTGCCAAACAGCCACTGAGTCAGATTCTTAACTAGTATATATGGTGCCTAGAAGAGTACTTAGTGGCATGTGATACACCACGTTAGGGTACTTCAAAGATAAGAAATGGGATCATAAACCTACACGTTAAGCACCTTCCCGAATGAACATGAGCAATGAACATTTTAATGGTGACATTATGCTCACTTCTGTCCATCAAATCATCATTTTTATCTAACATCCTTGATGCCTTGAATGACGGCTAAAGGGTCATTTTAATTTTAGGTGTTGTTCCATTGAAACTTTAAATCAAGCTTTAATAATTGTGAGAAGATATGAATGAATCTTTTCTTAAGAATTAAGATGAAAGAATACTTAAAAGTATTTGGTTTGTGTACTTGCCGCTATTTTGGAGCATTTGCATAGAATTATTTTGGGCCGAATTATCTCACTTATAGTTGACAATGGAGCCAAGTTTCACTTTAATTAGTACTATATATTCGCAACGCACGATGGTAAGAAGCATCTAAACACTGATCCATGAGGAACAAAGTGTACACACGGATTACACATAAAAACATCTGTGCTTTCGAAACAGATTGGTGGGGTTAACCACTCGCGTGATACCATTGGAAAGCTACCAAGATTTATTTACGGTGGCATATTCGACAAAAGAATAATTATTCACGAATGTAGAATACTTGAAATCAAATTTGGATAATCTGAGAGTCGTGAAGGTCACTTTCAGATCAAATTTGGATAATCTGAGAGCCGTTGAAATTAACCACTCGCGTGATACCGTTGGAAAGCTACCAAGATTTATTTAAGAATGTAGAATAAATGGAATAAAATTGTAGAAAATTTCAAATACAAAGTCTTATAAAATTAAAAAAATATAAAAAAAATAAGATGTTGGCACGTGTATTTTTGATCAAAATTAATTTGGGAGCAAATTAGTAATGTCCCCCCTTCCAAAGTTTCATATTTTTTTTAAACATTCTTAACTTTCATACGCCATTATTTTTAAAAAAAATTACACCATTATTTAAAATGAGTATAGTGTTGATATAAAAAATGATTTTTTAACCCATTGTGTAATTTCGTCAGGTCATTGTGTAATCTTCCGAACTGATGAAGAGCACACAATTATCTGATTAGCAATACATAATGAACTTGAACATAAAAAGTTACATTTCTTATTATTTTGTTATTTGAAAATCATCATTTTAAAAAACACAATGCATAACACAATGGTCAACATTAAACAAAATGGGTAACACAATGGCCACCACTAGACTTGATGATTAGCAATCGATACAGTGAGCTACTTGACGATTACAACATAACAACATAATAAGGAGAGTTTCTTAGAACACTTAATAGATCAAATAGGAAACTGGTTAATTTAAGTGAATGATGTTAAGAACACAAGTAAAAGTAAGACAGAACAAGATAGCTAACAACACAAGTATTTGGTTTCAAGAATGCTGTATATTGCTTCTCAAGTTCTTTTACCAATGTTACAAAGCATACAATGGAAAGTTACAAGTACTTGAGATACATATACTACATCCTAAAGCCGGCCATACTTTGAAGGCCAGCTGGATACATAAGACTAGACAATAAAATCAAATGTTGAGTCAAAAGGCAAATTGCCTTTTGACTAGTGACTATCACAGGCCATAGCTCACATCCTAATTTATTACAAAATGATAAAAGTATATAAAGTAGAAAGAACATACTCAAGACCTCAATGAACAGTTACCAAAAGCATGGACCTTTTCACCAACTCATGTAAGTTGGTGACTAAACAGAAATTCAGCGGAAAGGTGGTCCAGCTTTATGGCAAAGTACATCAGATAAAAGCATGTATCTAAAAGTCTTTGGAAGAAATCTATCTTCACTCTTTGGCTTTGGAAGACTTTGTATTTGAAGCTTCGAAAGACTTCACTTTTGGCTTCGGAAGATTTTGGTCATGGCTTCAGAAGATTTTACACTTAGAATATTTCTAATGCAAGGTGTAAAACTTCCGAAGCATTTCTACTTTTGTTCTTCAGTGCATGCATGCTGAGAGACTTTGGATGTTTTGGCTGCATCAGACTTATATGAATCATTACAAACTCCCCCTAAGCAGATGCTACCAAAACATTTGAAGATCTTCAGCTTTTGACAGTCCTCATAATGATGATGACCATGTCCTTCTTCATTAGATGGTCAGGATCACTCAGACTCTCATAGTTTCTTCTCATCTCAAAGAGATCATGCAGAGGCAGGTTGAATAAGTCTTACCATGTGTAGACATCTTCACCACCTTGATCTCTGATCACATGCCATCTCTCTGGATTAGTTGTGAAGGTCCAGGATAAGATGGGTCTATCAGATGCAAGAGGAGCCATTTGGATTGGAGTTGATTGGGCTGCCTCTTCATGTATTTCCTCAGGTTGATCTGACTCAGCCTGAGGTATAGAGGTGGATGATTCAGACTTCTTATTCTTCTTTGACTTTGGTTTAGAAGCCATCCTCTTCCTCTTCTTTGAGGACTTTAACTAAGAAGACTGGTCTGCAACATCTTGTTGATCAGTCTTGTCTTGCTCAGTTGGCTGTTCCTCCCTCACAGGTTCAGAAGGAGAGGGAGTTTGACCCTGTTGTGGATCAGAAGATGAAGCTTGCTAAGGCTCAACAGGAGGCCCAGGTTGTGTTGTCTCAGGATGTTCAACCTTAACCTCCACTTCAGGAGGAGCTTGACTTGGAGGGGAGTGTAAGTCAATTAGCTCTCCACTTTTGATCTTCTGCTTGATTACCCTAATGTGCTCATCCATTGTAGATAGAGACATAGGGCCAAGTCTCCTTTCGGAGAATCCATACAGCTTCAAGAAGCTCATCATCCTTTGTCTGTCAGCAGATTTCTTCATGCTCTTTTGGATAATGGCTCTTGACTTTGCAGCTTCTTCCTTCATCTTTCTTTTTGTTTCCTTTTGTTCTTTGAGTACTTGAAGTTCAAGCTGTTTGAGATACTCAAATTCAATGTACTCAAAGGACAAGGGAAGAAGTGCAGATGCCTGGTAGAGACCTGTGGCATTCAGGTAGTTGATCTTATTTTGCCTATCTGTTTTCTTTGTATACCTGAGGTTCTTGTGTAGCTGCCACAATCTCTTGCACAAGGCTTTCTTGAACTGGGGAGAGAGTAGGAATATGCTTGTATAATCTTTTCTGTCTCTTCTCCTTTTTGATTTGGAGAAGTAGCCTTGCATCCTCTGCTTCCTTCATCTCTCTTGACACTTCCATGTCTGCCAGTTCATTAAGTTCCTCTAAGGGGAGAGATATAATCTCATGAATGTCATAGGTCCTGGTCTGCAGGTAAGTAATCTTGACTGCCCTCAACTCATCATCTTGAGTGTTTGGTCTGGGGGCAGTCGTGATTGCAGCTTGCATGAAGCCTGAAGATCCAGAGGAACTTTCTCTCCTTATCTTGCTCTTTCTCTCCCTCTCCTCCTCCTCAATCTCCTCAAGAGTTAGAATCCTTTTCCCTTTGTCACCCACAGACCTTTTTGACACAGGGTGGAGAGAGCTTTGGCATTCATTGTTTGGTGTAGCATCCAAGCTCTAACCAGAGAAAGGTTGTGATACACCTTCACCAGCAGGTGTTTCACTGAGGGAATGAATTTCTAAAGTTGTTGGTGTGATAGGGCTCTCAGGCTCTATCACTGGGCCTTCAGCCAAGGTTTTCCCTTTGAAACTAATCTAAGGGTCTGCCTCAACATCCAGTTGACCAATGACATTACCTGATTGCGTTTGTCTCCTTCTAGGCTGAACTCTTCAGTAATTCTATCTTGAATCCTTTGTGCCAGCCTACCAGCTTGTCTAGATTGACTTGGGTTGACAAGTGGCATGTTGATCAGGTCAATACCGTCATAGTAGTTCAATGTTTGAAAGTTGAACACCTCTTGCTGCCCTTGAATTCTTTGAAAAATGAGGGCTCTTCTATCAGCATTATACCACCAACCAATGATGTAATTTGAAGTTCCTTGAGGTGGAGATGACATAGCCCTTGGAATGCCTTCCTCAAAGAGACTCTGAATGAAAGAGCCTATATAGTCCACATCAATGTGAACTTGAGGAAGTTGCTGAGTATGCACAATTGCAAGTGAGGATGGTGAGTCCTCAATGTCCATACTCCCTGAAGAACTCCTAGGTTCTGTGACTGTAATGACTTTCTCCTCATTTTTGGTAGCATCACCCTCTTGCATAGGTGAGCTAGGAGTTAGGTCAATCACATTCACAGGTTCTTGTGTTCCTGGTTGAGCTCTCCTTAATGGTCTCCCAACTAGTTTTTCCCAGCTAGGTTGGCCATTGTGAGAAGCTTAAAGGTGAAGGGAGGTGAAGAACAAAGGCGATTTGGGAGAATTTAGGTTTAAGGAATAGTGTAATTGAAGAAGATAGTGAAAGAGGGGAGAATAGTTGGGTATTTATTTGAAAAGGATTTGAGACAAAGTTAATGAAAGAGGATAAACTTTGAAATCTGGATGTCGGTCCCACCTTTGAAAAGTAGTTTACTTTTGCCCAAAAGTAGTTTTCTTGGAAGTCAAGAAATCTTCCGAAGATTATAAGCTTCGGAAGTTCTGAAGAAAAAGCTTCCGAAGGAAAATTGGCTTCGGAAGATATTTCAAAGGTTTTTGAGAATTTGCTTCAGAAGAGATTTACTACTTAGAGTTTTTATTCTAAAAGGAATGAAAACTTCCGAAGGTAAATTGCTTTCAGAAGAAAATTGTTCTTATAAAACATAAAAGTACTTAAGTTGATTTTAAGCTTCGGAAGATAATTTAGAAATTTCTTCTGAAGGTAAAATTACTGAAGTAGTTATTTGTTTACCAAGACATAAGTTTTTTCCGAGGGTAATTTTAAATCTTCCAACAAGTAAAGAGATCAAAATTTTCAAAAATCTAAGAAATGTCTTTTGAAAAGATTTTCTTCCAAAGAGAACAAAGGCTTATGAAGATGATTAAATAGACAAATTAGGACACACAGGTTTTAAAAATAATATGATTAAGTTTTAAGAAAAGCTATTCAAAGTTAATCATCCCAATAGCTGATACAAGATATTTAAATCTTTGTTCATCAAAAACTTTGGTGAATAGATCAGCATATTGTTCATTTGTGTTAACTTTGGCTAGTTTGATTAATCTCTTTTCAAAGTTATCTCTAATCAAATGATACCTGATATTGATATGCTTTGTCCTTGAGTGCTGCACATGATTTTCTGTGATTGAGATAACACTATTGTTGTCTATGTGGATGAGAGTCTCTTTGAAGTTGAATCCATAGTCCAGCATCTAATTTTGAATCCAAAGTACTTGAGCACAGCAGCTTGCAGCAACAATGTATTCAGCCTCAGCAGTTGATGCAGACACACAGGATTGTTTCTTACATTGCATAGAGACTATCCTTCCACCAAGAAATTGACATCCCCTTGATGTAGACTTTACAGTCATGTTGCAACCACCATAGTCACTATTTGTATAAGCATACAGATTAAAGTTAGAATTCTTTAGATACCAAAGGCCAAGTGATGAAGCACCTTTCAGATATCTTAAAATTCTTTTGACAATGATCAGATGTGACATCTTGGGGTTGGCTTGATATCTTGCACAAATGCATGTAGCAAACATGATATCAGGTCTGCAGTTGTGAGGTACATAAGAGACCCAATCATTACCCTGTAGAGATGTTCATCAATACACTCCCCCTCAAGATCAGGTCCAAGGGAGTGGTTCCTGGCTATGGGTGTCTTAGCAACCTTACAATCAGTCATGTTGAACCTTTTAAGTATGTCTTGTACATACTTTGACTGACTTATGAAGATGCCATTGTCAACTTGCTTCACTTGAATTCCTAAAAAGAAATTGAGTTCCCCCATGGCACTCATTTCGAACCCGTCTATCATCAGCTTCTCAAAGTCTTTGCAGAGCTTTGGATTGGTTGACCCAAAGATAATGTCATCTACATATACTTGAACTAGAATTATGTTATTTCTTGTTCCTTTGATGAAGAGAGTTCCATCAATAGTACCTTTTTTGTAGCCATGCTGACAGAGATATTGAAATAGAGTCTCATACCACTTCCTTGGTGCTTGGTGCAGCCCATAAAGAGCTTCATCAAGCGTGCAAACATAATTAGGATGATCAGGAGCTGCAAACCCAGGTGGTTGTCTAACATACACCTTTTCATCAATCACCACAAAGAGAAAAGCACACTTGACATCAAGTTGGTAGACCTTAAAGTTCTTGAATGCAACAAAAGCTAGGAATATCCTGACAGCTTCAAGTCTTGCTACAGGAGCAAAAACATCTGTGTAGTCAATTCCTTCTTCTTGAGTATACCCTTGAACAACTAGTCTTGCCTTGTTCTTGATGACAAGCCCTCTATCATCCTTCTTATTCCTGAACACCCACTTGGTTCCTATGGTAGTCTTCCCTTGAGGAAGAGGACATAGGTTCCAAACCTTTTGCCTTTTGAATTGAAGCAGCTCCTCTTGCATAGCTTCAACCCAACTTCCATCCTTTAGAGCCTCATCAATATTCTTCGGCTCTATCTGGGACAAGAAACAAGAGTGAAGACAAACATTTGCATCATGAGTTTGTCCTCTTGTTCTCACCCCTGAATAAACATCTCCAATGATGTTTGTGGTAGGATGAGACTTGTGGATCCTTAGCTGAAGGATCACAACAAGATGCTTAGACAGATCTAAATTTGAGAAATTATGATCTGGCAAGGAGGATTCACCCTCCACATCAGCACACTTATCAAGATTGACTTGATCCAATGAGTGTGTGACATCATTGATGTTGTCTTTAATGGAGTGGTTATCAGCATCAAGGAATTCCGTATCACTTTCACCACCACCATTTTCTCCAACATTTGAAGCTCTTTCATCTGAGTTTTGTGCCTCTAAGCTGAAATTTGAAGGCACCCTAGAAGTATCAGCAGGATTTGTCATTATCTGCTGGTGGAAGCTTCATTTGCAGGATTGTTACTATTGGAGCTGAAGATGTGTAGCTTGAAGGTCTTCTTAGCTCAAATCTTGGGTCAGGATCACCTGTAGGTAGTATATCTGTGGACCCTGAAACATGCTCACAAGATTTGTTAAAACAGTTGGTAACTAAATCAAGATCAAATAACCAATCCGGACCAGAACCTTTCACACTGGGAGTGTGCTCATTGAAAGTCACATTGGCTGACTCCTCAACTACTCTAGTTCTGAGATTGTATACTCTATAAGCTTTAGCTTGAAAAGAGTATCCAATAAAATGTCCATCATCTGATTTCTCAACAAACTTGGCAATTTGATCTTTGGTATTCAAGATGATGCAAGGACATCCAAATGACCTGAGAAAACCAATGAAAGGTTTTCTCTTGTGCCAAAGTTCATAAGGAGTCTTACCATATGTCTTAACTACTAAAACTCTGTTTTGCACATTGCAAACAGTGTTCACTGCCTCTGCCCAGAAGGTGATGGGCAGTTAGAGTCAGACAACATAGTTCTTGCAGCTTCAATTAGTGTCCTGTTTCTCCTTTCAACAACACTATTTTTCTGAGGAGTCCTGGGAGCACTATATTGTCTTGAAATACCTTTTTGATCATAAAATGTATCAAGGATTTGATTCTTGAATTCAGTTCCTTGATCACATCTTATGGTTTTGACCTTGTGATCGCATTGATTCTCAATCTTTAAGATGAAATTCTTTAGAATCTCAGGGGTCTTATCCGTAGTTCTAAGAAAGAAGACCCAAGTAAATCTTGTAAATTCATCTGTGATCACCAAACAATAAGAGGTCCTTCCTAGACTCATTACACTGATGGGGCCAAAAAGATCCATATGTAATAAGTGTAGGGGATTAATGATGGAATTTTTTTCCTTTGGCTTGTGAGATACCTTGTGTTGCTTCCCCTTCAGGCATGCAACACAGTGGTCATCACTTGTAAACTCTTTCTTTGGTATTCCAGTTACCAAATCATACTTAATTAATTTATTCATATTTTTAAAGTTTACATGGCACATTCTTTTATGCCAGAGAAAAGACTCATCACTATTTGCTTTAAATAGAAAGCATGAAACTTCTCCTAAGGGAGATGTTTCTTGCAAATCCATCTTGTACATGTTCCATTTCCTGGGGGCTCTGAGCAGGATGTGCTCATGAGGAATGACCATCCCAGGCCTGAGAACAATACACTCATGCTCAGTAAAAACATGTTATGACTCTGATCATAAAATTTGGATACACTCAAAAGATTGTACCCAAGATCCTTGACAAAGTTTACCTTCTCAATGCTGAGCTTACCATTTGTGACATTGCCCCTTCCTGTAATGTAACCCCCTGCATCTCCTCCAAAAGCAACTGGTCCTCCATCAATTCTTTCAAACTTTTGGAGTAGTGACCTATTGCCTATCATGTGCCTGGAATAACCACTGTCAATGATCCATTCATTTCTGTTTGTCTTAAGTTACATTTAGAAACCCAAGCCTCATTGGTCTTGGGCTCATCAAAAGAAGTTGAAGACAATACAATAGTAATTGATCCTATAGTCATGCTAGAAGGATCATTTGCTGATGTTGATGAAGAACTTTCAGCCACTTGGTCTTTCTTTGACTTCCACACCACCTTTGGAAGCTTAGAATTGACCTTCAATACTTCGGAAGTTTTGTTGACTTTAGAAGTTTTGATGACTGGACCTTCAGAAGATCTTGCTTTCACTGCAGCAAGCTTCAGTGCTTCGGAAGTATTCCTTTCTTCCGAGACCAAATTTTCTTCCAAAGGCAAGTTTCCACTTGTCTTCTTCTTCATTTTGGAGCTTTCGAAGGAAAGAGATTTTCCTTCACAAGCTTGCTTCTTCTTCTCCAAACTCTTAGACGTTTCTTTCTTGGTCATGTGGAGAATACTTTTTGGATTGTAAACACAATCCTTAGCAAAATGAGAGGTACTCCCACATATAACAAAGTCCATTTTCTTCCTTCTAGGAGTTTTCTTTAGTGAACAAGTCTGAACTTGATCACTTTCCTTCTCCATCTTCATCTTTGCAGATGTTGTCGCAATTCTTGTGGGGATAGAACTACCTTTGGAGTTGGATGGTTCAGGTTGTACATCAGTGGTGCACAACTGATCAGCCTTCTTCTTGATGATGGGATGATTTGGACATGAACCAAAACTCTTGTTGATGGAGTTCAAGTTGGTGTCTTCAGCCTTCACCACTTCAAATCCTGCAGAATGAAGACTTGTTTCTGTGCAGAGTTGAAGGTGACCTTGTTCTCTTGAGCCTTCTTGGACTTTCTTTTGGCCTTCCTGATCAAGTTCTTTCTCTTGGACTTGGTCATCCCAACAACTTTACTCTCCTTAGAGGGATGGTGACCCTTTTTAGAATGCTCTTCTTCACTCTTCTCAGGGCCATTCTTCACCATCTCCTCTTCATCCTCTTCAGTCAAAGGGTCTATGAGGGGAAGCTCATCTTCACAAGTTTCACATCTAGAAGATCTTACAGACAAGATTGTGTGTGGAGGAGCTATCTCACAAGATCCCAGTTCCTGCTTATTTTGATAACAAACTTTTGCATGCAAGGATGAGGATATTATATTCTTGAAGGTCTCTTCTTCAAGAACACATTTTTCTGCCTTGGCTTTGCTGATCATAAGCTCAGCCTGGCATTCAGTTAACTTAGTAATAAGGTCTTTGATTTGAGTCCTGTAGTTTGTGTGCTCATGTTTAAGAGTTGTAATAGTTTTCTCTAAGTCCTCTATCTTTAGTTTATAATTATTTTCAGCTCTCTTAAAATCAGCTTATAAGATATTTAAGGACTCAAGATCAGATCTCATTTCTAAGTTATAGGACCTGTATCTATTAACTTTAGCAATACATTCAGGAGTAGAAAGATGTTCCAATACCTTGGCTTCATCGTGGTCTACCATGAGTGCTTGGTTTGGAGATGCATCTTCTACCTAAAAGCTCCAGTCAAAGCCTCCTTCTTCAACAGCAATTTCAGCTAGCTGCTTTGGCTTCTCATTGTGAGGAGCTTTCTCAATGTAGTTTGGTCTGGTTACACTCCCTTGCAAAGTGTCCCATCTGGTTACAGTTGTAACACTTTACTTTGCTTTTATCTAGTCCAAACTTTCCACTGGCTGCATTGCTTGGAAAGTTTCTCCCTGTCCTCTTCTAGAACTTCTTGGCTCTATGAGTGAGAAGAGCCATCTGCTGAACTATCTCCATGTACTTCAAATCATCTGGATGGATACAGTCCAGGTCTTCATGGGTGAAGAGAAAATTGTATGTGCTTTCATTAGCAGAGACAAAGGCATGAGAAGAACTTGTCTTTTGGAAAGGACTTCCTTGAGTGTAGCTTTCTCTTGGAGTCTCTGGGAAGGTGATGAAATGGCCCTTTTGTGAGTTGTCAAGGTAGCATATAAGATGATGTTGTGGTTCAATGCTTTCCCTTTCAACCACATGGAGGGGTGAACTCAGTTGATTGCTGGAGTTACCAGATGAGTTTTACATATTCATCTCCATCTGGTAGCCACTAAGAATACCATACAACTCTATGAGAGTAAGAGTCTTAAGGTTCTCAGTCCTCTTGATGACAACACAATAATGTGTCCATTGTCTAGGAAGAGAAGACATAAACTTCCTTACAATGTCCCTGTGCTCAAAAGTTACTCCAACATCCAATAGAGTATCCACAATCTCAACATACCTGAAATATTATTGAGTCATGGTTTCACCTACCTTGAAGGTAAAGTTTTCAAACTGCTGCTTCAGGAGATCCTTCTTGTTTTACTTTGCTTCAGTGGACCCCTCATACATCAACTTAAGTGCTTCCCATAGTTGCTTGGTAGTTTTGCACTTGTTGAAGCCTCTGTAGATGGAGTTTGGAAGAGCAGTTTGAAGGGCTGTCATGACTTTCTGATCAATCTCTATTCTCTTCTTGTCTTCTTCAGAGTAATCAGCCATAACCTTTGGAATCATACCACCACCAGCAGTAGAAGTGGTGCTTGGTATGTAAGGTCCATCAACAACAGAGTCCCATATCCTGGAGTCTTAAGACTTGTTGAAGCCTTCCACTCTTTGACACCAAGTATCAAAGTCTTCAGGAATGATCAGTGGAAACTTTGTCATAGTCCCAGTTTTCATATCAGCTTTGGTAATAGCTGCCATTTGAGTTGTTAAGTATTTTGTGTGTGTGAGGGATCTTAAGATGGTGAAATCTTATATCAAGAGCCTGGAATGCTCTAATATCAAATGCAGGACCGGTGAAGGGTATGCAATTACAACACAACAACACAATGAGGAGAGTTCCTTAGAACACTTAACTATTCAAATAGGGAACAGGTTAACTTAAGTGAATGATGCTATGAACACAAGTAAAAATAAGACAAAACAAGATAGCTAACAACACAAGTATTTGGTTTTTAAGAATGTTGTATATTGCTTCTCAAGTTCTTTTACAAATGTTACAAAGCATACAATGGAAAGTTACAAGTACTTGAGATACATATACTACATCCTACAACCGACCATACTTTGAAGGCCAGCTGGATACATAAGACTAGACAACAAAATCAAATGTAGAGTCAAAAGGCAGATTGTCTTTTGACTAGTGACTATGACATGTCATAGCTCACATCCTAATATATTACAAAAATGATAAAAGTACATAAAGTAGAAAGCACAGACTCAAGACCTCAATGTACAGTTACCAAAAGCATGAACCTTTTCATCAACTCATGTAAGTTGGTGACTAAACAGAGTTGTAGCGGAAAGGTGGTCTAGCTTTATGGTAAAGTACATCAGATAAAAGCATGTATCTAAAAGTCTTTGGAAGAAATCTTTCTTCACTCTTTGGCTTCAGAAGACGTTGTCTTTGAAGCTTCGGAAGAATTCACTTTTGGCTTCGGAAGATGTTGGTCTTAGCTTCGGAAGATTTTACACTTAGAATATTTCTAATGTAAGGTGTAAAACTTCCGAAGCATTTCTACTTCTGTTTTTCAGTGCATGCATGCAGTGAGACTTTGGATGTTTTGGCTGCATCAGATTTATAGGAATCCTTACACGAGTGTTACACAATGACATGATCAAGACTACATAATGAATTGAAAAACGTAAAAAAAAATATATTTTAGCATTATGTTATTTGAAAATCATCATTTAAAAAAAAACACACGCATAAGATAATAGTTAAAATTAGACATAATTGATAGCACAATGACCAACATTAGACCCGATCTGATGTGTAATACATAATGAACTTGAAAAATAAAAAGTTTACATTTCTCATTATTGCGTTATTTGAAAATCATCATTTTAAAAAACACAATGTAAAACACAATGGTCAATATTAGACAAAATTGATAACACAATAACCAGTAGTAGACTCGATGATTAGCAATCGACACAATGAGCGGCTTCACGATAATTACACAATAAACTGATCGGGATTATACAATAAACGGGAAAAAAACATATAAAATTTACATTTTAAACATTGTCTTATTTAAAATCATCATTTTTAAAAACACATTGCATAAGCCAATAGTCAATATTAGACACAATGGGTAACACAATGACCAACATTAGACTCGATAATTAGTAATAGGCAATATGAGCTGCTTGACGAGTATTACACAATTATCTGATCAGGATTACATAATAAACTAGAAAAACGTAAAAATTTAAATTTTTAGCATTGTTTTATTTGAAATTAACCATTTTAAAAAACACAACGATTAACATTAGACAAAAGAGTTAACACAATAACTAGCACCAGACTCGACGATTAACAATAAACACCAATTAATAAGCTGCTTATAAGGATTGCACAATGACCTGCTCAGGATTATTCAATGAACTGAAAAAAATACAAAAATTACAATTTTAACATTATGTTATTTGAATATCGTCATTTAAAAAAACACAATGCATAACAAAATGGTAAACATTAGGCATAATAATCTGATGAACATTACACAATATCCTGATATTACATCATGAGCTTCGAAATATTACATAATAAGTTGAAATAACGTGGATAAAAAAATTATTTATTATTTATCAAAAAATTAGGCATTTTAAAGATCAAAAAAACGCTTGTTTTTATGGTGTATTTTTTTAGAAAAATAATATTGTGTGTAAAAGTTACGAGCGCTTAAAAAAGGTGAAACTTGAAAATATGGTTAAGACTAAAATACCATTGGCCTATTATTAAAGTTACAATTATTTACCATTATACCATCATATTTTCTTAGCATTTGGATCTAAGATTTAATGGATAATAATTCCTTTAACACTTTTTAGTTTTTTTTTTTTACTTTTTACAATAAGCCCAACCATATAAAAAGAGTCCAAGAAGTAGTGAGTGGTTGTTTTGTAATTTGATAAAATAGAAAACCAATTAAAACTCACTAAAATTCAAGTAGGGCCGAAAGCGAACACAACTAACACGAACAACATCTTGTTCGTGTTTGTTCCTTAAGGAAATTAGCTTGTTCATAAACTACTTATAAATACTTATCTAATTAGATTTCTTGTTCGTATTCATTTATTAACAAATAAAAATGTTCGTTAACTATCACGAACACTTACATGACGTAAACGTGTGCAAACAAAGGCAAACGAATACAAACAAACACTCATGAACATAAACAAATACAAAACTAACGTACATGAACATAAACAAACACAAAACAAAAGTACATTAACACAAACGAATATAAATGATCATGTTTTTTTGATTGTTGGTGAACCACAAGAGCAAAGGACGATGTTGACGGAGGTGAATCCCGAACCATAGGAGTACATCCGAAACTCCGATGTGTCTTTTGATGGGGTAAAATCATGAACCACACGAGACCAATTTGGGGATAAATAAATTAGGGTTATAAAAATGGCGGATTTTGTTTTATTTTAAAAAGCGTAATTTGATCAATTTGTATTTTGTATTTAACAATATCAACTTTTTAAAAGAAAATGACAACATTTTTAAACATTGAGAAGACCGATGCAAAAAAATTGTATTTTAGATACAAATGACAAACGTAACCAAACCAAACCATACAAAAAAACCATATTTTTTTACATAAATTAAGTAGTAATTATTACAAGTAATGTTAAGCTAATCACTATCTTCATCTAACCCATATTTTACAACCAACAGACTTAGGTAATATCAATAATGGAAGTAGAAAGCAAAATAATAAAAGAAAGTTATACATATTGAAGATAAAAACTTAGTGACCCATTTATTGAAAAATCGTTAGCGTTAGCAATTTTGCTAATCCCTGATTAATTAAACCAATATTTCAGAACCAGATCAAACGTCGAACCGGATGTCTTAATGGTCCGATGGTTGGACCGAATTTAAGAACCTGATGACTCATATATATATATATATATATATATATATATATATATATATATATATATATATATATATATATATATATATATATATATATATATATATATATATATATATATATATATATATATATATAGTTATATATATAATTTAATATAAGTAATTAACATGTTTTTTATAGTGATATATAAAACTTAGAGTAAATTAAAAGAATAGTCCCTAGGGTATGCACTTATTGAAACTTTAGTCCATTCTTTCAATAAATTACAAATGCAGGCCTGAACTATATAAAGAGTGCACGTTGACGGTCCCTAACACTAAAAATGTTAAGTTTCTCTGTTAGTTTTTTTAAAAAAAGACCAAAACACCATTTCCTATTTTTTAATCTTCTCCATATTTAACACCCATCACCACCGCCTCTACCCTCAACCTACAGCCGCCGTCGCTGCCTTTACCCTCAACCCTCCACCGCCATTGCCGCCTCTACCCTCAACCACCATCATTATCGCCATCTGCACCCTCAACCTACCTCCACAACTACCTCTACCCTTAACCCATCACCACCGACGCCGCCTACACCCTCAATCCACAAACAATGTGCCAACCCACCACCACCGTCCCGTAGCACCCTCAACCACCACCACCACCATCACTCAGTACCCTCAACCCACCACCATTGTCACAGCCTCTACCGTTAACCCACCACCACCGTCGCCGCCTGCACCGTCAACCCACCACCAACGTCACTGCTTGTAACCTCAACCCACCTCTACTACCGCCTCTACCCTTAACCCACCACTACCGTCGCTGCCTACACCCTCAACCCACCGCTACCGTCGCCACCACCACCGTTCCGTAGCACCCTCAACCCTCACCACCATCGCCAATCAACAACCACACATGTCTACCACTAAACATGATGAAAAACCTGATTCATTGAATTTGAAGAGAGAGAGAGAGAGATAGAGGTTGTGATACGATTGGTGGTTTTAAAAGAGGGAGAGAGAGAGGGAGAGCGAGTGAGAGAGAGGGAGAGCGAGAGAGAGAGAGAGAGACTTAGACCAATGATAATGCCTGATTTCTCATATGGTGGTAGAGAGGTGGTGATAATGGTGAAGGAGATGAAGGTAAAGATGAAGATGAAGGTGAAGATGAAAAGGATAAAGAGAGAAGAAGAAGATGGAGGGAGGGAGTGAGGTATGTTGGGTGGGGTTTGGATGGGTAAGGGGGTAAGTTAGGTTTTATTTAGAAATTAATTTTTTTAGGGGTATATTGGTAATTTTACATTGACTTAACAAAGAAACTTAACCTCAGTTAGCGTCGAGAACTGCCAGTGTGCATATCATGCATAGTTCAGCGCCGCATCTTTATATTTGAAAGTAAGGGGTGAACTTGCAATACGTGCAAATCTCAGGAACTATCCTGTGATTTAGATCAATTTATGTCCAATACATTTATTTATTGTTCAACCCCCTGTTTTTACCCATTAAAATCTAAAATTAGAAAAAAACAAAATCCGATCCGAGCACCCATTTGGGACGAACCGGTCGGTCGAACCTCTCCAAAACGAACTGATGCCGACCAATTTAAGCACCCCTTCAGTTCCCGGTTGGACCGGCCGGTCCGACACGATCTTCAAAAAACTAAAATAAATCACCTTTATATTAAATGATTAATTAATAGTATTTGTATGTGATAGAAATTCACTATCCAACACATAAATACAAAGCAATGTGTTCCTTTATCTCTACGCAACGGATCATAAATAATCCATCTTAAAGTGCTCTCAAATTAGTTAGATTCCATGTGTGATCACTTATCAAGAAGGTTAATTGATCAAAGTTTTAATAATCACCGGTGACGGATCTAGAAAACTTTTTATGAGGGGCGGAAATTTTTAGGGGTCTTTTGAGTATCGTTATATAATAAATTCTTTCGGTACGGTTTGGGTCGGATTAAGTCAAGTGATAATCAAAGATTGAATATTTTTATGTTAAAGACATAAATTATGTGCTATAGTTGAAGATTTGGAGTTTGTAATTTTTTAAATATTAGTCCTAGTCCCTAATCACTTAATCATTATCAAATAATCATCTAAACAATAAAAGTAACTATATAAAACATTAAAACTCTCAATACTCAATTACCTTACTTCAATGTGGTGGCCGAAAGTGGTGACCGGAAAAATGAATGCCATAAGTGTTAGTGTGGTGATTGGAATTGAGTTTAAAATTTACTTTGGTCTATGTCAAATATTAGGTTTAAAACTTAATTTGTCTATGTATAATATTGAGTTAAAACTTAATGTACTATGGAGTAGTTGCGGACGGTTGCAAAAGTTACCAAGAGGAGCAGAGGGGATAGTTGAGATTTTCACGTATACATATCACTAAAAGTATATTTTTTAGGTTGGGGGTTGCTCCGCCCTAACCAACATATAGATACACCTTTGAGAATCACTCCTTTATAAATATGGGAATAGTAATAAGTCTCAAACTATAATCGAATAAACTAATATAGCATCATAACTTTAAACAAATAAATGTCATCCTTTGTAGTTCATGTCCTCAATACAAGTAAAAGAAATCTACTCTATACTAATGGAGCATGAAACAAAATAATAAAAAGGAATTCACATCTTGAAAACTAAAAGATGAAACAAATAAATTAACTGAACCAAAATACATAAAACATATTCTTCTAGCGTTAATGTTTAATCCCATATAGAATGATGAAAGACAAAAGATTAAGCTCGAAACTAAACTCAAGGTCTTTAATTTTCTAATGGCACTTGGACAGTGGGAAAAAAATCTCTTATAACCTAGCTTCCCTTCTTATGGATGCCTCTATTGTAACATTTCATTTTGGAAAATGATGACAATTAGTTAACATGAAGAAGTATGCTGATTAATTTAATGAAGTTGAGTTTATAACCTACTTGTTAAACAAATTAAATAATGACTGGTTGTGACAATTGTAGTATTTGTTATTCCATAAATACTTAAAAGAGGGTAATCTTGGGATAACTAGTAAAGTGACTACTGTTGGGTTGTGAAGTCCTTGTGGGGTTTGAGGTTTGACATCAGAAGACATGAGCCAGGCTAAGTTTAGTTTTCTTGATCCTTATTCTAGAAACACTAGTTATGTCTCTCTAAATACCACATCATGTATTTGTAATTTTTTATACGAAGCATAACAGAAAAACCTAATTGCAACGGCCCCTCATCATCGTCTAAGGGTTCCAGGCCCATGAGTCGCCACCACCGCTTAAATACACTATTCCTTCACTATTTAATCGTTGTCACTATTGTGTGGATCAGCTTTACTGTGCGATTATCGATCAAAGCTGTTGTTATTTGTAGCCTAACTAAAAACTCGAGAGCCGATTGGAAGAATCACTAGAACACTTTATCTTTCAGCTGACATCAGGAGATACATGTTCATTTCTTCTTGTTTTCTATTTAGGTTTGGATGGGTTTTTGATTTATTTTTGAAGTATTCTAAGTCTCAGGTGTATTCAAGACTGTTGTTTAGGTTTGCATTAATATGTGAATTGCATATTTGTTGATAGAAGTATTAGGTTTGGTTTCGTTTATGTAGCTTTTTGAATGGTTATCAACTGTTTGGTGTTTCAAGTTTTTCAATTTATCTTTATTTGCTATTATGGCTGAAGACAGGAAGATTGTGATAAAAAGTTTAATAGTATTGACTTTAGTTGGTGGAAAATACAAATATAAGCATTACCATGTCAAAAAGATTTGGATATGGTATTGAAAAAAAAAAACAAAAGAAGGTGAAGAAAGTTGAAGAAACAATGTAGGATTTCAAAAACAAGAAAGCTAGAGCGTCTATTATGTTTCCTTTGACATAAAGCGTTACTTTTAACATCATGAAGGAAACCACCGCAAGCGGTATAATGTTGGCTTTGTCAAACATGTATGGAAAGCCATTTGCAGCTAACAATGTGTTCTTGATGAGATAATTGTCTATGAAGAGAATAAACGAGGAATCTCAATTATCGCTCACATTAATAATTTGAATTCTATTGTTTAGGTTAGTATCCATGGGAATAAAATTCGATGATTAGACTCAAGTTGTGGTATTGTTATCTTCACTACCTGGTAGTTAGTTTGGGATAGTGACTGTTGTTACTAGTTATGTGGGGGCTGACGGGATGATATTTGATAAGATCCAGGATATTATGCTGGGTGAAGACGTTTATTTGAAAAGTGCAAACGATAGATCATCATATGATATATTACATGTTAGCGGGGGAAAGAAAAAAAAATAGGAGAAGCAATTTGAGTTAGGGATGAAGAATGTCTAGAACCTAGAAAAATATGAAGCGTTGGAATTATAACGAGGTGTGACACATTAAGAGTCAGTGTCTGAATAAGAAGAAATTAAACACTGCTACTGGGATGTTTCTAATGGTGATGCATGGACACTCGGTGCGAAAAATAGTATGGACTCTTGGGTCATGGATTTCACACCATGAAAAATAGGAAAATGACGGTGAATAAAAAATATGGTGATTTTGGAAAGGTACAATTAACCAATGACAAGATACTTAAGGTAACAAGCGTGAAGGATATTAATCGGGTTACTTCATTAGGAACTATATTGAATCTGAAGAATCTTAGGGTGATTCCACGGCTAAAGAAGAAACCGATTTTATTTGGCCAGCTAGATAAACAAGGACTAGAAGTAAGGTTAGATTGTGGTAAATGAAGGGTGATCAATGATAATCCGGTTATTGCTCGTGGTATAGAGTGTGAATCATTGTATATGGTTGAGATACCTGTTAAGAGATGTAATTTTCTAGTTAAGCATGAAATAAATCTGATTTGCTAAATCTACTGCTAAGAGAGTTCGTTTTGCAAACGTGAAATATGAAGCAAAGATGTAGCAGGATGAGTTTGACCGTCTAAACCATTTAGGGAGCATGTGATGGTGGGATAATTCTTTATTAGCTTAATACAAAGATTACAATATATGATATGGATATATATGAAGACTATTTAGGGTTTTTAACTTAGTGAACAAGAAACTAAACATGCCCAAACCTAAAGCTTTCACGAACCCAAAACTACATGTGTAAATGGGTTCATAAGAAGGAGAATTGTAGAGAGTTGGATTAAACCTATGATTTACACCCATCTTCCCTCAAATTCTCTGATGTTCTAGACAAGATATCGATATTAAGAGGGAGAGTATGCAAACTTCAACAAGTTCACACTAAAAGAAAGAGAGAACCCCCACCCTACCCCTGAGCATTCTACTAATTTAAATAAACAAATAGGAAGATCTGATAGGTGTTATGTAACCTAGAATCTAGGCTTTTGTAGTATGTATAAATACTCTCATGAACAACTCATCTAAGCATGTAAAGTTGCTAAACATACTTCACTACAATACCAAGTGTATAATTTTAAACGCCAAAGCGGGGTTGTGCATAAGCAAGGGGCATAGCGGAGACTACGCCCACCGGCGGTTGTTTACGCTGGGTGGGCGTAGGGTACAACAAACTACTTTTTCCGACGTGTTAACATTTTATTTTGTACCCATTTATTAAGTGGCATTACTTTTGCTCACTTAACATGTGATATGATTTATGCACACTTTTAGGTACGTAACATGGACTTTGGTGATCGAGTTGAGGCTTGGCACGATATCGAATACCGAAGGCCTATAAGTGCACATTATGTTTAAGTGTTATAAAGATGGATATTCAAATGTAATGTTGCCAGTGTTATAACTTTTGAGTATAAAACTTTATTGTTTTTAACATATATTACATAAATGCGAATTGTCTGGGACATATTTTCACACGTATACTTAAAACGAAATTTTTGAATATTTAAAAGATTTGGGTGTAACACTATTGCATTGTAGACGTCCATATAAATTGGATTAATATAACCATGTACTTTGAAAATCACGGGGGGTCTAGGAACACACAGATGTGTGATTGGAACTTGCATAGTCGTGTATTCCTAACTTCATGTTCTCTTATCTTTGAAGAGTTACAGGAGTATGTACTTAGCATTACACACATGGGTGATTTAGATCTTTAATTTATGCATTCTTTGGTATTCACACACGTAAGCAATGAACTTTAGAAGGTACGTGTGCTAGTATAGTGCTACATGCCTAGGAAAATTGGATTACCTAGCTGTGTAATTCAAAAACTCCTTTGCTTGTCTCTTATCTCTCCATTAATAATTTTTTTCAATATTATATGAATTATTAACCCTGCAAAATCAAGTATGAATACATTAAGTCTTCTATAATTTTTCATCAATTAAAACACCAATTTCATGGACTATTTGAGGCGGCAGGCCCTTGAAGTTGATCAACCTGTTATTACTCATAATTACTATGAAAACAAACACGACATGTTTCACATAAATTATATTACATTTAAAATCTCATCGAAGATGATGTATCAACTAAAACATATAAAAGGTGTGAACATATGTGAATCATATACACATGGTAACTCCACTTCTAGTATATAAAGGGCTACATCCCGTCTCAAGAGCTAAGGAATCCTACCGACTTATCATGTCAATTTCTAGTTTTTTGTCTCAATATACGAGCTTGCTAGCAAAGGACTTAACGTAGAGTTGGATTAAAATGTATGTCAGAGTGACCACCCAATGACACCATACTTGTTGCTCAGATGACTGATATAAAGTCGTATTTGCAACATTTAACTTTTGAGACATTCGGTTACAATAGTTTCGACTAAAGCACAAAGTATATATTGGTACTCAATGAAGAACAAATATCAAGAGAGTCATACATTTGACTACGTAAAAATGTGGTTGAAGGAAATAGCTTATTTATAAGCCCTATTGCTGATAGATTTCCAATGTTAAAGCACCTTTTGAAAATTGACTGAGAATTTATTTTGAAAAGTCTAATTATGATAATATAACTATTTTGAATGTCAATAGATTATTAACACAAGGTCGTCAAAAACCCTTACCAAGTAGTTAAGCAGGAATATATTTTGAAGAAAGGCATGAGAATGAATAATTTTTAAAGTTACCGATTGATTACTAATGATGTGTTATGTCTTTAGTGAGTAACGATGGGGTTGACCAAAATCTAAAATTGTAACTAAAACTATATTTTGGTAGATATCATCAAAGATTCATTTGTAAAATATGCCAGTGATATTTATTTGTTTAAAAATGGTAAGTGTGAGAAATAATGTTTGTTCGGGTGATAACTTTAAGTACAAAATTTTAATATTCAAGTTTTATGTTAATATACATATAACTTTTTTGACATTTCTAATCTATGAACGAATTGTGTTATGGTTATACTAAAGTTAAACGACTTTAGATTATAAACATTGTAATGATGTAATTTAACCTGTTCAAACTCACTCATCCATGAATTTATAAAAACCTATTTATAATGCGCCAACTCATTTACGACACACCAACATCCAATCCACATACTTGTTTTGACTTTCTAGTCCTTGTAAAAAAATGAACATGAAACGGACACATGATTTTAATATATATACATGTTAGGTTCTATTAATTATAAAGCGCCAATCCACCGACACGAATTAATTACAACCCTTAGTGTGTATATGGTTGCCTCATCCCATCAATGCCCAATAAACTTAGGATTCCCAAATGGTGCTCCTTAATAAATTCACATCGATCACGACTATTTTCCTCATTCCTAAGTGAGACTTTACCCTAAGATTGACTTACTGTATCTATATTTATAGTTACGAAAGGATATGTAGTCTGGTGGTACCAATATATATGTGAATGAAATGTGTCTCTTTATATATAGTTGGAAGTTTAATTTTTAGGATGGACAGAGTTGTGTATGGTTACTAAAATTAAACAACTTTACATTAGAAATGTGATAATGATGTAAATTCAATTTGTTTAAACTCATTCACCCGTAACTTTATAACATTCTATTTATAACGTGCCAACGCATCTACAACCCATAAACATGCAACCATGTTTTTACTTTTCAACTCATTTAAATAAACAACACAAAACAAACACATGATTTTAAATATATACAAGTTAGGTTCTATATATTTTAATGTGCTAACCTACCAACATGAGATAATACAATTGTTAACGTGTATATGGTTGTCTCAACCTGTGCATCCTTTACTAACTTAGGATTTCCAAACGGGGTTTTATGTCAAATTTCATATTGATTATGACAATTTCCCCATTCATATGTGAGAGTTTACCTAACCCAAGATTGACTGATGTATCTATATTTATAGCTACGAAATGACTTGGGGTCTAGTGTATTAAGCGTGATGGAAAACATCACTCCAGTTACAAATTATATAGGTAAAGGTAGGGGTGTTGATAATTCAGTTTCAAACCGTAAAACTACCCAAATCGGTCATCGATTTGGTTTCACGTATGATTTTTTTCCCCTGAGATTTTGATCGGCCGGTTTCAACATGTAGAAATTACCATTTGTCCATTTATCTTAAAGAATCTCATTTTTTGTTGCTAGTCATTTTACCTAACGATTATTGGATGGAATTAAAAATATCTCGTTTTTGTTTAAATGTTCTACAAGTCGTGAACCTTTGAAATGGAAAATGAAACTGAAGATGTTAATGTTTTTATAACTATATTAAGCATGTGAATATCATTGTTGACAACTTGTTTCTTAATTTTTCTTTTTGTTTTTGAACAACTTAGATTAAAAAAGGTACAAACATTAAAACCAAACCCCAAGTAACCTGTTCGGTTGACATTTGCTTTTTATTTTAAATGGTTTGGTTTTGATTTTCAATTATAAAAAACACTTGTTAACGGTTTAGATTATGGTTTTACCTAAAAACCGTCCAAACGAGATCCCAAACACCCTAGATAGAGAACTGCCCTAGATGTCACGGTACAAGTACAATGTTAAAATTAAACGATAAAGATAATTCCAGTTAAAGAAAAAAAAAAGGTATGTTCTTAAACATAACTATATTTATATAGTGTGTTTAGATTATTTTATTCAGACTCACCCTTTCTCGAGATCCTTTGATTGCTGGTGCTGCATAGATGATCTGCACAGTGAGGCAATAGTAATCATCTGATCTAATGGCATATAATCCTCCTAATCACATCTCCCACGACATGGCTCTGCTGCAACCACATTTCTCCGACACCGACAATCCCCCCCTCTTCCGAACCATCCTACCACCACATCACCACTCCGGAAAACACCACTGGCTCAACAACCTAATTCTCCGACAACAAACAAGCTTCGTTGGTTCAATCGCCAACAACAATAATAATAGTAATAATAATAATCATGCCGATTCTGCCGCTACGTCGAGATCGATACATGTGAATGGAGACGATTCGATTGTGGATGCTGCTGCTGTGATGTCTTCTCGTGTTTCTCCTGATCTGAACGATCGTGCTAGAAACATCGGTGCTGCTCAGGTTTTCGTTTTGAATTCTGCATCTTCTTGCGTTCGTGTTTTATCTGATGAAAATAACCAAGGCAAAATGAATGGCTTCGTAAACTGTAATTTTGATTTAATGATGTCGATCCTTATTGAAAGATATGCTACTTAAAATACTGACTTGCCCTATCGGTGTTAATAATATTTTAATTTCAAAGCTAACATCACACCGTGAAAACAATCATCCAAAAGATTAAGGATATTTTTGATTTTCAATACTTTGGACATCTTTAGTGGTAATGCCGCAATAGATCGAGTGGCTAAGGTAAGGTAGTTTTATTGCGATACAACAGCGACGATGAGAAGGAAGTGTGTGGTGAAGTCAAAGAAGGAAACCGGAAGGGGTGCATCATCACTCTCATCGTAACAAAGAAGTAAACGAAAAGGTGTAACGTCAACAATGGTGAAGTAATGTTACTACCCAGGTGTGGCACGGTGCAGCGCGCGTTGGCTTTTATGTGGTGGGCGCGGTGATATAGTAATACCACTACCCATGTGTGGCACAGTGTTACGGATATGGTTCGGGGCAAAACCATTGTTAATGTGCAAGACGAATAAATCATAGAGATAATTCTTGTATTTATTTTTATACATACATATTTTATTAAATTTAATTTCTTTTAGCTTTATTTATACAACATTTTCATAAAAAGTTTGTAAAATAATTTTTTTCACTAAATATTTTGGGTTAAATGTATAACAAAAAAATACTTTTTTTGAAGGCCATGCTTAGTATTTTCCAATAGTCAAAAGACCACTAATTTTTTAGTAGTGTTCTATCATCATAAAGAAAGAAGTATTTGGCCTTATCTAGATTTGACTTAAATAAAATATTATTATATATATATATATATCTTGGATGAAAGGACAGAAAAGGCGTTTTTAACGTCTTTTTACCCCTTTCTCTCTAAATTACTCTCTCCCACCTTTTGTTGTGAAAAATGTATGATTACTAGCTTTTGTATCTGGTTCATCATAGGTGTGCATTACATAACAATGATACCATCAGATTCACAATCACAATCACAGGTGGATAATAGCGACGGTGGTGGTGGTGGTGGTGGCGGAGGAGCGGTGATGAATTGGCAATATGCGAGTGAAAAAGCAGAGGTGTTGTCGCATCCGTTGTACGAGCAGCTGCTTGCGGCTCACGTTGCCTGCTTACGCATCGCCACGCCGGTGGATCAGCTCCCGAGGATCGATGCACAGCTCGCGCAGTCGCAGCAGGTGGTTTCGAAGTATTCGGCTATTGCTGGCCTTGATCCTCATCATCAGAAGGACCTCGAT
This sequence comes from Flaveria ramosissima, assembly GCA_025215565.1. Lineage (NCBI taxonomy): Eukaryota > Viridiplantae > Streptophyta > Magnoliopsida > Asterales > Asteraceae > Flaveria > Flaveria ramosissima. Next base: position 222,009 of record JACVEC010000265.1, on the reverse strand, counting down.
CACTTCATGGTACGTGTTTTCCTTTTCTCTGTGTTGTGATCTTCATTTTCGTATGTTTTAGGTCTAGCTATGGCTTATTGATGTTCCATTTAAGGCATACATAACTGGCAAACTACATGTCAAATGAAGGAGAAATAGGCCTTGATTATTACCTCAAACTCTGTGGGATTTATAGTTTAGGAATTATACAACATAAAAGTATAAAATAACCTCAAACTATATATGTAGGATTACATGATATCAGCCGATATTTTATATATAATTAGCAATTATAATCAGCCTTCAGTCAATTCTAGAATCAACTTATAATCGTAACACGCGGTCCTCTGGCCGGAGTGATTGTATGGACTATGGTATGCTGCTAGCTTGTTACAGATGTAGTAGATATGAGGCCTCCTTACGGCTTTAGTGGCGGTACTTGCTAACTGATATTTTGAGTTATAGAAGTTGTCACAATGCATGACTGGTCACTCTTCTGTATGATGAAGTGACATTCTCTTTCTATGTTTTGTGCTTTCATTTCCTAATGCTTGTTGGCTGATGCTATGAAACTTGATAACTCTTGGTGAAAGTTATTCTTCACCTGCTTAGAAATCTCATCATGTTTAATATTCTAGACATCCAGAGTAAACAAAAACAACGTTAGTAGATAGTCAACACATAAAGCTCGATAAATTTTTTTAGTGATCTCAAAAAGGTAACTTATATTTTTAAACAAGATACCAACTATCATCTTCTATCCTAACAACATCACATCCATTTCAGCCCCATGATATTCTGTATTTCATGAAAATATTTCAGCAAATCATTAGAAACTTCACCTTCGTATCTCACAAATCATGTGAACGAAATTATGTTTGCTCTGATCATAATCGTTGAAAAACAAAAGATCCAAAAGATCACTGTGCCAGTCATCTCCAATACTTTGGATGCTTTTTTTAGCCATCTCATCTGATACTCCAACAGTCCAACTACACACACACACACACATATCTGCTGATCACATTCTATTGTTAGACATACTAAACTTTGTTTAGATGCTTTGAATCCTAGTTTAGATGGGTATGCATTTTGAAGTTGATTATCTGAGTGATAGAGTATTAAAGGTTGGTTGGGAAACTCAGTTATATCACTATCACACATCTCAACATTTCCTTTGTTGTATGTGTGGCTAGTTATAATCATCGGAAGACAATGATGCTCATCCTTAGGTACCTAAAAGGAGCACAGGAAAATGTCATTTGTATGAAGATAGAGGAAGTATAGAGGTCATTAGGTACTCAAACGCTAATCGTACAACTCCACGGTCTACTTCAGGATATTGCATGGGAACCTAATATTATGGAAAACCGAAAATTAAGATGTTGTAACAATATCTAGAGCAGAAGCAGAATATTTAGCTATGGGACTAGTCACCTGCGAATTTATTTGGTTAAAACAATCACTTCAGGATTTAAGGCATGAAACTACGAGTCCAATGAAGTTGATCGATGACAATGAAGCAACACTACACATAACCTCAAATCCACTGTTTCATCTAACCAGGATATATTATTAGCTCTCCTTGTTTCATAACAAACTTATTAGGGTCCATAATAGGAGTTTCTCACTGATTTACAGTCCAAACTCCAAAATGCCCATGCCTTCCAATGTATCAAAATTTTTCTCTAAGAATCGGCTATGTATGTGCTTGATTGGGCTACCTGATGCCAAGAAAGTATTTCAACCTTCCCATGTCTTCACAACAAAATATTTGAAGAGATGATTTTTTAAAATTTTTTATTTGAGATGCATAATATCAGTGTTTGCTCTACCTTTATAATATAACAAGCAATGGTCCATGCAAAATATGTCAGTGTTTATGTCCACCATTCACGTAATGGTTTGTGTGGTAGGAGTAATTGATAATAATAATAAGAATAATAATGGTTTATTGATCACAGGGGCGAAGCTTTTAAGGGGCCGGGGGGGGGCCGCCCCCCCCCCCCCCCTATTTTTTCGTCCGCAGTGTTAAATTTTAGCCCGATATTGTAAATTTTTGGCCCGGTAGTGTAAATTTTTATATAAATATCGAGTTCGCCCCCCCTAAAAAAATAATTTCGCCCCCACCCCCCCTACCAAGTTGGTTAAGCTCCGCCACTGATTGATCATTCCAGAAAAAGTAATTTTTTTTTTGTTAACATAAATCCACTTCACCGTTGCAATGCAGACACATTATGTGCTGTTGCTTTGTTCATTTAAAGAACAATTGCAACAACATGTCCGGGTTCATGCAATGGAAGCAGTTATGGCCTGCTGGGAAATTGAGCAGTCCTTACAAAGCTTAACAGGTGATGCATCCAAAATTATTTCTAACAGTGTTCCATGCTCTAGTTGAAATATTTTCTTCTAAATAGTAATATTGAGTCAAACTTAAATCAACCTTTGACCGAAGCTATAATTAGATGAAGCCTAAAGTTTACTGGGAACAGGAATATCACTTGGAGAAGGGACAGGTGCAACGATGTCTGACGATGATGACGATCAAGTAGACAGTGATGTCAATTTGTTTGATGGAAGTCTGGACGGACAAGACAGCATGGGATTTGGCCCACTTGTCCCAACAGAGAGCGAGAGATCACTGATGGAGCGTGTAAGGCAAGAACTAAAGCATGAACTCAAACAGGTGAAACTTCAAATCGCTTTGATATCTTTCCAAATCACCTATTAAGAATGTTTGTTGATTGCAATCCTGAATAATAGACCATGAATAAAAAGGGTCACATGAATCAAAAAGAATATCTAAAGCTGAAATGGATTGAATGGTCAAATGGATACTAAAGCGTATATTCTTAATATATAAAACCTCCCCGATCACATATTTAAAAAGTTATATTATCATTAAATTACTAATACTTGTAATCAATTTGAAAATTTTAATTGAAGGAAAAATATCCTTGGACAAAAGGTGCGTCGTCAGTTTTGACATGTTATCCAACTCGCCCGACCCACCTATTGTGTCACCCTTAACATGAATTTGAGAAAGTTGTTCTTTCATTGGTTTTGTGTTAGAGTGTATATGTTTTACACATGTACACACACCATTAATTATTATTATTGACTTATCATGCAACCATGTTCATGTTCTTTGCAAGAAACTTTTGACAATATATCATATGAACTTGGCATCAGTTTAAATCCCTAATTTCGTTTTTATTCATTTATGTTATTTTGGTTCTATCATTTGGTGTATAGGGTTACAAAGAAAAAATTGTTGACATACGAGAGGAGATATTACGCAAGAGGAGGGCAGGGAAACTGCCTGGTGATACCACCTCTGTTCTAAAAGCTTGGTGGCAATCACATGCCAAATGGCCATACCCTACGGTAAGTTTGCTTCCTACAACTCTTATAATTTTCATTCGAAGTCATGTGCGCATATTCTCTGCTGCTTGATATGTTATGGGTATGCATATTAACATATATTAACATGATGAAATGTGTTGAAACCAGTCTCTAAGTTTTCTAGTCGTTTTATCATGCAGGAAGAAGACAAGGCACGGTTGGTTCAGGAAACTGGCCTACAGTTGAAGCAAATAAACAATTGGTTTATCAATCAGAGGAAGCGCAACTGGCACAGCAATCCTTCCTCTTCCACAGTCGTGAAGAGCAAACGCAAAAGGTAATTTATTAGATGCAGCCTCACTCGGTGAAACTTACTTTTACTTCAAATAACACCATTGGTTCAAGTCACAGAATCTGTTTCAATTACCATATTTCCATGCTGAAGAAAGCTATTTGTTTGTAGTTGCTAATGCGCAAGGTGACAATTTTGATTCAAAAGATTAGGTTATGTTTTATCTCTAACGGGTCACGTAAAATAAAAAAGTTAGCTCATACAGGTTTTTTTTTAGTTCATAAAAATGATGATATCATTCAGTGAAAAAGGATGTGAAATAATATGATTATTTGACTTACTAGTCACATATAAAAGCCGTTCAAGAAAAAAAGAAAAAAAAAACTACATATAAAAGATTGTTAGGTAACCATACCAAAGAGTACCCACTTTATCATACCCAAACCGTCCATTTTACCACCTCTACTAATTTGCATATCATGAACATTGTTTTCATGCTCTATATTATTTAAAGGCAATATGGACAAATAGTTAATAGGAAGCATTTTTCTTCAATCACAGTTTTATTTCTAGTCAAACCTTTTATTTTTCATGGTACATGGAACTATGGAAGATATTAATCCTTCTTAGCTTTTCTTACATATTGATTTTTTGAAGGGATACCGACCAACCTTAATCATAATAAGAAGCAATGCAGGTGAACCTGATAGTGACTGTGTGATTTAAACTTCCAAAGTGATCTCAAGGATTGCCGCACATATGTAACAAAAATCAATTGGTCATGTTTATACTTAAGTGGAATAGAGAGACTAACATTCAAGTCAAAGCTGAGAATGGAGAGTTTCCAAGGATTGTGTTTATTTGTATACCATGTTTAGGATGCCTGCATGTGCATTGTTACATATTTTTCGGTTTTGTCATTGATATAGTATGTAACTATGAACACGGTAGGTGGGTTAACAGTTACAAGGGTGCATATCTAAATAAGTGTAGTTTTGTTTTAGCAGTTAGTACAATGGCTTGTTGTGGATACAAATACATATGCATTGTTTGTATTGTATACGGTTGAAGTGCAATAAATACATTGATACATTGTTTATTAGAGATTTATGTTTATATACTCATGAAATCCGTAGGGACAATTAATAACGTATGGACCAGATGGTCTCTTGAGACTAGTCCATCGGGATCACTGGGTGCCATGGGACTAGAACGTGGGTTGCGTTTTTTTTTCTTTTCTAAAGAACATTGCATTAGACCTCTATAATGGAAAGGTCTGCAGACCAAAGTTACGGATCATAACCCTAATTTTTATAGTTAGTAATATTGAGGTGGTTGGGAATAGGCCAACGACAAAGGTTACGGATCGTAACCTCTTGATATTCGGTCTGTAATGATGTTGGAAGAGGCCTATATATTAAAAAACTCATTCATTCAAGAAAACTTGTTCAGAATTTGAAACGTGTTTTAAATACTTTATTGAGTGTCGAAACCGACTAAATTTGAGTTTGTTAAATCAAAGAGTCTTCCTAACGAAAGGCCGGTGGACAATTAGATAAAAGTCCTTCCTTATAGTAGGATCGAAGATTCAATGAAAAACCTTACAGTAGTATGAGTGAGATAACTTTGGGGATAGGGATTAGTCACCTAAGGATATAATAGGGTGAAGACCTTAAGGGGATAGGTTTTAGACCCAATACTAATAAAGATTAATACCCAATTTATATAGGGTATGATAATCTTAATAGGATAAGTGATCATATGAAGGGAAAAAGCTATAGGACGGTTCAAGTGAACATACATTTCAGATAACTGTTACATACCTATAAGTAGATGTGTGCTAGGTTGATATAAACTATATATTAATTTTAAAATAGTTTTCCTTGTACTTATGAAACAAATAGTTTGACTTGGGCATTGAGGCCAAGGTGATCTTTGGTGATTAACTAACTTTTTTTTAGCGGCGTGATAGTATTTTCATTTGTTTTATTAATTTATTTCTTTGCTTTTTTTCTTTACTTTTTTGGAGGACTATACGGTTAATGGTGTCAATGTCTCAAGTCCCGTGGTGATGGCATCCTTGATTAAAATTCTCACTATCTTCTTGTTGGAATTTTGGACACAAAATAATTATATTTATATATATTTAATATACATAGTTATTTATTTATTGGTTTAAGTTCTCGTTTTGTAACGAACTATACCATGTCCAAACTGAAGCTAAGATGAATTATATATCGATGCTCGAAGTTGAGTGGTCAGAATGAAGAAAGTAAAACTTGGGTGATTATAGTAGGAAATTGTTGTAATTTCTTGCATAATGCTAATAAAGCCATGTATTGATTAGCATGGATGTTTTATGTTTTAATCAAGTCTTTTAATAAATATTATGAATGTTTATTATGGATCATAATTTTTATTAAAATTGGCATTAATAAAATAAGAGTTTTAATTTGGTCTCATAAAACATTTCATAAATCAAATGGAAGTTTTGGTTGTGAATTATAAAACTTATATTAATGTGAAGTCTTTATCATGAGTATATAAACAAACTCATGATGAGAAAAGAAAAGAAGAAGAAATTTATTTTCTTTAGTATCCAAGTTTTATAGAAATTTAGAGAAGAGCACTTGCAGGACCGGTGAAGGGTATGCACTTACAACACGACAACACAATGAGGAGAGTTGCTTAGAACACTTAATAGATCAAATAGGGAACTGGTTAACTTTTGGTAAAAGATGCTAAAAACACAAGTAAATATGAGACAGAACAAGATGTCAAACAACACAAGTAATTGGTTTTCAAGAATGCTGTATATTGCTTCACAAGTTCTATTACAAATGTTACAAAGCATATGATAAAAGTTACAAGTACTTGAGATACTTTATACTACATCCTACAGCCGGCCATACTTTGAAAGCCAGCTGGATACAATTGAATAGACAACTACAAAATCAAATGTAGAGTCAAAAGACAGATTTGCCTTTTGACTAGTGACTATGACATGCCATAGCTCACATCCTAATATATTACAAAAAAGATAAAAGTACATAAAGTAGAAAGCATGGACTCAAGACCTCAATCATTGCCCTTTGAGATATCTTAAAATTCTTTTGATAGTGACCAGGTGTGACATCTTGGGGTTGGCTTGATATCTTGCACAAATGCATGTAGCTAACATGATATCTTGCCTGCTAGCTGTGAGGTACATAAGAGACCCAATCATTGCCCTGTAGAGATGATCATCAGCACACTCCCACTCAAGATCAGGTCCAAGGGAGTGATTTATGGCTCTGGGTGTCTTAGCAACCTTACAGTCAGTCATGTTGAACCTTTTAAGTATGTCTTGTACATACTTTGACTGACTTATAAAGATGCCATTGTCAACTTGCTTCACTTGAATTCCTAGAAAGAAATTGAGTTCCCCCATGGCACTCATTTCAAACCTGTCTTTCATCAGCTTCTCAAAGTCTTTGCAGAGCTTTGGATTAGTTGACCTAAAGATATTGTCATCTACATATACTTGAACTAGCATTATGTCATTTCATGTTCCTTTGATGAAGAGAGTTCCATCTATAGTACCCTTTTTGTAGCTATGTTGTCAGAGATACTGAGATAGAGTCTCATACCACTTTCTTGGTGCTTGGTGCAACCCATAAAGAGATTTATCAAGCCTACAGACATAATCAGGATGATCAGGATCTGCAAACCCAGGTGGTTGTCTGACATACACCTCTTCATCAATCACCCTATAAAGAAAAGCACAATTGACATCAGGTTGGTAGACCTTGAAGTTCTTGGATGCAGCAAAAGCTAGGAATATCCTAACAACTTCAAGTCTTGCTACTGGAGAAAAAACATTTGTGTAGTCAATTCCTTCTTCTTGAGTATACCATTGAACAACTAATCTTGCCTTGTTCTTGATGACAAGTCCTCTATCATCCTTCTTATTCCTAAAAACCCATTTGGTTCCTATGGTTGTCTTCCCTTGAGGAAGAGGACATAGGTTCCACACCTTTTACCTTTTGAATTGAAGCAGCTCCTCTTGCATAGCTTAAACCCAACTTCCATCCTTTAGAGCCTCATCAATTTTCTTTGGCTCTATCTGGGACAAGAAACAAGAGTGAAGACAAACATTTGCTTCATGGGTTTGTCCTCTTGTTCTCACCCCTATATCAACATATTCAATGATGTTTGTGGTAGGATGAGACTTGTGGATCCTCAGCTGAGAGATCACAGCAAGTTGCTTAGACAGATCTAAATTTGAAAAATTTTGATCTGGTAAGGAAGATTCGTCCTCCATATCAGCACACTTAGCAAGATTGACTTGATCCAATGAGTGTGTGACATCATTGATGTTAATGGAGTGGTTATCAGCATCAAGAAATTCCTGATCACTTTCACCTCCACCATTTTCTCCAACATTTGAAGCTCCTTCCTCTGAGTTTTATGCCTCTAAGCTGGAATTTGAAGGCACCCCAGAAGTATCAACAGGATTTGTCATTGATGTGCTAGTAGAAGCTTCATTTGCAGGATTAGTTACCACTGGAGCTGAAGATGTATAACTTGAAGGTCTCCTTAGCTCAATTCTTGGGTCAAGATCACCTGTAGGTAGTATATCTGTAGATCCTGAAACATTCTCACAAGATTTGTTAAAACAGTTGGTAACTAAATCAAGATCAAATAGCCAATCCGAACCAGAACCTTTGACACTAGGAGTGTGCTCATTGAAAGTCACATTGGCTGACTCCTCAACTATTCTAGTTTTGAGATTATATACTCTATAAGCTTTAGCTTGAGAAGAGTATCCAATAAAGTGTCCATCATCTGATTTGTCAGCAAACTTGGCAATTTGATCTTTGGTATTCAAGATGGTGCAAGGACATCCAAATGACCTGAGAAAACCAATGAAAGGTTTTCTCTTGTGCCAAAGTTCATAAGGAGTCTTACCATGTGTCTTAACCATTAAAACTCTGTTTTGCACATAGCAAGCAGTGTTTACTGCCTCTGCCCAGAAGGTGATGGGCAGTTTAGAGTCAGACAACATAGTTCTTGCAACTTCAATTAGTGTCCTGTTTCTCCTCTCAGCAACACCATTTTGCTGAGGAGTCCTGGGAGCACTAAATTGTCTTGTAATACCCTTTTCATCACAAATGTATCAAGGATTTGATTCTTGAATTCAGTTCCGTGATCACATCTTATGGTTTTGACCTTGTGATCACATTGATTCTCAATCTTTAAGATGAAATTCTTTAGAATCTCAGGGGTCTCATCCTTAATTCTAAGAAAGAAGACGCAAGTGAATCTTGTAAAGTCATCTGTGATCACCAAACAGTAAGAGGTCCTTCCTAGACTCATTACACTGGTGGGGCCAAAGAGATCCATATGTAATAAGTGTAGGGGATTAATGATAGAATTTCTTATCTTTGGCTTGTGAGATACCTTGTGTTGCTTTCCTTTTAGGCATGCAACACAATGGTCATCACTTGTAAACTCTTTTTTTGGTATTCCAGTTACCAAATCATTCTTAATTTATTTACTCATGTTTTTAAAGTTTACATGGCAGATTCTTTTATGCCAGAGGAAAGATTCATCATTATTTGATTTAGACAGAAAGCATGAAAATTCTCCCGAGGAAGATGTTTCTTGCAAGTCCATCTTGTACATGTTCCCTTTCCTGGGGGCTCTGAGCAGGATGTCCACATGAGGAATGACCACCCCGGGCCTGAGAACAATGCACTCATGCTCAGTGAAGAGCATGTTATGACTCTGATCACAAAATTGGGATACACTCAGAAGATTGTACCCAAGCTCCTTGACAAAGTTTACCTTCTCAATGTTGAGCTTACCATTTGTGACCTTGCCCCTTCCTGTAATGTAACCTCCTGCGTCTCCTCCAAAAGCAACTGGTCCTCCATCAATTCTTTCAAACTTTTAGAGTAGTGACCTATTGCCTGTCATGTGCCTGGAACTGCCACTATCAATGATCCATGCATTTCTGTTTGTCTTGAGCTGTTCCTACATAAAAGAGATGGTTAGTTACATTTGGAAACCCAAGCTTCATTGGTCTTGGGCTCATCAAAAGAAGTTGAAGACAATGCAACAGTAATTGATCTTATAGTCATGCTAGAAGGATCATTTGCTGATGTTGATGGAGAACTTTCAGCCACTTGGTCTTTCTTTGACTTCCACACCACCTTTGGAAGCTTAGACTTGACCTTCAATACTTCAGAAATTTTGATGACTTTGGAAGTTTAGATGACTGGACCTTCGGAAGATCTTGCTTTCACTACAGCAGGATTCAGTGCTTCGGAAGTATTCCTTTCTTCCGAGACCAATTTTTCTTCCTAAGACAAGTTTCCACTTGTCTTCTTCTTCATTTTGGAGCTTCCGAAAGAAACAGATTTTCCTTCCGAAGCTTGCTTCTTCTTCTCCAAACTCTTAGAAGTTTCTTTCTTGGTCATGTGGAGAGTACTCTTTGGATTGTAAACGCAATCCTTAGCAAGATGAGAAGTACTCCCACACATAACACAATCAATTTTCTTTCTTCTAGGAGTTTTCCTTTTTGAACAAGGCTGAACTTGATCACTTTCCTTCTCCATCTTCATATTTACAGATGCTGTGGCAGTTCTTGTAAGGATAGAACTATCTTTGGAGCTGGATGGTTCAGGTTGTACAACAGTGATGGACAATTGATCAGCCTTCTTCTTGATGATGGGATGATTTGGACATGAACCAGAACTCTTATTGATGAAGTTCAAGTTGGTGTCTTTAGCCTTCACCACCTCAAATCCTGCAGAGATGAAGACTTGTTTCTGTGCAGATCTGAAGGTGGCCTTGATCTCTTGAGCCTTTTTGGACTTTTTTTTGGCCTTCTTGATCAAGTTCTTTCTCCTTGACTTGGTCATCTCAACAGCTTTGCTCTCTTCAGAGGGATGGTGACCCTTCTTAGAATGCTCTTCTTCACTCTTCTCAGAGCCATTCTCCACCATCCCCTCTTCATCCTCTTCAGTCACAGGATCTATGAGATGAAGCTCATCTTCATAAGTTTCACACCTAGGAGATCTTAAAGATAAGATTGTGTGTGGAGGAGCTATATCACAAGACCTTAGTCCCTGCTTATTTTGATAACAAACTTTTGCATGCAATGATGATGATATTATGTTCTTGAAGGTCTCTTCTTCAAGAACACATTTTTCTACCTTGGCTTTGCTGATCACAAGCTCAGCCTGGCATTTAGTTAACTTAGTAATGAGGTCTTTGATCTGAGTTCTGTAGTTTGTATGCTCATGTTTAAGAGTTGAAATGGTTTTCTCTAAGTCCTCTATCTTTTCAGCTCTTTTAAAATCAGCTTTTAAGATATTTAAGGACTCAAGATCAGATCTCATTTCTAAATTATAGGACCTGTATCTATTGACTTTAGCAATGCATTCAGGAGTACAACGATGTTCCAATACCTTGGCTTCATCGTGGTCTGCCATGAGTGCTTGGTTTGGAGATGCATCTTCTACCTGAAAGCTCCAGTCAAAGTCTCCTTCTTCAACAACAACTGCAGCTTGCTGCTTTGGCTTCTCATTCTAGGGGGCTTTCTCAGTGTAGTTTGGTCTGGTTTGTGCTTGGCCACCATTTGTCCTTGGTGCCTTACACTCTCTTGCAAAGTGTCCCATCTGTTTACAGTTGTAACACTTTACTTTGCTTTTATCCAGTTCAAACTTTCCACTGGCTGCATTTCTTGGAAACTTTCTCCCTGTCCTCTTGTAGAACTTCTTGGCTCTGTGAGTGAGAAGAGCCATTTGCTGGACTATCTCCATATACTCCGGATCATCTGGATGGATACAGTCCAAATCTTTAAGGGTGAAGAGAAAGTTGCCTGAGGTTTCATCAGCAGAGACAAAGGCATGAGAAGAACTTGTCTCTTGAAAAGGACTTCCTTGAGTGTAGCTTTCCCTTGGAGTCTCTGGAAAGGTGATGAAAGGGCCCTTTTGTGAGTTGTCAGGGTAGCATATAAGATGATGTTGTGGCTCAATGCTTTCCCTTTCAACCACATGGAGGGCTGAACTCAGTTGATTGCTGGAGTTACCAGATGAGTTTTGCATGTTCATCTCCATCTGGTAGCCACTAAGAATACCATACAACTCTGTAAGAGTAAGAGTCTTAAGGTTCTCAGTCCTCTTGATAACAACACAGTAATGTGTCCATTGTATAGGAAGAGAGGACATAAACTTCCTTACAATGTCCCTGTTCTCAAGAGTTACTCCAACATCCATTAGAGTATCCACAATCTCAACATACCTGAAGTATTGTTGAGTCATGGTTTCACCTACCTTAAAGGTGAAGTTTTCAAACTGTTGCTTCAGGAGATCCTTCTTGTTCTCCTTTGCTTCAGTAGACCCCTCATACATCAGCTTCAGTGCTTCCCATAGTTGCTTGGCAGTTTTGCATTTTTTGAAGCCTCTGTATATGAAGTTTGGAAGAGCAGTTTGAAGGGCTGTCATGGCTTTCTGATCGATCTCTATTCTCTTCCTGTCTTCTTCAGAGTAACCAGCCACAACCTTAGAAATCATACCACCACCAGTAGCAGAAGTGGTGCTTGGTATGTAAGGTCCTTCAACAATAGAGTCCCACATCCTGGAGTCTTGATACTTGATGAAGCCTTCCATTCTTTGACATCAAGTATCAAAGTCTTCAGGAGTGATCAGTGGAGACTTTGTCATAGTTCCACTTTCCATATCAGCTTTGGTAATAGATGCCATTTGAGTTGTTAAGTATTTTGTGTGTGTGAGGGATCTTAAGATGGTGAGATCTTATATCAAGAGCCTGAAAAGCTCTGATACCAAATGCAGGACCGGTGAAGGGTATGCACTTACACCACAACAACACAATGAGGAGAGTTGCTTAGAACACTTAACAGATCAAATAGGGAACTGGTTAACTTTTAGTGAAAGATGCTAAGAACACAAGTAAATATGAGACAGAACAAGATGGCAAACAACACAAGTAATTGGTTTTCAAGAATGCTGTATATTGCTTCTCAAGTTCTATTACAAATGTTACAAAGCATACGATAAAAGTTATAAGTACTCGAGATACTTTATACTACATCCTACAGCTGGCCATACTTTGAAAGCCAGCTAGATACAATTGACTTGACAACTACAAAATCAAATGTAGAGTCAAAAGGTAGATTAGCCTTTTGACTAGTGACTATGACATGTCATAGCTTACATCCTAATATATTACAAAAGGATAAAAGTACATAAAGTAGAAAGCATGGACTCAAGACCTCAATATACAGTTATCAAAAGCATGGACCTTTCACCAACTCATGTAAGTTGGTGAATTTACAGAGTTGCAGCGGATAGGTGGTCCAGCTTTATGGTAAACTACATCAGATAAAAGCATGTCTCTAAAAGTTTTCGGAAGAAATCTGTCTTTACTTTTTGGCTTCGGAAGACTTCACTTTTGGCTTTGGAAGATGTTGGTCTTGGCTTCGGAAGATTTTACACTTAGAATATTTGTAGTGCATGGTGTAAAACGTCCGAAGCATTTCTACTTCTGTTCTTCAGTGCATGCATATAGAGAGACTTTGATTGTTTTGGCTGCATCAGACTTATAGGAATCCTTACAGCACTCTTTAAATTGTTCTTCCTACACCATCATCTTTAACTTTTTCCCATATAACATCATAACACATATTATACCCGGTGATCTTTCGGGTCTGAGGCACTTTCTAACAGTACATACTGCTTTGGCTGTTGTTCCCTGGGAGACAGACGCGTTGTCTTGAGTAGAGACGCGAAATCTGTTTTAAAGGACCCGTGTCTAACACGATCCTCAGCCACAACTGTCAATCTTTTGTTTGTTAATTGTTGTAGTCAAGGGGTATAGTTTAAGATTCGAACGTGATGAAAACTCGTGTCAGGAATGTTATATGAAGACTCGTTGGAGTATATACTAAAGATGGATGTTCGAATCAAGTTTGGTACATAAATATTGTTTATATTTATTTTTCTAGTCGTATTTGTAAACGGTATTGTACTAGAACATTTCCCATAGCTAACAAGAGTATCGTTAGAAAACTATCTTTTAATATGAAAGTGAACCTACTTCTTACAATCTTAAAAAAGATTTCATGATGGGATTTCTAAAACCTTATTACTATGGTTTTTAGGTTCACGGAGTTTTTTTTTAAATCAAACAATATTTTTTAGGAAATTAACGTAGTACAACATCATGTTTGGATTTTAATAAAGATTGGAGTACAATCTAATATCCAAAATACCGTGTTACCAAACGAATACTTTGATTCTATCATGTGCTAAAATATTTTTGTAAATGTTTAACAATCTAACATGTATGTTAGAGATGATTTAAATTTCTAAAAGTCATTAGAAAATCATGGGTTTATAGGTCTAAAATATTTATGACTACAATGATTTAAGCAAAATTAAATTTTGTTTTAGAAAGAAATTAAAATTAGTGTTTTGCAACAAAATGAGAAATAGGTTATTTTATATGAGTCGAGAAGCTTACAAACAATTTTGTAATCGTTTAGATTTAACGAGCGTGTTAGAAGCGGGATTATTGTATATGAACCAATAAGCTTAAAAACATTTTTTTCTAGTTGTTTATTTCTAACAAGCGTGTTAGAACCGGTTTATATTTTATCTATCGAAAATCTTTAAAACGATTTATGTAATCGTTTATTTCTAACGAGTAAGTTAGAACTGAATTTATTTTATATAATTCAAAAAGCTTTTAAAGCGATCTTTGTATTCGTTTATTTCTAATGTGCGTGTAAGAAGTGGCTATTTTAACGGACAAGCTTAAAATGTTATTTATAATCATTTATTTTCTAACGAGCGTGTTAGAAAGCAGTTTATTTAATAAGAACCATAATATTTAAAATGATTGTTGTAATCATTTGTTAAAAATTGTTTATGTATATAAACCAAAATGTGTTTAAAATTTTTTTATAATCATTTATTCTCTAATAAATGTGTTAGAAACGGTTTATTCTATAAATCGAAAATTATTAAAAAAATTGTTTGTATTTCTTTGTCATCTAACGAGCGTGTTAGATATTAATTTATATAATAAAACCATTTTTGGAGTTTATGGTTTTGATTATTAGGATCAAGACATAAAATAAATACGATATGTTTTTAAAAGAGTTGCAAAGCTAGAAATGTTTTGAATGAATAAAACATGTGTTTTGCAATCTAAAATGGTTAACTACTCATGGGAGAAGTAGCACGTCTCAAACCACATAATTGTCTCGATGAGATTATTCGAAAAAAAATAACTCGAGCTTGTTGTGAATAGAAGCAATTATTCAAATACAACTTATGAATAAGATAGTATATACAAAATGTTGTTGTTTTTTGGTCGGTTTGACTATTTAGTTTTAGAGTTTCAAGATGAAATGAGAAACTTGATCGTATAAGTGCATGAAGTACATTTGAGGGAGTACCTCAAGACATGCCACAAAGTCGATATCATTGCTAATGATGAAAGTGTTATAGATAATAACACTATGAGATTTGATGAGTGTGCTAAGATGAAGTACACAAGTATGAGATATACTAATAAACTTCATTTGAAGTTATCATAAAAATTTATAAGTGTGGATAAATCTACATATGAAAGCAATATATGTTATCTTTAATGAATTTAGCTAAATTCATTCTGAAAGATCTAAATGTAGACGTGTCTACCATTTTAATGTTGTTAGAGCTATGTGGAGGGTTTATCTTTCGTTTAGGAAAGTATTCTAGTTATATATAGCCTAAAGGGAACAAGAAGAGAAGATGAATTGCATATTATTTAGTGTCAATGTGTTTGACTCTGTATTAATGCAATACTGATTGTAGACAAGTTTCATTTATCTTGTTAATGATAAATTTGTTCACCAAAGTGAATTGAATCAAGACTTATTACTGGTCTTTATAAGTTAAAGGGAATATAGTGCCCTTTGCACTTCGCACACTCTCACTGCTGTGCTTGAAAGTCGGCTGAGTAGTTTTGAAAGATGCTACCGAGATCTTGGTCTTAACTCAATGCCAACTACTAAAATGTGTGTACGCTAGATTGGTACCGATCTTGCCTTTGAGTTGATACTAACCTATTGTGTTAATGTCGAGTTCCGGCAGTTGGTACCGACTGGCTGCTGCCGAGTTGGTTTTGAGGCGGCTAGGGGTCCAGCGTTAAGTCTAGTGCATTGCCTGTGGATGAGAGGTTTGAAGGAAAATGAGTTATGTTCCTAAACCAAATGATAAAGAATAAGTCTCATGATTTATCAATAATTAAATATGGATATGGATAAGGGATAGTGTGTTATTCCAGAAAGCTGTAAAGGATCAGAATGATGCATCTTCTGTTCACATGCTAGAGTACTGTAGTCTAAAGCATGCTAGCCTAGTACTTATAAATTATGATGATCTAAGGAGGTCAATTATGAATAGACGAATTTTAAAGAGGATACTCATCATGTTTAAGGAGGTTGATATAAACTATGGAAAAATTAAACTAGATTATGTTATCTAGTTACGAAGGCTAATGAGGAGGACTCAGTTTTCTAGGTTTATCCGATAGAAAACCTCACTTTGAAATCAAATTACAAGAAATGTGGGGGAGAGGCCATTTGGTTTTGTGAGAAGTTTTCTCAAACATATTTAAAAACGGAGAAGCTTTCATTACCCCATATGGATGTTATCCAATAACACTTAAATGTTGGGGTGTCTTGCATTTGAAAATAAAATGTTAGCAATACGGATTTTGGCAATCCAAAGATATTGCAAACTCATGATCTAGTGTAGTACACAAAGGTCATAAGGAGTCTATGATAGACTCGGATTCTAATTGGCTAGATTTAGAATCTTGATAGGTGTCTACTACCAAAGGCATAAAGGAGATGCGTTTGTCTTGAAATACAAATTGTATTCTTCAAATACACCTAAAAGTTTCACAATATCCATATTAACTTACGAGTTAAGAACACATCATGAAAAATTATCTCGATTGAAGTTATCTATATCAACTTGATAAAGTGATAGATTATAATTTTGGATCCAACAACCTGCGGGTTGAAACGAGACGAGATAGTGAGGAATTGGACTAAAGCCCATAGGGAAAAGAGAATATGAGAAAAACCTAACCTAGCTGACTGGAGATCCCAAGATCTAGGTTCAATAGGACAACTTAATCATATGACCAACGGAATCACTCTAGGGGAGTACCCTAAAACTAAAATGGAGTGATGAACTTCCTAGTCCATTCACTCTGGGGGACTACCCCAAACTAGTGACCAAGAAAAGGTTAAGCATATTCAGGTTAAATGATTATGGCAATCAATATAACCATAATGTTTTAAATGAGTCATGAAATCACCTATATTATAGAGAAGTGGGGTCGCTTCGAATGGATTTATAGGGAGGCACAAATCTTAGAGCTCTCGTAGAACCAGGATAGCGATCCATGACCATAACGGACACGACAATGAGGGGATGTGCCCGACTAGGGAGAGTCTTGTGTGAATGTATATTGTCGTCTACACAAAACAGGGTCAGTTTAAAGACATCTCATCTACACACCACCAGTAGGCTAAATACGCTTCGTAAAGGAAGGTTCGATGGGAACACCTACCTATCCTGCAAGACTCAACTGTCGAGTTTCCATTGGGAATTTTGTGTGTTTTGATCGATCTCCATTCATGTGGGGGATTGTTGGAATTTTGGACACAAAATAATTATATTTATATATATTTTATATAAATAGTTATTTATATATTGGTTTAAGTTCTCACTTTGTAACGAACTATACCGTGTCCAAACTGAAGCTAAGATGAATTAGATATCGATGCTCGAAGTTGAGTGGTCGGAATGAAGAAAGTAAAACTTGGGTGATTATAGTAGGAAATTATTGTAATATCTTGCATAATGCTAATAAAGCAATGTATTGATTAACATGGATGTTTTATGTTTTGACCAAGTCTTTTAATAAATATTATGAATGTTTATTATGGATCATAATTTCTATTAAAATTGACATTAATAAAATAAAAGTTTTAATTTGGTCTCATAAAATATTTCATAAATCAAATGGAAGTTTTGGTTGTGAATCATAAAAGTCACATTAATGTGAAGTCTTTAGCATGAGTATATAAACAAACTCATGATGAGAAAAGAAAAAAAGAAGAAATTTATTTTCTTTAGTTTCCAAGGAGCACTCTTTAAATTATTCTTCCTACACTATCATCTTTAACTTTTTTCATATAACAACATAACACATATTATACCCGGTGATCTCTCGGGTCTGAGGCACTCTCTGGCAGTACATATTGCTTTGGCTGTTGTACCCTGGGAGATAGACACGTTGTCTTGAGTAGAGACGCGAAATCTGTTTTAAGGGACCCATGTCTAACACGATCCTCAGCCACAACCGTCAATCTTTTGTTTGTTAATTGTTGTAGTCAAATGGTATAGTTGAAGATTCGAACGTGATGAAGACTCGTGTCAAAAATATTATATGAAGACTCGTTGGAGTATATACTAAAGACGGATGTTCGAATAAAGTTTGGTACATAAAAATTGTTTATATTTATTTTTCTAGTTGTATTTGTAAACGGTATTGTACTAGAATATTTCCCATGGCTAACGAGAGTATCGTTAGAATTATTATCTTTTAATATAAAAGTGAACCTACTTCTTGCACTTCTATTATTTAAAATTTCATTTTCTAATATAAAAATTTGTTTTTTCACAATAACATGTAAGTTATAATTTGTTTATAAAATTCTCAATTCTCTGGTGTGTTTTTAAAACATTTATCGTTATTTTAGTACACAATTTTATTAAAAATAAGCACAACTAGTATTAAGCCTCCCCACGCATAAGTAGGGTCGTAAAAACGTGCCAACGGGGGATAAAACTACGCCAAGAAACACCAATATTGCATCACTATCAGCGACCACCAACACCAGAAAACTCGTATTAGAAAAAAAATATAAACGAAAGAAAAAACCGAAGCATAAAAATGTTGAACCACGCCCGTGAAATGTTAAACATCAAAAACAACAACTAGTTATTCTAGGACCCACGCGTTGTGACTGAGTCGAAAAATATAGTCATAAAAACGTTAAACCATACGCGCACGTTATGGCATGTTAACTCGTAAAATTTAGATCAAAACGTACAACGAAAATTTTGTAAAAGATGAAAAGTTGAGGGTACAAAGGTAAAAATGAAAAATTGTAGGGGATTAAATTGTTAAATACATAAAAGTATTGGGGATAAAATAAAATAATTAAAGATAAAAAACAAAAGTAAATACAATTTATCAAAGCTAAAGTACAACCTATAATAAATACAATAGTTGATAATTAGTAATATATATATAATTTCAAAATAAAATATAGTTGTAGTCTCGTAAGGTTAAACTACTTTATTTTAAAAACATTTTTTTAAAAATGTATTTTTCAAAAGCGACACATAAATAAGTTCTTTTCGAAGGACTTCTTGGTAAAAAAAGTTATTTTGAAAACGGCTCTTATGTAAGTTATTTTGAAGATTCTTATAACAAGATCACTTTGTATATAGTTTTGACACTAGTTCATATTAAAAAAAATTAAAAATAAACCAAAATTTCTGTTTAATCCAATTAATTAAAAAGTTCAAGTCCTATTGTTTTTATTTCTGTCTTCTAAATAATATATCTATACTAATAAAAGAATATTTTTAAGACACATATCATAGTTCTATATCACCTAAATCTATTTTTTTTACTTTTTTCTCCGATTAAATAACTAACTTAACTATAAATTAATGATATTATTTAATTATTTATATTAAAAATATTTTTAAATAAATTACAAAAAGATCTCTATTATTTGTTCACCGCTACCGTGCCCGACAAATAAATAAATTTTATTATTATTTAACTATCTAGAGGGGGCCAAAGTGAAACTTGTAGTCAACCTAGTATAAAAGTATGAAACCGTAGCCCACCCCACCCGTCTCTGCACCCTCATAACCGATTCCCCTATATCATCCATCTCCACTCTTGTAACCCTAATGTGCCAACCGTGAAGCCTCCTGCCGTCGATCCCTTTTCGCCGCGATAAAAAGCTTCGATATCCTTGCTCCGGCGACCATCTCCTTGCAACACGTAGCACATTTGATGGCCGCTGAAGACAACCGATTCGGGCTGTGCTCGGTAACGTTTTCTTTTCGTTTTGCACCCGCATTCACTCTTGTTTTAGTCTCGGTTTCACCTCGGTTACGATTCCATGACGAAGATTTCGTACGAGTCCCAGTTTTGATGTTCTTGTGGTGTGTGTCTCGGTCGGGTTCGTGTGCACGATTTGTCCGTGGGCTTTCATGTATGCCATGTGTGTATATAGGCGACGTATCAGTACATATACTCATGCTTTCGTATGCGTGATTTGTTGTTGTGCTTAGGTGTTTACATGTGCAGGTGTACATTTGAAAGGCGTGTGTGTCTCTGTGGATGCGTATGTGGGCTGGTTTGGGTAGATTATTAATATGTATGCTTATGAGTCAATATGTAAGTTATGCATGAATGAGCATTGATGGATTAATGCATATGGGATATGTTTTGGAATGTGTTTTGATGTGTGTGGTAAGTGCATGTAAATGGTTGAATGTTTCACGTATATATGTGTGATCAAGTTCCAACAATTAGGAATATATTATCATGCAATGTGTGCGTTGGTGCTCATGTATATCGTCCGAATAATCATGTATGTATGAGTGTTTCTATGTATGTAATGTTTTTGAGTGTGGGTTTATTAGTGCTTGTTAATATATATATATATATATATATATATATATATATATATATATATATATATATATATATATATATATATATATATATATAAGTATATGTAAGTGTGTTATGTTTGGGTCGTTGCGCGTTTGTGTTGTGTGGGTTACACATTCTTGAAACGTATGGGTTTTATTACATAAAATCATATAAATAAATGCATGACAAGTAATTTTATACATGATGTTATTTTGTTGGAATTGACTTGGGAATATTATGTTAAATTTATTTTCATGCATATATTATTTGAACAAACTATTGATTGGAACAGTGTGTATGAATTTCTTTGTTTCGATAACTAATAGCAGGCTACACATATCATAGATAGTCTTTTGTGAGTTTATTATCTTTTTATATCGATGTAATTTAATTTTAGAGACTGATTTTCAGCCTTCTACACCATTTTCAAAATTGAATAGTTATTAGAGGTTATGAATCAGTCACTAATTATTTTTCATACAAAAGTCTTTTCAAATTGAAAGTCAGCCCCTAAATCGATTTGCTTTACGAATGTGAATAACTGATTCATAGTCTTAAATAAGGTGTCTTCTAGAAATAGTAAAATGTGTTTTTTTTGTTGGAGACTAAATGTTAGTTTCTACTTATGAATATAATTAACTGATTTGTGGACTTTAATATGTTTACTAGTAATAATAAAATGATTTTTTATTAGAGAGTGAACATCATTCACCAATTATTACATGTACAAACCTCTTTAGAGATTGAATACCAGTTCTCAATAATAAAATTTATAATACGTTTAAGACTAATCCTCAATATTCAATACCTTTCTTAAATGATATAATTTTATCAAATAATTAGAGACTATAAATCAATCCTTAATTATTTTCTTATGCAAATATCATTTGAGACTAAATTTCCATCCTTGCTTTAGTATGAATATAGAATATTAAAAACTTATTTTCAATCCCCCAATATTGATCTATTTATTAAAGACTGATTATTAGTTTTTCATATAATAACACAATTTAGGTTAACTTATTTGGGATTGAAGTTTAGTTACCATAAAATTTTCCTTTGAAAAATGTTATTGTGTATATATATATATATATATATATATATATATATATATATATATATATATATATATATATTAATGACTGAAGTTTAGTCTTTAATAAGTTGTCCAAGTTTTAGGGACTGAATATTACTCACTAGCATGAGTCCCAAAAAATTCAGTCCAAATATACTTAGTGACTGATAATTTAGTCTCTGATAGTATGTATACAAGACTGATAAATCAGTCTTTAATATTATAGTACCTGATAGTCATTTTTCTTGTAGTGGCATTAAAGGTAACTTAGTGTCTGAGTGTGCTTGCATGTGATGGGGGAAAGTCGATAGCCCGCATCGTAACTGAGTCGTGTTTGTGAAACCGTATGATTAAATTAACTAAAGTTAACATATATTAATTAAATACTAATGTGCATTCAGGTTGTACGTTAACATAACTGCTTGTGCTTGCGTTATTGAATTGCTATACTTATAAGGTGAGTTCTCAGCCCCACTTTACCAACTTTATTTGGGGTGAAAGAAACGTGTGTTTTTCTAAACATATTTTTATTCGAAATCAGTATTACTGTATTGTCACTTGTTTACTAGTGTTGTATCAACTTAAGTCCTCACTTTCGAACCGTTATTGTATGTACTTTAGCAAGGTAATTCTGAGTAGATCTACCGGTTTTGACAAAACCCACCTGGGCTAGTCACGCTTGGACAACGGTAAGTTAAATTGGTGTCTAATTGACCTAATTTCTGTTGCTGTGACAAGGTGTTCACAGTCGAGGCCTTCCTTTACATTGTCAGCTTCGGTTGCGAACTTCATACACTTAGTAACTTGTTGAGTAGACTAGCTATCTACTTATATTACTTTGTTTACTGTATCAGTTTACTATTATGTTCTGTTTATCAAAACCTGTGAACTCACCAACCTTGTGTTGACACTTTAGCATGTTTCTTTCAGGTTCTTCAACGAGCACGTTTAGGATCATCGCATCATATCATTTATCATTTGTTGGGTCAACAGAGAACAACTATGTTTTCTACACATTATACTTATCTGCTTTTTGCGCGTGTTTGTGCCATTTGAGTTATAAACTAATACGCTTTTGCATTACTTTCAAGTTTTTATTTTAACTCTGACTTTGGACATTTTAATTTAAAATGAGCAATTATGTTTTGTAATTGTTGCGTCGTTTGGTGTAACTAATGGCTAAGATCCTTGTATGTTACGTGTCTAACGGTATTACCCCTTTCGTGGAAATTAAGGGTGTGACATGTTCCTTGGATTCTAGAGACCCAGTTTAGGTGCTCCTTTGAGGTATCTAATGATTCTCTTGGCAGCAACTAGGTGAGTCACTTTTGGAGCAGCATGATATCGCGCACAGATGCAAGTTGCAAACATAATATCAGGTCTACTTGTTGTGAGATAAATCAGAGATCCAATAATTACCCTATACTGATGTTGATCAGTATCCTCCTCCTCAGTGTCAGGACAAAGATTGTGATTTCTGGATATAGGAGTCTTTGTTGGCTCACAATCTTTCACATCAAATCTTTCTAGAATGTCAATGACATATTTGAATTGATTGATAAAGAACCCATTTTTCATCTGTTTTACCTGAATCTCAAGGAAAAAGTCCATTTTCCCATGGAATTCATCTCAAACCTCTTCTTCATAATGCTCTCAAAGTCTTTACACATTTGATCATTTGAGGAACCAAATGTGAAGTCATCAACATAGAATTGTATGAGCAAAATGTCTTTTCTAGCTTTCTTATGACTAAAGTCTTGTCAATGGTACCTCTAATATAACCATTCGTCAGGATAAATTAAGACAAAGTCTCATACCATAGCCTAGGTGCTTGCTGCAACCCATAGAGAGCTTTATCCAATTTGCACACGTAGTTGGGGTGTTGTGGGTCTTCAAATCCTGGAGGCTGGCACACATAGACTTCCCTCTTTATATCCCCGTATAGAAAAACACACTTGACATCAAGCTAGTAGACTGTAAAGTTCTTGGATGATGCATAAGCAAGAAAGATCCTTACTGTCTCAAGACTTGCAACATGTGCAAAGACATTAGTGTAATCCATTCCCTCTTCTTGCGTGTATCCTTGAACTACCAGTCTTGCCTTGTTCTTGATAATCAAGCTTCTTTCACTTCTCTTGTTTCTGAATACCCACTTTGTGCCAATGGGTACTTGACAAGATGGTAATGGACATAGGTTCTAAACCTTTTGTCTTTTGAATTGAAGTAATTCCTCTTGCATTGATTCAACCCAACTACTATCTTTTGAGGCTTCCTCTACCTTCTTTGGCTCTATCTGGGATAGAAAGCATGAGTACAAGCAGACATTCCCATTGTGGATTTGCCCCTTTGTTCTTACACCTTCAGAGACATCTCCAATGATATGCTAAGTTGGGTGAGTGTTTTGAATCCTGAGCCTAGGAATCACATCCAGTTGCATGGATAGATCCAAGTTGGAAAATTTTTGCTCAGGGATTTAAACACTTGGCCAAGCTGATGTCTCACATTCATTCAATAAGGACTGATTGAATGAAGGAGAGACAACATCAGCATCATTTGGCGGTGAAGCAGCATTAACAGTTGCATGTTCCTTTAGAATGTTGTTTCCATCAGCTTGGTGTTGTGCATTGTCACTAGATGAGTTTTGAGGCTCACTTTGTTGACAACTTGTTGAAGATCCATTGGTTCTTGAGATAGTTATACTATAAGATCTTCCAATTTTGGGAGCTTGATTTTCAGCAACTATTGGAGAATTTGGAAGAGGTCTGGGTAACTCAAATAATTGTTCATCATCAGAATCACTTTGAGTACCTGTTCCAGCTGAAACATTCTCACAAGAAGGTTTAGAATAGTTTGGAAACAATTCTAAATCAAAGATATATCAGGTCCATTCCCTCTAACACAAGGAGTGTGCTCATTTTCAACAATGTTGGAAGATTCCTCAAATTGTTGATTTTTAATATTGTAAACTCTGTAGGCAATAGAGTTAGAGGAATATCCAACAAAGATGGCATCATCCTAGTTTTTAGCAAATTTTGCCAAATTGTCCTTTGTGTTAGGCATGGTACACCTGCTACCAAAGGACCTAAGAAAGCCAATGAACGGTGGCCTCTTGTTCCATAGCTCATAAGGGTTTTTTTTCATGTGGTTTAACCACAAGAACTCTATTCTGCACATAGCATGCAGTACTGACTGCCTTTGCCTAGAATGTTAGAGGCAGCTTTGAATCAGGCAACATAGTTCGAGCGGCCTCAATAAGTGTCCTATTTCTCCTCTCAGCAACACCGTTTTGTTGAGGAGTTCTAGGAGCATTATATTGTCTGGCAATCCCTTTTGAGTTACAAAATGAGTCAAGAACTTGATTCTTAAACTCAATCCCTTGATCACTTCTAATAATCTGAACCTTGTGATCAATTGATTTTCTATTTTAAGAATAAAAGATTTTAAAGTTTTAGTAGTTTCATCTTTGGTTCTTAAAAAGAATACCCATGTAACCCTAGTAAAATCAACAACAATCACAAGGTAGTATGATTTTCTTCCAATGCTCATTATATTTGTAGGATCGAATAGATCCATGTGCAATAAATGTAATGGAGTGGTGATAGAGTTAACCTCTTTGGATTTATGGGATGCTCCATGTTGCTTTCCTTTCAGACATGCAACACAGTTATCCTGACAGAAAAATTTCTATTTAGGCACACCATGTACCAAGTTATTTTTGATCAATTTATTCATGGTTTTAAAATTAATAGACACATTCGCTTATACCACAAAGTTGACTCATCACCATTAACTTATGAAAGAAAGAATGATACTTCACCCAGTGGGAAAGCATTGTTCATATCCAGCTTGTACATATCCCTCTCCTGAGAGATCTAAGAATCACCAATTCCTGAGGAATTGTCATCCCGGGTTTGAGGAAAATAAAGTCATGTTCTATGAAAAGCATTTGGTGTTTTTGGTCACAGAATTAAGAAACACTTAAAAGATTGTGTTCAAGCTGTTTGACAAAGTTTACTTTGTAGAACTTTAACTTGCCATTAGATACACTTCCTCTGCCAGAAATGTATCCTCCGGCCTCACCTCCAAATTGAACAGGACCTCCATCAAAATGTTGAAATTATTGAAGAAGAGATCTGTTCCTATTCATGTGCATGGAGCATCCACTGTTCACAATCTACACATTGTCATGCTTATCATGTGGATGTCCCTGCACATAAGGTGAAAAAGGTTAGTTATTATTGGAAACCCAAGCCTTGTTGGTCTTAGGATCTTCCAATGAGATTGACATTATTGAACCAAAGTGTATGCATAAGGGGTCAATAGATGTTTGTAAAGAAGATGTTTGGTTTGCAGCATCTTGTCTGAACTTCCATTCCATCCCTTGGCTGATCAGTATAAAAAGGCTTGATAAAGCTTGAGCAGCATGGCATACTTCTGAGGCTTTTTTCTTTTCAGAATAAGCTTTCGCCACCTTTTCTTCCGAAGCAGTCTTCTTTACGAAAGCTTTCAAAGGAACTCTTTTGTTCTTTTTAATTTTCTTTGACTTAGCTTCTGAAGCTATTTTCCTTTGGGATGAATGAATTTATTTCGAAAGCAACTTTTTTCGGAAACAAGCTTTCCTTTCCTCATCAATTGGACCATGTGATAAGGTTCAAATGTGATAAGGTTCAAATGTGAAACCTTCTGTGGATCCTTCTTTCTTAACATTATTTGTATAATGTGTGCTTGCAGGATTGTAGTAACAATCTTTAGCCATGTGGTTGTTCAGTCCACACATTATGCATTCAGTGTTAATTTTTATGGGATGTGAAGGCTGTTATTTCTTGCACCTCTTATTATCATCAATTGTCGTCCCCTTCAACTTCTGATCCTTTAGTAGGACAGGAGTGCTGGTACTACACTCCATTCCAAGATCAGAGTTTCTAACCACCTAGAATCCGGCTGAAATGAATACACCCTTTTGCTTTGGGTGTATCTCTATCTTGGACTCAACAACTTTCTTGGCAGTTCTTCTGGATGCCTTAGTTCAGTTTTTTCTGGCTTTGGTGGTTAGCGGTTGATCATTACTGGTGTGGATGGATTGTTTTACCTGGTCCTACCCTATAATGGTGTCCGTAGGTGTGCATCATTCTTCAGCTCATGGGGTGGTGGGTCAACATTTGGAACCTCTTGCTCTTCAGTCCCATATCTTGGTTGTCTTATAGACTCATTAGAATATGGTGGAGCGATTTCATTGGTTCCCAACCCACCTTTGCTTTGATAACAAATCTTTGAGTGGGAGGATGATGCAATAATGGCTTGGAAGTTTTGATCAGAAATAGCATGCTTCCTGGCTTTAGCCTTAGCTTTTACTAGCTGGCCTGAGCCTCAGTCAATTTTGAAATAAAATCTTTGATTTGAGTCCTATAATTGGTGTGTTCATGTTTTAAAGAGGACACAGTTTTCTCTAACTCTTCAATTTTCATTTTATAGTCAGATTCTACCCTTTTAAAATTAGATTTAAGGATATTCAAAGACTCAATATCAAATTTGATTCCATATTGTAGTCCTGATACATTTTAACTTTAACAATACAAGCTGGAGTACAAAGGTGTTCAAATACCTTGCTGTCATCAGATCCAGCCATCAATGCTTGAGCAGGAGTCACATCCTGCACCATGAAGCTCCGGTCAACCTCTTGAGCAACAACAACTATGTGTTGTTCAGTTGAATTTTCAGCGGCTTTGGGTGTGGTAGGATGTGTGGATGCTTGAGTGGCTCCCGGATTTGATTGGGGAGCCTTGCATTCCCTGGCAAAGTGGCCTAGCTAGTCACAGTTGTAACACTTGGCTTTGGTCTTGTCAAACCTGAACTTGTTGTACGTTGGGTTTTGGGGAAATTTCCTTCCAGTTCTCTTAAAGAACTTCTTTTCTCTGTAAGTTAGCAAAGCCATCTATTGGACAATGTCCATGTACTTAACATCATTTGGGCTAAAACATTCTAGATCATCAAAGCAAAACTAAAAATCACTAGAATGCCCATTCCCTGAGACAAAGGCACAACTATCCTGGAATGGACTTGACTGAGCCCATTGAGACTTTGGAGTCTCAGGAAAGGTAATGTATGGCCCAGAAGAATAGGATGACTGCTGGGAGTAAGTCAGGTACTGCTGAGGTTGGGGTCTTGAGCCTTCAGCAACCATTAAAGCGTTGCTACCAGGAAGGCTTGAGGATCTGCTCACCTGGTGGCCTCTTTTGTTTTCCATCTTTACATGGTATCCATCAAGGATGCCATATAGTTCAGTCATAGTGAGAGTTTAAGTTCTCTGTCCTCTTGATAGAGACACAGTAGAAAGTCCGCTCATTTGGAAGTGCACTCATGAACTTTCTTGAGAGATCTCTCATTTCAAGAGTCATTCCTACAGACTGAAGTGATGAAATAAGATCCATGTACCTGAATATTGTTGGATGAGGGTCTCTCCAGCAATGTAAGTGAAGTTTTCAGATTGTTGCTTCAGGGAATCTTTCTTGGAATCATTGGAGCTGGAGTACATCTGAGTCAAAGCATCAAAGAGTTCTTTGGCTGACTGACAATGCTCAAAGCCCACCATGATGGAGTTGGGTATGACAGTCATCAGAACAGTCATTGCTTTGCTATCGATATCCGGCCTCTTATAGTCTTCACCAGAATATTCTTCAACAGCCTTCTCTATCATAGCACCATTTCCAGCCGGTGTTACAACCTTTGGCTTGTAAGGGCCATTGGTGATAGACTTCCACATCTTGATGTCTTGGTACATAATGAAGCCTTCAATATGTTTGCTCCAAGATCTGAAGTCATCAGGGGTGATGATGGGTGCTTTGGTTATCATCCCAATTTCACATTCAGATGATTTGTGGTTGAGGGCTATTTTGACTGAGGTAAGTGTATGAGTGATGAAAAGGTTGATTTGGATGGTAAGATCTCACAATCAAGAGCTTGAACTTGGGTGTTCCACCAGGTTAGGGCCTTACCCTGTAGTGAACAAGTGGCATACTTGATTCTTTGACTGTCGAGGCACTCACTAATGTCGATCACTACCTCCATCTTTTCCAGCCATCTGGTTAGGGCTATCGCCCCACCTTTCCCATCGAATTCCCTCAGTTTGCAAGCCACAAACTCTTTGTACGAACATCCCCGACGAGCATTAACCACCCCAGTCTCAATATCGGCAGTACCACCATTCCCGGTTTCCTGGTTGCTCTCGTTTCCGGTCGGGTTTCCGTTTCCCGTCTCAGTTTCGATCCCTCCTTGGCTCCATCATCGTTGCCACCATCCCCGTGAGGGTGGTGTTGTTGGAGTGCGTCGCTCACTTGGGCCACGATAGTAGGAATCAGTGCGGCCAGTTGCTGAGCGATCAGGGCTGCCATGTCGGCGTTCCCTGTTACTTGACTGTTACTGGCAGGAGCATCGTTTGCTCTTGGTGCTCTGCCTCTGCCTCGGCCTCTGCCCCTTGGGGCTTCACTCCCGCCACTGTTGATACGGGTAACTCTTCGAGGCGGCATTGTCTAATCATAGAAAAGTAAACACATAAGCTTAAATCAATTGATAGTGTATATCCATAACACTCATCATGTCCATTATTCCCAAGTTGATATCACACTTATTGTCATCACACATCGCATGCAATTCGTGCAGTTCTCACACCATAAATTGATAACGTTTCAATGATAATCCATCACAACAGTTGTAAGTCCATGTATACAATCACGTTTAGTCTAGCGGAGGTTGCCCATTTCTTCCTCTTTCGAGGTTTCAGACATAACCTCCTTAGGGTTAATCTCAATGTCCAAGGTCAAGCGCAATGGCATGATCTGTGAAGATCTCTTCGGGTTTAATACCCGGATCTGATAAACTAACTCGGCGCGCAGAGGGAACGGAAGATTCAATAGAAGCATCCCCATAAAAGAGTGAGCACAAGGGCTCTCTCATAGGGTGGAAAGATCACGTAACAAATAGATGAACAAATCAAGCAGCGAGGAACACATACACGAGATATAATATGCACACAGAGTCCTAGCATGCAAATCTACATGAAGGTTCCTAGGTTATAGTCTAGGTCAAGCGTATTGCCTAATTCTCTATAACCAATGGCTCTGATACCAATCTGTCACACCCCCGCTAAAAGCGGAAACACGGGGATGTAACGAGACCGGGATCGTCATAACACATGGTAAGCGATAGAGATTCAATATAATAAATGATGACAAACGTGTCATGACGATACCCGACGACAAGGGGACTTGTGTCGTCTTTAGTCAATTTTCACGACAACATAGCCAGAAGCATAACATGATAAAGATACACATATTCACATAAGATGAAATTGTAAATGTTAATTCCCACAACCCGGGAACAAGTTTCAAAAGTTAATAATTGTTTACAAGCGTTAACATTGTTCAAAAGATTGTTTATCAAACATGTTAAGTCCCAAAAATGCATCCTAGGGTCTCCACTAAGGCAGCACACCTAGATTCCTGGACTTGCACGATCACCTGAAAAGATATGCTTAAAACGGTCAACATAATTGTTGGTGAGCTCGCAGGTTTATGTAATAAAATTGTAAGTGATGCTGTATAATGTAAGCGTATGGAATACCGTGAATACAGTTATATACACAAGTAAATATCACATGACATGAGCTTTGCAACCAAACCTAGCGACATACACAAAGAAATTATCGGCATATATTCACCCAAGGGCCCGTTCCTGGCCACTGATGGTACCAACTAGTATACCATCGAACGAGGGTGGGGGTGTCAACCCAGTAGTACTACCAATACCTAACCGTCGGTTCCCACACTGGAATTAAATAGTCGCAAAGATAGAACCACACAGCAGACCCAAGCATGTATCAAATAGTACTTGCAACATAGTATCACGTTGATTCCTTGTATGTAACATGTATGTAAGTTGTACAGCATTGAAAATGAGTAAGCATACTTTTCCCTCAAGTTGTAAATGATTGAAATATTGTATAAGCGTAAAAAGGGGCCACGAAACTCACTTGTTAGGTGGTAAGTATGTATGAGCAATGTATCCCAAATGTTGAATGCAAATAAACAGTCAAACACCTATTGACAGTTATTGTAAAGCATTATTGATATGATATATATATAAGCGCGCAATAATGATGGGTCGGTTCGGGTCGTATCGGCTGGGTCGCGTATAACACATATAGACTGACACACGTACTAGATCTTATGTAGATCCAAGTACAAGACATTGTCGCCATTGATGATGATATTTAAGTAAAAGTCTCATTGTTATTGAAGAAGCATTGAATAAGTGTCAATAGTTATAAGTCAATTGATCGTTGTAAAGCGTTGGTTTAAATTTGTTTAAAATAGTATGTGTGCCCTTTTCGCGGTGACTTTAATCTTTGTGGCCGAACAATGGCTTATTATGTTAATGTTACCTCAACATCACACGTCATACTCATACCACGCACAAGGGGATCAATCCCAACAATTTCAGTCGCATAACAAGGCCAGACGAACGACTCAACCTACATTCGTACGAATCAACCCTCAATCGTGCGAATCAGCTTCATTCGTACGATTGAGCCTTCATTCGTATGACTGGCCCTCAGTCGTACCACACAACACCCAATCGCACGACTCAACCTCCATACGCACGAATCAACCCTCAGTCGTGCGAATTAGCTACTTTCGTACGATTGAACCTTCATTCGTGCGATTGGACTCCAGTCGTGCGAATCACGCACATTCGCACACATTCAGTCGGTCACCTGACTCAATCGCACACAATCACTCAATCGCATGACTCAATCGCCTACGCTCATTCGCACGCATGACTCAATCGCATACATTCACTCAGTCGCACAACTTAGTCGCACGACATGCCTAGTCGCACAACTCAGTCGCGCGATTGACTCAAACGCATGATTCAGTCGCACGACCCACTCAGTCGCGGCTCAATCGCATGGTTGACCCAGTCGCCTGATCTGCAGAATCGTGACTGTGGTCGGGTGGAGCAGCCCCCGAGCTGCTCTAAACATGGGTTTTACACCACAAGGACCTCCAGAAACACTCAACAAACATACACAAACATGAAACACCAGCAAAGAGACCTCATACGCACCCATACGACATTGTGTGTTCGGGTTGAACCCCAACACCCGAAACCCTAGTTTTGGACAGCCGTGAATAGGCTAGAAAACGGACAACCAAAGACAACTACCTGCTAGAAAGGGGTAGTCTAAGCTGTAGACGGTATCAAGACGAAGAAAACAAGACCTCTCGGGTTGGATTTGGTGCTAAAATGGAGATTTTGTGTGTGTAGAGGATGAAGATGAAAAAGATGGTGAAAAATGAAGATTAGGGCTGGTAAGGGGGTATTTATACCCAGCCCAAGTTTGCAAAATTACAAGTTTAGTCCCTGCACTTCACCAGTTGGTTACAGATGTATACCATGGTGTTCATAAACCCAGGTCTTTGTTTACACAAAATAGAGGGAATATGATTTGCAAAGATAGAAATTATAAAATGTTGTTACATAGTGTGCTTGGTGAGTGAGTTGATCACATCAAGATAAGAGTTACTTGCTTGATCCTCAAAATGAAATATCCTACATACAGTCACCTTTTCATTATGTTATACATGCACTTAGTGTATTTTTCACCAAGCTGAACCTACTCACAAATCAAAACACTTCTGATCAGGCTGCATTGAAAGTTAAAACTCAGGCAAGAAGCAAAAGCATAATGTACTATCATTTCCCATAAATGATATGCTGCAAAAAAAATCAAATTAACTCACACAATATTTTTGTATTTTTGAATGATTTTATATGTGTTTTTGGATTTTGCATATGAATATATACAAGGACAGACTCATGCTTTTCAGTTGATATTGATTAATCTAAGTGGATCATACCCATCGATTCAATCAGAAAGTTAAACCTAACTAAGTCAAAGGCTTTAGTAAATGAATCAGTAAGCTGATTTGTTGTATCCACTTTGATTAACTTGATTAAACCTTTTTCTAAGTAATCTCTCAAAAAATGATATCTGATTTCTATGTGTTTTGTTTTACTATGTTGCACTGGATTTGCAGTGATGAACATAGCAGCTGAATTGTCAATATGTATTGGTGTTTGAAGAAAATTGTAACCATAATCAAGTAATTGGTTTTGCAACCAAAGAACTTGAGAGCAGCCAGCTGAAGCAGCTATGTACTCAGCCTTAGTTGTTAATACAGATACATTTGTTTGCTTTTTGCACTACCAAGAAACAAGTCTTGATCCTATGAATTGACATCCACCAATTATGAATTTTCTATTGTTGTTGCATCCTCCAAAGTCACTATCTGAGTAGCTATTTGTAGATCCTCTTTACAACATTCAGATGGGACTCTTTAGAATTAGATTGGTACCTAGCACAAACACACACATCAAACATTATGTCAGGTCTGTTGGTAGTTAAATACATGAGAGAACCTATCATTGATCTATACTGTCTTTGATCCACTGATTTTCCTATGGGATCAGGTACAATCTTGTCAATTGTTGATGATGGTGTCTTGTATGAAAAAAGTATCAGCAAGATTGTACTTCTTCAGGATTTGATGAATATACTTCTCTTGACTAATGAAGATGCCATCTTCTTTCTAGTGAACTTGTAAGCCAAGGAAGAATGTTAATTCTCCCATTGAACTCATCTAAAATTTAGATTTCATTAATCTTTCAAAGGTTTCACACAATTTCTTGTTTGTTGATCCAAAGATAATGACATTAACATAAATTTGGACAACTAAGAGATCTTGATGTTATTGTTTGAGGAAGAGAGTCAGATCTATTGTTCCCCTTTTATACCCATGTTTGATTAAGAAAATTGATAGTGTTTCATACCACTTCCTAGGAGCCTGATGAAGGCCATACAAAACTTTGTCAAGCTTGTATACCCTGTGTGGATAGTCAGGATCCTTAAAATCTGGAGGTTAAGCAACATAGACCTCTTCATCAATTTTTCCATATAAGAAAGCACATTTTACATCCATTTGGTAAACTGTGAAATAGGCTAGGAATACTCTTATGGTTTCAATCCTTGTAACCGGTGCAAAGATTTCATCATAGTCTATTCCTTCTTCTTAAGTATATCCTTGAGCAATCAACCTTGCTTTGTTTCTTACAATGATACCCCTGCCATCTAGCTTGTTTTTGCATAACCATCTTGTGCCAATTGGATATTGGCCTTCAGGAAGATCAACTAGATTCCAAACTTTCTGCTTTTGTGAATTGTTGAAGCTCTTCTTGCATAGCTTCAATCCAGCTATTATCCTTTAGTGCAGCTGTTATGTTGGGATGAAACACTTGTGAGAGAAAGCAAGAGAAGAGGCAGATGTTAGAATCTCCCCCTTTACTTTTTGTGGTTCTTTCATTAAGATGACCAATAATATTTTCTATAGGATGATACTTATGAATTCTTATTGTTGGAATAGATGCAACTAGAACAGATAATTCTAAGTTAGACATATTCATTGAGTAAGATGGATCCAGTTGAGATGGAGAATCAACAAAACAGTCAAGTTCTTCATCATTTTGATCCTCAAAAGCTAAATGATATCCCTCCTCATGAGCTTGTGTAACATCAGGATTGTGAACAGTTTCCGCAGGAACATCTGCGGAAGAGTTACTATTTACAATACATTTCTTCTTTTTCTTTTTCATCATCACTCACTTTCTTCTTCTTTTTCTATTTTGCCAATTCTCTTTCAAGCTTGGCAGTTGATGAATCCTTTCTATTCCCTGACATGATATTAAAGGGTTCTTGTTTGACAGCAACTGACTTCTGTTGCTTAGGATTCACATTCTTTTGTTGATTGACTTTCTTTAGTTTTTGCTAATCTTTCTCTGATTCAGTAGATTTCTTCTTCCGGAGATCTACTGCGGATGGAGATTGGTCACCAATTTTCTTATTCCGGAGTTCTGCTATAGAAGTAAATTGATCTGCATTTTTCTTCTTCTTCCATAGATCTGCAACGGATGATTGATCAACAATTTTCTTCTTTCCTTTTGCGGGAGAGATTTTTATATCTTCCGTAGATGTGAACTGCACACTTTCTTTAGTTGATTTTTGCTGTTTGTTAAGCTCATGAAGCCCTTCATTCAGCTGAGCTATCCTTTTGTAGATTGTTTTCAGCATATTTCTTTGCTTAGGAGGATAAGACATCTTGGTTTCTTCAAGAACTTTGGGAATGATTGGTTCAGGTAAATGTGTGTTTGTTTCAGGTAAATGTGTGTCATTATCATTTAGAGGGGGTGCAATAGCATTGTATCCCAACCCATACCTATTCTTTGATTCAATATGAGAGTTTAATAATTTCTCATATTGCTAGATAACAGTTAAAACTTCTGAAGTTTCACTTTAGTTGATGCATGAACCGAGATGGATTTTGTTAAGGATGTGGTCAGATGCTCAACTTGTGCTTTTAAATTATAATATTCAGAAACAAGTTTATCTAAATCTTTTTTCAAAGAGTTGATTTTGATTTGATATAGTTTATGTTCTCTTACATGAGATCATTTAAAACCATTGTTTCCTTTACATTATTTGCTAATTGTTGAACATGGACTCTATATCTTTGTACTTCCACAACACATGATGATGAACACAATCTATCTCTTACCTCTCTGGCCATAGGTGGGACTTTATTCTCCATGTTGGCCATTAAAGCTTGATTCTCTTCCAATACCTCCTTCTCATACATGCTCCATCTTGTAATATTATCAGCCCAGATTCTTTTGAGTTAATAGGCCCTGCTGATGAGCTTGTGGCTGGTGGGGATGAGTTGTTTAGCTGAGGTTGTCTGAAGGATCTTTGAGATGTTGATTGATGAGATTGAATGTTGATGAGATTGATGTTGCTGATGTTGTTGATTTTGTCTCAAGTCAGGAGTTGATTGTTGATTGCACTCTCTTGAAAAGTGTCCATAGAGATTGCATTTGAAACATCTCACTTTTGTTTCATCAACACCAATCTTGGTTGTTTTACCTGCTGCAACTAAGTTTTTGTTTCTTATCAGGTACTGTTTGGCTCTATATGAAATCATTGCCATTTGCCACTCAAGATCCATTTCCTCTACTTCATCTGGATGAAGTTCTTCAAGATCTTGCTGGAAAATGTTAGCAGGAGTTAGGGTGCTTCAAAATAAGCTTGAAAATTTGAACTGAATATTGCAAATGCTGCTTTTTGTTCTTCAGAATCCAAAATCAGAGTGATTGGTTCTACTTGATATTTCTTGGAGGAAGACTTTGATGATGATGAAGATTGATCTTTCTTTTCAACAGATCTCCCCTTTTCTTTTGCTGACTTACTCTGAGTGGATGTTTTAGTAGGCTTTGATGCATCAAAACTAACTTCTTCTTCATCTTCACTCAAAGTACAAGAGTTTTCATTTTAATTGTTAGAAATAAAAGCACTTCCAGCACTTTTAGTTTCTTTGAACTGATAAGGAGTGACATGTGTTCTCACACTTTTGTTTCTTGATTTTTCATCCATTTCAAGAGCTTCTACTTTAGCCACCACAGTATCTAAACCAATGGTTTTGAGATCAAGGGTGTTATTGAACATGAAGACAGTTTGCTTCCAACTCTTAGACAGAGTGTGCAACATCTTTTTGTTTAACTCCTCATTGGTATACTTTAATTCCAAGATGTTGGTTACCAATTGCATAAACCTATGGAGTTGGTGTGGCACTGACTCTACCTCAATATGATAACATGTTTCATATTAGGAGCGAAGAGTACCCTTCCTTATGCTCTTGATTTCATCACTCCCTTCACAGAGACTGTGAAGTATTTTCCATAAGGAATTTACTGTTTTGTAGTTCTCACACCTGATCAGTATATATTCAGGTAAAGCCATACTAAGCAAACTGTAAGCTCTAATATCGACTTTGACCTGTTTAACATCCTCAGGTGATAGATCTTTTGTGTTTAATTACGGGTTGATTATGGTCTTTATAATCCTCCCCAAGAGCAGGTGGAATATAAGTACCTTCGGTTATTGACACCCATAAATCAGAATCCATTTAATTCACATGATTTTTTAATTTAATATTCCAGGATTTGAAATCCGCCTTGGTTTCCAACTTAGGAGGTTGGTATGATGATCCACCGAAAGAGTTACTCATTCTAGTCAAATATTAAGATTCAACTAAAACAAAATTCCTTTTGTGTATGAACTAGTTAATGACAAAGATTTATTATTGAATAATTAAGTAGTTGAAGTCACAAATCAGTCAATCCTCTTAATAATTATCAAAAATGATATCAAATCGAGGATGTTTGTTAATATGATTTGTTCAAATGAATTAAACAGCTGTTGATTATCAGTCAATAACACAGATCTACATATCAATTAATTGTGAATGTACATCAATGTTAATCGAGCAATATAACAGTACTCGATTGATCCATAAATCACGGTTTGATTGTTTTCAACTTGATTTACACCAAATCGTTGAGTATAATGCCTTCGTACGCTATTGATTAGTCTAACTCAACTCATATGTTGATTAGTGTATTCTATAACAGAATCACTAACACTCAAGATTGTTGGATCTAGAAAGGATGGTGCAACCAAACCCAAAACAATTAAACAATTTTTGGTACAACTTGTAAAGATCTTTCGAAGCTAAGTACATAACTTCCGAAGGCAAATGGAGTTCTTCCGAAGGAAAAGACAGAACTTTCGGAGATCATGTCTGAAGGATCTTCTGAAGGAAGACTCCAGCTTCCAAAGACAAAATCTTCTCTCTTCCGAAGTTCAAGACTTAGAAGAAATCAAGACAACAACTTCCAAAGTATGAAGATCTGAAGAAGTCCTCAAGCCTCGCAAGAAGTAACCTCTTCTGAAGTATAAGTGGCTTCGAAAGAACAAGTTCTTCTGAAGCCAATTAACCTTCGGATGGCACTACTATGAACTAGTGGACATAAGTATGGCCATTCTGACACTCTGCTGCAAGTCTCTGAGATACTGCATGGCGCTTTCCCACGCCCATATAGTTGACCATACTTTATTTCACTATTCACCTTTATCAGTTAGTACAGTTACCAACTTTAGTTGGTGACAAAAGGTAAGTCATGGACATGTCATGACTACCTTATCTTAGATAATACTTTATCTATGATACCTTAACTTTAACATTGTAGTATATGCTTTCGTCATAGGTTTCCAGCTGGTATCAAAGTATATCCGGTTGTAGGATCTAGTATATATAGTTCCTCATTGTAAATCATGAAACATGCTTGTAAGAGTCTTGTAATACTTTGAGATGAGAAGTAATATATACAAGTACCTTGAAAATTATTTCTTTATTTTCTTGTTACTTAGTATATTATTATCAACTCTTAGAAGGGATTCTGCATCATCTAAACCGAGTGTGATTCAAGTGAGTTTGAGAGAAAAACTAAGTGTTAAGCGACAAAAACCGATCCTGCAATTGGTATCAGAGCATTTTAGGCTCTTGATTGTGAGATCTTACCATCCAAATCAATCTGTTTTTCACTCCTCCTTTCACCACACTCTAAAATGGCCCTCAACCAAAAGTCTGAAGTTGAGATGGGGATGATGACTAAAGCACCTATCATCACCCCCTGAAAACTCTAGATTATGGAGCAGACGCATGGAAGGCTTCATCAAATATCAAGATAGCAAACTATGGCAATCTATTGTCAATGGCCCTTACAAACCAAAGGTGTCAGCACCAGATGGAAACAATGCCATGATAGAGAAGGCTGTAGGAGACTACTCTGATGAAGACCGGAAGAAGCTGGACATTGATAGTAATGTCATGACTGTTCTGATGATTGCTATACCCAACTCCATCATGGTGGGGTTTGAGCATTGCAAGTCAGCTAAAGAAGTGTTTGATGCACTATCTCAGATGTACTCCAGCTCCAATGACTCTAAGAATGATTCATTGAAGCAACAGTTCGAGAACTTCACTTACATTGCTGGAGAGACCCTCAGCCAGCAATACTTCAGGTATATGGATCTTATTTCCTCCCTTCAGTCTATGGGAATTGCCCTTGAATTGAAAGATCTCACAATAAAATTCATGAGTGCACTCCCAATTAAGTGGACGTTCTACTGTGTCTCTATCGAGAGGACAGTAAATTTGAACTCCCTCACCATGACTGAACTGTATGGCATTCTTGATGGATACCGTTTAGAGATGGGGAAGAAGAGAGGCCACCAGATGAGCAGACCTTCAAGCCTTCTTGCTAGCAACGCTTTAATGGTTGCTGAAGGCTCAGGACCCCCAACCTCAACAGTACCTGACATACACCCAACAACCATCCTGTTCTTCTGGGCCATACATCATATTCCCTAAGACTCCAAGGTCTGAACAGGCTCAGCAAAGTTCTTTTCAGGACAGCTGTATCTTTGTCTCAGGAAATGGGCACTCTAGTGACTATCAGTATTGCTTTGATGATCTAGAGTGTTTTAGCCAAGATGATGTTGAGTATGTGGATATAGTCCAACATATGGCTCTGTTAACCTATAGAGCGAATAAGTTCTTCAACAGAATTGGAAGGCAGTTTCCCCAGAACACAACAAACAACAAGTTTGGGTTTGACAAGACAAAGGCAAAATGTTACAACTGTAACCAACTTGGTCACTTTGCCAGGGAATGCAAGGTTCCCAAGTAAATCCGGGAACTCCACAGGCCTTCACACATCCCTCTACACCAAAAGCTATAAGATAGTCAACTGAGACAACTGCTGTGGGTTAAAAAGTTGATTGGAGCTTCATGGTACAGGATGTGACTTTTACTCAAGCACTCATGGCTGGAACAGATGGTAACAAGGTATATGAACATCTCTGAACTCCAGCTTGTATTGCTAAGGTTAAGTTATACCAGGACTACAATATGGAAATTAAATCTGATATTGAGTGTTTAAATATTATACAATCTGATTTTAAAAGGGCTTAATATGACTATAAAAATAAAATTTAAGAGTTAGAGAAAACTATGTCCTTGTTAAAACATGAATATACAGATTACAAGACTCAAATCAAGGATTTAATATCCAAATTGTCTAAGGCTCAAGCCAAGCTTGTCACAGCTGAGGCTTAAGCCAGATAGCATGCTATCTCTGAGCAAAACTTCCAAGCCATTCTTGTATCATCCTCTCACTCAAAACTTTGTTATCAAAACAAAGGTGGGTTGGAAACCAATGAAATTGCTCCAACACATTCTTATGAGTCTATTAGACAACTAAGGTGTGGTACTGAAGAGCAAGAGGTTCTATCTGTTGACCCACCTTCCCATGACTCATAGAGTGATGCAACTATGAAGACCATCACAGGGAAGAACTAGGTAATTTTACCCATTCCTAGCGGTGATGATCAACCCCTGATCACCAAATCCAGAAGAAGCCGAGCTAAGGCAGCCATAAAAACTGCCAAGAAAGTGGTTGAGTCCAAGTTGAAGATAGACCCAAAACAAAAGGGTGTGTTCATCTCAGCTGGATTCCAAGTGGCAGGAAACTCTGATTCAGGAAAGGAGTGTAGTACCAACACTCCTATCCTACCAAAGGATCAAAAGTTAAAGGGAAAGACTGCTGATGAAGAAAAGAGGAGCAAGAAACAAGAGTCCTCAAGTTCCCAGAAGATTAACATTGCATACATAATGTGTGGTCTGCAAAACCACATGGCCAAAGATTGTTACTACAATCCTGCTAGCATACATTATGCAAATAATGTTTAAAAGGAAGGAGTTAAGGAAGGTTTCACATTTGGACCTTAACATATGGTTCAAGTGATGAAGAAAGGAAAGCTTGTCTCGGAAGCAAAGTTGCTTTTGGAAGAAACTCATTCTTCCGAAGGGAAAATTGCTTTGGAAGACAAAGCTAAGAAAATTCAAAAGAAAAAGAGAGTTCCTTTGAAACCTTCCAAGAAAAAGACTACTTCAGAAGATAAGGTGGTGAAGGTTTCTTCTGAAAAGAAAGAAGTTTTGGAAAAATGCCAAGCTGCACAAGCTTCAACAAGCTCATCTACTATGATCAACCAAGGGATGGAATGGAAGATCAAAGAAGATACTCCAGCCCAAACCTCTTCTTCAAAGACATCCATTGAACCCCTATTTAAACTTTGGTTCAATTATGTCACTATCATTTGAAGAACCCAAGACCAACAAGGCTTGGGTTTCCAATCAAAAGTAATCTTCTCATCTTATATGCAGGGACGTCCATATGACAAGAATAACAATGTATGGATTGTGGATAGTGGATGCTCCAGGAACATGAAAGGGAACAAATCTCTCCTTCAACAATTTCAACATTTTGATGATGGTACTGTCCAGTTTAGAGGTGAGGCCGGAGGATATATTTCTGGCAGAGGGAGTATATCCAATGGTAATTTAAAAGTTGACAAAGTATACTTTGCTCAAACAGCTTAAACACAACCTGTTAAATGTTTCTCAGTTTTGTGATCAAAAGCACCAAATGCTTTTCACAGAACATGTGTGCATTATCCTCAAACCCGGGATGACAATTCCTCAGGAATTGGTGCTTCTTAGATCTCCCAGGAAAGGGGATATGTACAAGCTTGATATGAATCATGCTTCCCCATTGGGTGAAGTATAATGCTTTCTATCCAAAGCAAATGGTGATGAGTCAACATTATGGTATAAATGAATGTGTCATGTCAATTTTAAAACAATGAATAAATTGGTTAAAAATAACTTGGTACATGGTTTGCCTAAAAAGGAATTTTCTGCAAAGATAACTGTCTTGCATGCCTGAAAGGGAAGCAACACAGGGCATCTCATAAATCCAAAGTTGTTAACTCTATTACCACTCCATTACACTTATTACACATGGATCCGTTTGGTCCCACAAGTATAATGAGCATTGAAAGGAAATCATATGGCCTTGTGATTGTTGATGATTTTACAAGATTTACATGGGTATTCTTTTTAAGAACTAAAGATGAAACTATTGAAACTTTAAAATCTTCTATTTTTAAAATAGAAAATCAAATTGATCACAAGGTTAAGATAATTAGAAGTGAACAAGGGACTGAGTTTAAGAACAAGTTCTTGACTCATTCTGTAACTCAAAGGGATTGCCAGACAATATAGTGCTCCTAGAACTTCTCAACAAAACGGTGTTGCTGAGAGGAGGAACAAGACACTTATTGAGGCTGCTCGGACCATGTTAGCTGATTCAAAGCTGCCTCTAACATTAATGTCAAAGGTAGTCAACACTACATGCTATATGTAGAACATGGTTCTTGTAGTTAATCCACATGGAAAAACCCCTTATGAGCTATGGAACAAGAGGCCACCATTTATTGGCTTTCTAAGGTCCTTTGGCAACAGGTGTACCATACTTAACATGAAGGACAATTTAGCTAAATTTGCTAAAAAGTCCGATGATGCTATCTTTGTTGGATATTCCTCTAACTCTATTACTTATAGAGTTTATAACATCAAAAATCAACAATTTGAGGAATCTTCCAATATTGTTGTTAATGAGCACACTCCTTGTGAGAATGTTTCAGCTGAAATAAGTACTCAAATTGATTCTGAAAATGATCAACTATTCGAGTTATCCAGACCTAGTGCAAGTTCTCCAAGAGTTGCTGCAAACCAAGCTCCCATAATTGGCAGATCTGATAGTATAACTATCTTAAGAGGTAGTGGAGCTTCAACCAGTGGTCCACCTAGTGAGCCTCAAAACTCATCTGGTGACACTGCTTAACACCAAGCTGATGGATGTAGCATCTTGAAGGAACATGTAATTATTAATGCTGCTTCACAGTCAACTGATGCAGATGGTGTTTCTCATTCATTCAATCAGTCCTCATTGAATGAGTTTGAAACAACAGCTGGTCCAAGTGTTCAAGCTCGTGAGAAAATTATGTCTAATCTAGATCTATCTTTGCAACTAGAGGTGATCCCTATACTTAGTATTTACAACACTCATCTAGCTTAGAATATCATAGGAGAAGTCTATGAAGGTGTAAGAACAAGAGGACAAACTCACAATGGAAATGTCTGTTTGTACTCATGCTTTTTATCCTAGATAGAACCCAAGAAAGTAGAAGATGCCTTGAAAGATAGTAGCTGGGTTGAGTCAATGCAAGAGGAATTGCTTCAATTCAAAAGACAAAAGATTTCGAACCTATATCCGCTACCATCCGGTCAAGTACCAATAGGCACCAAATGGGTTTCAGGAACAAGAGAGATGATAGAGGCTTGATTATTAAGAATAAGGCAAGACTGATAGTTCAAGGATACACTCAAGAGGAAGGAATCGATAATACTGATGTCTTTGAACCTGTTGCAAGACTTGAGGCAGTTAGGATCTTCCTTGCTTATGCTGCATCCAAGAATTTTACTGTCTACCAGCTTGATGTCAGGTGTGCATTTCTATATGGGAATATAGATAGGGAAGTCTATGTGTGCCAGCATCCAGTATTTGAGGACCCACAGTATCTGACTATGTGTGCAAACTGGATAAAGCTCTCTATGGGCTGCACCAAGCACCTAGGCTGTGGTACGAGACATTGGATCAATTTCTCCTGAAGAATGGATACACTAGGGGTACCATTGACAAGACTTTATTCATAAGAAAGTCCGGGAAAGACATTTTGCTCGTACAAGTCTATGTTGATGACATCATATTTGGTTCTTCAAATGATCAAATATGCAAAGACTTTGAGAGCATTATGAAGGAAAAAATTAAAATGAGTTCCATGGGGAAGATGGACTTTTTCCTTAGAATAGAGGTGAAGCAGATGAAGGAAGGGTTTTTCATCAATCAATCTATGTATGTTAATGACATT
Source organism: Flaveria ramosissima (assembly GCA_025215565.1). Taxonomy (NCBI): domain Eukaryota; kingdom Viridiplantae; phylum Streptophyta; class Magnoliopsida; order Asterales; family Asteraceae; genus Flaveria; species Flaveria ramosissima. Next base: position 178,653 of record JACVEC010000265.1, on the reverse strand, counting down.
TTAGAAAGATTTGACATGAAAGATTGTAAGCCAGCCAAGACACCAATAACCAGGAACCACAATCTTTGTCCTGACTTTAAGGGGGAGGATACTAGTCAACATCAGTATAGGGCAATCATTAGTTCTCTGATGTATCTCATAGCAAGTAGACCTGATATCATGTTTGCAACTTGCATTTGTGCAAGATATCAGGCTGCTCCAAAGGTGTCTCACCTAGTTGCTGCGAAGAGAATCCTCAGATACCTCTATGAAGCACCTAAAGTGGGTCTCTGGTATCCAAGGAACAGTAATTTCAATCTCTATGGCTATTCTGATAGTGAATATGGTGGCTGCAATATCAACAAGAAATCAATATCAGGTGGATGTCAATATCTTGGTGGAAGGATCATCTCATGGCAATGCAAGAAGCAATCCTGTGTTTCAACATCTACTGCTGAAGCTGAATACATTGCTGCTGCTAGTTGCTGTGTTCCGTTGCTGTGGATTCAGAACCAGATGATCGACTACGGATTCAACTTCATGAGTATTCCTATCCACATTGACAATAATAGTGCTATCTCCATTACTGAAAATCCAGTGAAGCACTCCAAGACAAAGCACATTGATATCAGGTATCATTTCATTAGAGATATTTGTAAGAAAAATCTGATTAAGCTAATCAAAGTTGACTCACATGAACAATATGCTAATTTGTTCACCAAAGCCTTTCATGAACAAAGGTTTAAATATCTCATTATAACTATTGGGATGATAAACATTGATTAGTCTATCTCATTTGAAAACCTTTTTGAATATGTAATGTCTTGTGTCAAAACAATCTAAGCCCTGTTACAAAAGATCTTTCTCTGAAATTTAACTAAGTATAGATTCTTCCGAAGAGGAATTAACCCTCGGAAGATGTTTTATATATCTTTCGAAGCAAAATTCCTCCAAGGGAAATCTTCTTCTCGGAAGAGTTTTTAGTCTCGGATGAAGCGATTGATTACATATCAGATCTACTTCCGAAGCTTATAAACTTCTCAAATTCGGAAGCACTTCTTACTCTCGGAAGTAAGAAACTTACCTTCGGAAGTAAAATTGGCTTCGGAAGAAGATTACCTTCGGAAATGTTTTATGTTCGGAAGAGAGATTTTACTGTGTAACGGAAATCTTTTGGGCCCCACTCTGTAAAAAGTAAAGATTTTATTAATGATGTTGGATATTTAAATGGATTAAACATTACCTCCCTTGTCACATCATACACCAAACCATCTTTTCACCTTATCCAACCCCAAAACCGACATTTCATCCATTTAAATAACCTTGACTCATCACTTTAATCTTTTTACCAAATTTACTGCCCAAAGCTTCCTTCGTCTCTAATTTACCCAAGTTCAAACTCATTTCTCTGTAACTTTTCCCAAAATGGTGCTTAACCTTCAGCACAACCAGGTCGCACTCCTTGATTCATCCAAGGATGCTGACTTCTCAAATTTTATCTCCTTTCTCACATAATCTACCTATTACACCTCTCTGACTGTTAACCCCACTGTCTATTCAAACCATAGGCCGAATTCTGGGGCAACAGTCAGATTGAAACTCTAAATGGAGTTAGGGTTATAAGGTCGAGCATATGTGGCCAGGAGTTGATCATATCAGAACAACTCATCAGGGAGCATATGGAGCTTCATGATGAAGGTGCTCCTATAGAATTCCCCAAGTCAGACCTAGATGACACATATACCCACATGAGATATGGTGGAGATGTGAGTAGGTCTACCATTTACAAGTTTAAATTCTCATACAAATGGAAGTTCCTGCTTCATATCGTTCTCAACTGCTTGTCAAATAAGTCTGGGGGATGGGATTAAATCCCATATGAACTAGGATGCCTAGTTCATGGATTGGCGAAAAGTATCCGCTTCAACTTCTAAAGATTTGTGCTGATCAACCTTATGGGGAACCTCCAGAGGGACACATTCTATATGTATCCCAGGTTCATTTAGCATCTTATCAACTGTGAGCCGGAACAGAGTCAGCTTGTCTGTGCAGCTACTCTACCAGTCCCTCAAATTAGGCCGACCATCTTCAAAGTCTTGAAGAGAGTGTCCACCAACTACACTCGAAGACATACTGAGCTTCTTCCCGGTATGATTGAGCCAATGGCTCCTGGTGAAAACGCTGTTAACCCACAGGTGATGAACCCACACTAGCAACTACCCTCACATTGCAAAATCTACCTTCTCACCCCATCACAATCACTTACCAGATACGTCCAAAACAAACCCTTGTTCAATCTACTCTGATTGAACAAGCTCATCCTCTTCAACCAAAAAAGACTAGAGTGGAAACATAGGCTCACACTCAGTCTGAGGTCTCACCATCCTTCACTTTTGACCTCAATATGGGCATTGAGTCTCCTCAGTCTCAATCCCATGAGCCCAAAACCCAAGCTGTAAACCCTCAGGGTGAGTCTCTATACTTCCCTGAGCAGCAAAAAGGGACAACCCCACCATAGGCTCAATATCATTAGACATTGACCAAAGTCCCGGGTCATTAGGCTTAACCTCAATATCCTTTACTGACCTTTTTATTGGAACTGATTAGGAGATTATGTCTCTTCAGGGCAATGAAGTCAATCCACAACACCCTCTCAAGGATCAATTGAGCCTAGAGAGACCTCTTATCTCAAGCCCCTATCAGCAAGCCCAAACTAAGGTAAGTCCTATTGATGTGGAGGTGACTCATGTAGATTCAGCTGCAACTACTAAAGGAGCCTCATTGGACCTTCAGGACAGTGGTAACATTACTGAGAGTGAATCTACGACAATCATGCCATTTGATGACTCTGAAAGAGACATCATTAGGCAAGGGAAACCAAGGTGCCAAGAAATCACATCTGGTGGTGAGGATGAACATACTAGGTACAAGTTGTTAATCCATGGGTCTTTGATCTCTCAGCTTCCTTAGACTTGTCTGCATTGGTGTGCTTTCGTAGGAAATTCTAGGATGCATTCCATATCTACGGAAGAACAAATTTGTTCATCCGTAGATGTTTCGTACACTTAGTCAATTTCAGAAATTGACTAAGTCTAATGTTTGATCCTACAATCATACATACAAATCAACAAATATATATGGGTTAACCTATATACATAATGCATACATCATAATAATGAATTACAAATATTCATTACAATTATTGATCAAGTTCTAAGCCTATACAAAATGATCTAGATCTATCGCTCCTAGATCTAACAAAAAGGTAAGTCATGGATATGTCATGACTACCTTATCTTAGATAATACTTTATCCAAGATACCTTAACTTTAGCATTGTAGTATCTGTTTTGGTCATAGGTTTCCAGGTGGTATCAAAGTATATCTGGATGTAGGATCTAGTATATATAGTTTCTTATTTTAACTCATGAAACATGCGTGTAAGAGTCTTGTAATACTTTAAGTTGAGAAATAATATATACAAGTACCTTGAAAATTATTTCTTTGTGTTCTTTGTTACTTAGTATATTATTATCACTCTTAGAAAGGATTCTGCATCATCTAAACCGTTTGTGATTCAAGTGAGTTTGAGAGAAAAACTAAGTGTTAAGTGACAAAAACCGATCCTGCAAAGATGTTACGAACACTTTTAAAAGCAATTTTACTCAAAATCAATAGATCTAAACAGAAAACTGATAGATCTAATGATATAAACAATCAATCAAACAAATCTAATATTGATAGATCAATCGATCTAAATCAATGAGCACTTGGCTCTGATACCACCTGTGAATCCAAGGATCACATTCAGGAATTATCAATATTAGATTGGATTCGAAGAATGATCGTGGAATTATCACTATTCGTTGTTTAAATTAATTGTAAAAAAGAAATCACAATTGCAATATAAAGCAATAAACAAAGACAGAACAATTAATTGAAATAAATGAATGAGCATGAATTGATTCAAAAGTATTTCATTAAAAACACATTTAATGATTACAAATAATCAAACAATGTTTGTTGATGATCATGATTACAATGATTCTATTGATGATTTTGGTGTAATTGATGTTGCGGCTGCTAGGGTTTTTGATTGATGGTGTTGATTTGACGTATTGTTATGTATTCAACCATGTCTTAAAGTGTGAGCCTAGACGTAGTATTTATAGGCTTAGGGATTTACTGTTAGGGTAACAGTAAATCTCTTGGGATCAATAATTTTCTTATTGTGACAAGAAAGTTATTCAGAGAAAGTCATGATATTACATCTCTGACTGAGATAAAGTCATCCATAGAAGTTAACTTTATGACATCACTCAGTGATTGTCTTGTTGACTTGATGTACTTGGTGAAGTACATGCAAGTGTTGATCTTCCGCAGGAACTTTGCCTTCCGCAGGAGTTTTACCTTCCGTAGGAGTCTTTACTTGGGAGACTTCATTGGAGTGCAAATTGTTCATCCATAGATCTTTGGTCTTACAGCAGACCCTTGAATTCATCTGCACAGAAGTGTTCTTCCGTAGAAGATCCTCAGATGCATATTGTGTAAGGAGATTATCTACGGAAGAACATAAATGTTCATCCGTATATGTTTCATACACTTAGTCAATTTCATGAAATTGACTAAGTCTGATGTTAAACCTGCAATCACACATATAAATCAACACAGTTATCGGTTAACCTATCTACATAATGCATACATTAAAATAATGAATTACAAGAGTTTATTACAAAACATTGATTAAAGTGCTAAGCCTATACAAAAGGATCTAGACCTATTGTTCCTAGATCTTACAATAATTATAATTTATTTTTGGTATTATTTAGCCTCTGAAGTGTTAATGTTATGATTATCGGGTCGGTGAGTTGATTATTATATTTTAAACATGTATTGGATTGCGTTTCGGGCAAGTTCGTAGTGCATGATTAAATTCATAGTTTTTATTAAATTTGATTTGTGCTTTAGGTTCATGATTCATAATCTACTAGAAAAACATCAATTTCTTTATTTTGATGATTTTATATATTTTATGAATTTTCGAATTAACCGGTCGGTAACTATTTTATTTTAATGGTAAATTTTGTAAAATTCTCTAGAAAACTCTATAATTGCAAATATTTTGTTTTTAACTTTTTTTATCATTATAAACATTACTTACTAATAATTCTGGGTCTTAAATTGTTTTTGTTGGGTTTGGAATTTTAACGCTAGTGGTTCGGGTTTTAACGAGCTTTTGCATTTGGGTTGCCTTTAATCACTTGTAGTCATATATCTTTAATATACTTATTATCATTCTTAAGTTTTGAATTTTTCACTAATATTGCTCCTAACTCGGTTTTAACAAGTTTTATTATTTTTAAGTGTATAACTCTTATATTTTTATTTACTAAGCAAATAAATTCTAAAAATTCTGAAACTTGATTTTTAGTTATTTATTTACATTATAAGTATACTAGAATTTTATAGAGTAAATAGCCAAAATCATCCTTGAGGTTTGGGTATAATTTTTAGATTCATCCAAAATGTTTTTTTTCTCCACCGGACCCTTGAAGTTTCCTAAATGTTGTCAAATCCATCCATTTCGCTAATTAAGTTAAAAACTAATAGGGGTATTATGGTAATTATATATATATATTTTTCTTTCTTTCCTTATGTTCAAAGAGTGTGTGTTCTCTATATCATGGTCATATTCATTATCACCTTCCCAACCCCCCTTAACCACCATCCGAATTCCATCACCCCCACATCCTCAAACAAACCATCCACCATCTAACAAACATCCATCACACAATCAATAAACAACTACTATCAACAACCTTAGCTGTGCAACACCACCAACATAACACCGCTTTCGGCCTTCATCACCACCTGACAACCACCAACCACCGCTGACCATCGGTTCCACTTTCACCACTGCAACTTGTCGCAACCCACACCCAACCTAGACCCACTGTCATCTCCACTGACGACCACCATCCTCACCGCTGCAACCTAACCCCTTGCTCCAAATACCTACAACCCGATTCCTCCAATGCCATCTGCAACCTCTGACCTCCGACCCCCGTCTTCGCCATTAAACCACTATTATCTCCACCTTTACCACCACAAACTTCCACCCATCTCAATACCCCTAAATCATATATGATGAAGATGATGATGGTGAAAGTGGGTAATGGTTCGATGGTGATTTGAAGTTTTCAAAAATATTTTTGAGTGTAAAGAAATCCAATGTGGTGGTAATTTTGCGGTCAAATTTGGTTCACAACAGGTGTGGTTCTGGTGGGGTGGTTTTTGTGGTAGGTGGTGGTGGAATTAGGGTGGTGGTGCTAGGAAGGTGGTGATGAAGATGACCATGGTTGATGGTACAAACGAGCCAGCTAAAACTCTGTTTCCGTTACAGGTTCTATTATTTTCTAACTCCTTGGTGTCTCGTACCAATACACCTAAGTTAATGCTAGTTTTTAACTTGATTAGCGAAAGGATGGATTTGGCAATATTTAGGAAACCTCAGGGGTCCAGCGGAGAAAAAAAACTTTTTGGATGGACCTGTCAATTTTAGCTAAACCTCAAGGATGATTTTGGCTATTTAGTCAACTTTTATATTATCAAAATTTTTATATTTTTGCCATTTTCGTCATATTGCTAGGTTAGTATTATTAAGTACGTGTTAATTCTTGATTTTTCTATATTAAGCATTTTAGTTTGGTTTTCCCTTTCCAAATTAGACCCATATGATAAATATTATGTAAGTAACCCCAAACTTTAGTAGATTAAGTACCCAACTTGATTTCTTGTATTTTCACAAAATTTAATATATTTCCAATCTTTACATTATTTATAAAATGCAAATGATTATTCCATAAGTTATGAAATTTTATTTTTAGCTTTAGTTAATTAAGTTTAGCATCCAGAAATATCTAAATCACACTTTATGATTTTAGATCACATTGATAGGTTCAAATAGATCGAGTGTTGATGTTGTAATGGTATTATCAATTATATGAACAAAGTAATCAAACAAATGCAAATACTTCAAAAATACATAGAACTTTCATTAAAAGTAAGTGCAAACGATAATATGTACAAAGAGTGAGTTCTAACAATATTCTCCAAATCTACCAGCACATAATACATAATATTCTATTTATGCTAAACAATGAAAACTAGGAACATATATTTACAAAATAAGTCCCTATACTATGACAAAAACAAATATATAAAGACTAATGCTAATATTCAAGAGCTCCAACAATACTCCCCTAAGATTTGCATGTCGTCTTCAGTCAAAAGAAATCTTCAAGTTCTTCATTTATGTTGAACATTGGTTCCTCTTTATACATCTCTAGTTCTTTTAATGCCTTCTTTATTGCAGACTTAAAATTTCCAGCCAAATTACCTTGTTCAGGTTTTGATTCGTTTGTTTTTATCTCCATAGCATCCATCACTAGTAAAGTATCCTTTGAAAGACCAGCAATGTTGATGTTTGCATAAAATTCTATTGGATTTTGATAATCTTTTAAATGTATCTCCAGTACTCCTTTTCTAGAGATCCTCATGAACTCTATATTCTTTATGTCTTTCTTTACTATATTTGCATATGCCAGAGCTTTTCTCAAAGAAATACGCTCCATGGCAGCATTCTTCACTTTGATGATTGTCATGAAATATTTTCTGTCATTCTCTGCTACATCTGATGACACTTGCTCAAACTTCTGATTAGATAGAAATGAGATGCAACTTGGATGTAACAATTTCAATTCAAAAAATCCAAAAAGACATATAAAATCTTTATCCCAGTCATCTACATTTCTGACAAGCATCAACTGAAATGTTTCAGAGTCATTAAACCATCTCAGGATTGGTTTGGATGTTTGAGTACCATCAATTACTTTCAATCCTAGATTTGTGACCTTGTCAAAATACTTATCACCATAAGCTTCTAAATAACTTTCTTCTTCTACTGAGCTTGATTCTCCTTTTCCTTTCCTTTTTCAGTGTTTGAAAATACATCTTGTCCTCCTGATCACACCTCCTTTAGAGAAAAGATGGCATTCTAGAAATTCCACTGTCTAGAAGTTTCACAAAGTTCTCTCCTCTTGAAGCCTTTATAGGATTAATTGGATGTAACTTGTATAGTTCTTTTAAGTCTTGGACCGGAAGAGCAATGATGCTAGAATAAAAATGATAAACATCACCGATAGCATTCACTCTTTTAATAAAAAAATGCATCAAATATCTCATCATATTTCCATGCAATAATCTTTACTTTTTTGTTTTATCAGGCACAATCATAGCATTCAATAGCTTTGAGATTGATTGTCCTGTTTGTAATACATTTCTTACACTATCTCCAGCCGATCTTGCTTTATTTCAAAGCTGTTTCTTATCTATAGACTCCTTTTCACCAATTCCATTGATTTTATCTCTTGAGGCTTTAACATTCTTGTTCTCTTTGTAATCTCCAAGTATTGTGGGTTATCCATGTCAAGAACAATCATATTGTTGTGTTGTTTCTACGTTTCTTGAAAACTTCTTACTAAGTTTCTCAGTGATTCTCCTTGCATCCTGCTCAATCTCTTTTGTGGATAATTCGTAGATTGCAACCAAATCCTCAAAGATGTAATACTCATATCCTCTGGATCAAGATGGTGCAATTCAGATATAGGAATATCATCAATATTATTGCTTTCACTCATCGGCGCCCATTCTCCATGTTCTAAGCTAATCTCATTTGGATCCACCGGGACAAATGATTCAGCTAATATACAATTCTCATACTCTTCATTTATCTTGGATATAGTTAAACCATCCAAAATAACTTGATTATACTTCTTCTTTACCAAGTAATTATACCTATCTTCAAAGTCACAAGGTATATCTTCTTGAATATTTTGAAATAGAGAATCAGCAATCTCATATACATCTTCATCTTCAAGCACTTCGTCATACCAATCGTCAGGAAAGTCAGAATCAATATCATCTAATGCTTCAATCTGTTTCTAAACATCTCCTTCATCAACATGTACTGATTCTTCTACAATTTTCTGAATCTTTGAAGGTCTAGTAGATGATTCTATATCAACTTCATCTATTTTTCTCTTTCATTTACCTTCTACAGAAATCTTTTCTATCAAATTCACTTGTGATTCTAATTCAGTGTCTTTTGCTATGATTATCACTTCAAATTCTTTTTCATTTTCTTTCAAATATTTTCTTAACTCTCCAGCTTCTTCAGTCAATCTCTTTATCTTTTCTTCAAGATCAATCACTAAGATCAATTCTTCATCATTGTCATCTTTAGTTTGCACACATGCATCTTGATTTTGTTTCAACTGAGATTCATCTACAATCAGAATCTATTGCTCTTGAATAGGAGATTGTACACCAGAAGGTACATTCTGTGTAATAGGTTTTGATAAGATTGCATCAATGTAATCAAAATCAAAAGTCTGATGTTGCTCCAAACTTTCTTCAACATTCTCATCAACATCATCATCACCATCATTCTCCTCATCCCCTACTTGATCATTTACTTCAGCTTCAGTTTCATCACTACCAACATTTTCATCTTTATTATTAGATATTGTCTCTTCACTATCAATCTCTCATTCAGTTTCTTTAACATTTTCTCCAGCATCAACACCAGGATCATCATTAGCACCATCATCATCAGTACTTGATGACCTTTCATCATCATCATGCTCATCTTCATCCTAATCATCATCCTCTTCTACTTCATCATTAATCACTTCTTGAATCACATCCTCAATTTAATCATTGGGATCAATTGGTTCATCTTCAAGCAAATGAAAATGCTCTTTATTGATATCCACTTCATCCGTTGCTACAACCCTCATATAATCAAACATAGGAATGTTTTGGGCTCTAGTAATCAAACAAGTCTTTTGTACACATTCTCAGACATGTGTTCCAGATTCATTCTTTCTCCATTTACACCATAGGCATGAAAATCTGGATATGCTTTATTTATTATCATCTGAAGGAACCTTGGATACATCAAGTACTTGTTCCTTTTCCCTTTCTCCAAGTTGAAAATAAATCCATTCATGATCCATTTGGCCGTATTGAACCTTCTATTACTAGCCAATGCAACTATTGGAGAAGCAATATCAATTGGGAATGAATTCCAACCAACACTTTTCTTCGACATACAGTGTTGGAATATGTAGCATAGAAGCTTCCAATGATTATAAACTCTTGCTCTGAGAAATTGCTTCTTAAGGAAATTATCAAGATGACCCATCATCATGAACATCTCTCTGCATTCATTGAAAGTAAACTCAGACAAATCTTGAGCCTCGTTATCACCAAGTCTAAGAGCATCTCTAATTGACTGCTCAGACACTTCAATCATCCTATGTTCAGTGACAAATCCTCTCAGCACTTTCTTTTCTTCTCATCTCTTTCTATCTCAGCAGTTCTCCAGAATCTCTTAATCAGTCGTGCATATATGGCTAGACGTGCACACATGGCATAAACATATCTGGTTCTCAAAATTAATCTAATCATTTCTTCTATCTCTAACATCTTCATCAAGAAAAGCTGATACGTTATGCTTCGGTTCAAACTTGAGCTCAGCCATGTGTCAATCACGAAGAAACAAGTGTAAGAATGAATGTATTACATTGATGTAAATCTCATTATGATTTATCAATTTTTATCCAATAACACTCAAAAATTTTTTTTAAGTGTTTTATACACTCAATCTCTCAAATGTATTGGATATAAAATCAATTAGTATTTTGAGATTAATATCAAGTAAAATGTAACAAATTATGCATACTAATTAATTTTCAAACTTACTTAATAGATTAAAATTTTTTTAAAACTTGATCAATTTTTATTGAAAATTTTCTAAGTGTTTGAACACTCACTGTCATAGACAAAATCACGTTTTAGAAATTTATAATCCCCAAGTCACTTGCATCTTTTAGATTTATGAATATGAAAATAATTTTAATAATTAACATTTGAAATTTTATTGAAAATTCAGTTTGTCGATTCATTTCATTTCATTTCTTAATTTTTTATTATTATATTTGACTTATGAACAGCATAATCATCAAGAAATTTTGATGATGAAATTGAGATTTGATGATGCTAATCTGGTCGAAAACATGAGTTAACACATTTAATCTGTAAATTTCAAATTTCCAAACCCTTAGGGTTTGAATGCCTGAATAGTCTTCAAACGCCCATTCAAATGCATGTTGAATAATCTGTGATTCGATGATTAGCACACAACATGATGTTTAGAATCAAAGATTATACCTAAATATCACAAAGATTTCATGAAATCAGACTAAATAATAACAATGAAGATTATCTGGTGTGTATGAAGAACATAAAGTTTACGTGTGTGAATGAATGAGTGAAAACTCTTAAGCGCATGACCACTGTGAAGGCGTATGACCCCTGTTGAGACGCATGAGACTTAGGCACATGACAACTGTATAGGCGTATAACTCTTATTGAGACGCATGAGACCTAGGCGCATGAACTCACTTGGTCAAATTTCATCAACAAGGACTTAGGCGCATGAACACTGTTTTAGGCTCATGAGCAGTATTAAGGCGCATGACTTAGCCTGAAACGCCTAACACTTGGACAAGTTCATGAACCCTCAGTTCGTATGAGAACTGTTTAGGCGCATGGACTTTCAAAGCGTCTACACTTGGATTATTTTCAACATGGAAAGTCTGATTTGAAACGCCCAACACTTAACCAGTTTTTTAGACTTATGACAATTGTTTAGGCGCATGATGTTGAACCAAACACCCAACACTTGAATGAATTCTTGAAACATTATCATACTCCTAAAATGAACTTTTGACCACTATTCAGGCGTATGAGACCTTTCCATACGTCTAACACTTGGAATTTTTTCACCAAAATCACCCAAACCCTAATTGCGAAAATTTTCACTGTTCCACATAAAAATTTCAACCCTTGGTTAAATTTTGACTTTAAACACCAATCAAAACATTTTGACTTTTTATCAAAAAAAATCAAATTTTTAACACAAACATTTTAAATTTTTTTTATTTTTCAAATAATTTCCCGTCATTTTAGTCTCAAAATTTTGAAATTATTTAAAAATTACAAATAATCTTAATTCTTTTATTTTTAATTGCAAGAAGCTTTTCCATATTTCAAATTAATCTGAAATTTTTTCAGGTTCATTTTTGTATCATATCAAACACACACATGCTTGAGCATTTTAGCTTCATCATTTTCATCCAAACATTTATTTTTATTTTTTTATTTTTAATATTTACTACCCCTAAACCTTTAAGTTCATAAACTTAGAAGTTTATTTATGTTGCAAAATAGAGAAAACCAATCATTATCAACATGTCTGCACACAGAAATTCATGCAAAAATCAAAATAAAACTATACTATATACATAATGAATCATATGCCTGCAGTGAGATCATATCAGTTAAGAATCGCCACATTAAAAATGAAAAAATGTGGATGGTCATAGACTGTGATTAAATCCTGATCAGGTGTGTTTCATGTCAGCGTTCCCGTAGCAAAGGAGACACTAGATCTAAGGACAGACAATGAGTGCTTTGGCAAAAGTATCAGCACACTTACTTTTTTAATTCTTGGATTGATTAAGGTTTGATTAGCTATGAAATTATGTAACCCACACTTAGACTTAGAGAGTCTGACCCTCGTCAATGTATGCAAGCAAACACTTTTACTCAACTTAAAACCTGACATGTATGTATAACCAGATATCATGTTTAGGTCAATGAGAGAATCATCATGATTAAACCATTTAATAATATTCGAGAAAACCACCATGGACGAACCATTAGGTAATATCCGAATCCGTTTCATAAACAAATAGATAGAGATTATTCATAAAGAATCATAGGGCATCCATTTTGGACTTTTGAAAGGATTATGCACATTGGCATCTTTTGCATCAGGTAAGAATATCCAGGTCTGTAATGACTTACAACAGAGGATACCTCGTCACTTCAGGTCTATGATGACTCATAACAGAGAAGTGAACAAATGCGGCAAACAGATCTCATGGTTATTCATATCACCACTAGGTGTGAGGTTATGACTTGACAAACAATCAATCTGATAAGTAAACACCACTCATTAGTACTAAGACGGATACACACAAATGCATAATTGATATAGTTAAATTACAAGAATTTACTTTTTCAGTATAATTGCATGAGTTTACTTGCACATCATATCTGATCACGTCAGACTTTATTAACCAGTGAAGTATGCAACTGATTAAAACAGATGTACTATCATTTCTAACATATTGCAATGGCAGATCAATCCTAAAATAAGAAATGATCAACTAGCTATATTTTTGTATTTTCATATTTTATTTTTCTTTTGATTTTGCAATTTTCTAGTTTTGTATTGGCTTTTTCTTTTAGCACACTCACACAATATATACAATCAGGCAGTTAATTTGGACAGTTTTCTTGAAATTTTATTATAAAAATAAAGGAGGGTTATTTTCATTTTGATTTTAAACATGGTTGATAAGACCAATTAACTTGACCAAATACTCAAATCTACTTGGTAGGAAGGCTTTGGTAAACAGGTTAGCCAACTGTTTTTCATTTGATATCTGAATCAAAATTATTAAACCTTTTTAAAGTTATCTCTTAGAAAATGTATCGAATATTGATATGCTTTGTTTTTGAATGTTGGGCTGGATTAGCTGTTATAAACATAGTAGCGATGTTATCAATGTTAATAGGGGTTTTAAGAAAATTGAACCTGTAATCCAGCAGTTGGTTTTGTAACCAAAGGATTTGAGGACATCCTGCTGATGTAGCTATGTACTCAGCTTCTGCAGCTGAAACAAAGACATTTGTTTGTTTCTTACACTACCATGAGACTAATCTTGGACCAAAAAACTGACAACCACCAGTAGTAGATTTACGATCTTGGCAACATCCCCCATAATCACTATCAGTATATCCATGTAACTCGAAGTTTCCTTCATAAGGATACAATAACCCTAGAGCCAGTTTTCCTTTGAGATATCTAAATATGTGTTTGACAGCGATAAGATGATATTCCTTCGGGTCTGATTGATACCTAGCACATACACAAACATCATACATTATATCAGGTCTTGATGCAGTAAGATACATCAAGGATCCAATCATAGATCTATATAAAGTTTGGTCAATTGATTTTCCTTTTAGATCAGGATCAATCTTGGTGTTAGCATTAGTTGGAGTTCTGATAGATTGACAAACTTATAGTTTAAACTTTTTCAAGAGCTTGTCAACAAATTTCTCTTGATTGATAAAAATTCCATCTGCAGACTGTTTCACTTGTAATCCAAGAAAAATAATTTATTTGTTCCATAGGACTCATTTGGAAACGAGATTCGATGATCTCTTCAAATTCTGAGCACAATATCTGACTTGTAGAACCGAATATAATATCATCCACATACACTTGAACACATAAGAGATCATCAACATCCTTCTTTATGAATAAAGTCGGATCAATTTTCCCTCTTATGTATCCATGTTGGATCAAATGCTGAGATAATGTATCATACCAAATTCTAGGAGCTTGATATAGACCACCCAAAGCTTTACTCAGCTTGTACACACGATGAGGGTATTCAGAATCTTCAAAACCTTGAGGTTGTTTGACGTACACATTATCTATGATCGGTCCATACAAAAAGGCACCTTTGACGTCCATTTGGTACACCTTGAATTTCATATATGAAGCCTATGCTAGGAAGACACGAATTGCTTCAAGTCTTGCAACTGAAGCAAATACTTCATCATAATCAATTCCTTCCTCCTTGGTGTAACCTTGTGCAAGAAGTCTTGCTTTGTTACGAACAACAATTCCTCGATCATCTAGTTTGTTTTTAACCAACCATTTTGTGCCAATGGCATTTTCTCATTCAGGCAAATCCACAAACTTCCACACTTCCTGTTTAGGAATTGTAGTAACTCTTCTTGCATAGCCTCAATCCAACTATTGTCCTATAACGCTTCAGTGATGTTTTTAGGAACAGTTTAAGATAGAAAACACGAGTATAAGCAGAGGTTCGCTTGTTCTACATGACTCCATGTTGTTCTCTTATTCAATGGACCGATAATCTGTGACGTAGGATGGTTCTTGTGAACACTAGACGTTGGGATCTCGTCTTCTTGAACATTCACATGAAGATTAGTCTGGTTCAAGTCGGAAAGCTGATGCAATAAGTTTGAAGAATGTGGAGTGAAATTTGGAACTTAAGTCGGGGACTTGATGAAATAATCAAGCTTATCATTAACATCTACATCTCCATATACAGATGATGTTCTAGACTCAGGTTGTATAATTTCAGGTCCATCATTACGAATAGGTTGTGCAATATTTGAATTTTGAGAAACGGGATGTTGTTCTTGATCTTGTTAAACATTAGATTCAGAATAAAAAACTGGATATTTAACAAATGAGAAAAATGGATAAAATGGGCTTTGTGACATCCGTCACCAAAAAGGTCCGTCAATTAACGCGATTGTCCGTTAACTACTCTTTGATCGATCATTCCTCATCCTTATTTGACTCTTTATATGGATATCATGTGTGCATTTATTGTTGTGTGTGCATTCGTTATAATCCTATGTTAACCTTAAAAGACTTTTAAAACTTTCATTTTCGAAACCGTCAAATATATCAATTTATATATATATTAAATGTTTTTAACATAACCATTTCTTAAGTCATAACAACATTAAATGTACTTTTGCAATTAAAATAAAACATCTAATAAAGTCGTTTTTCAACCGAACCAAAATTTGGGGAAACTCGGGGGTTAAGTGCAGGGACTAAACTTGTAATTTTGTAAACTTGGGCAGGGTATAAATACCCCATATCAGCCCTAATCTTCATTTTCACCATCTTCTTCATCTTTATCCTCTCTACACACACAAAATCTTCATTCTAGCACCGAATCCTACCCGTGTGGTCTCGTTTTCGTCGTCTAGACTTCGTCTACAGCTTAGACTACTCGTTTCTAGCAGGTAGTCGACTTTGGTTGTCCATTTTCTAGCCTTTTCACGGCTGTCCAAAACTAGGGTTTCGGGTGTTCGGGTTCGACCCGAACACACAAGGTCGTATGGGTGCGTATGAGGTCTTTTTGCTTGTGTTTCATGTTTGTGTATGTTTGTTGAGTGTTTCCGGAAGTCCTTGTGGTGTAAAACCCGTGTTTAGAGCAGCTCGGGGGCTGCTCAGCCCGACCACAGTCGCGATTCCGCAGTTCAGGCGACTGGGTCTACCATGCGATTGAGCCGGGCGACTGAGTGGGTCGTGCGACTGAATCATGCGTCTGAGTCAATCGTGCGACTGGGTTGTGCGACTAGGCATGTTGTGCGACTGAGTTGTGCGATTGAGTGTTTGTATGCGATTGAGTCATGCGTATGAGTGATTGTGTGCGATTGAGTCAGGTGACCGACTGAGTGTATGCGAATGTGCGTGATTCGCACGACTGGAGTCCAATCGCACGAATGAAGGTTCAATCGTACGAAAGTAGCTAATTCGCACGATTGAAGGTTGATTCATGCGTATGGAGGTTGAGTCGTGCGATTGAGTGTTGTGTGGTACGACTGAATGCCAGTCATACGAATGGAGGTTCAATCGTACGAATGAAGCTGATTCGCACGATTGAGGATTGATTCGTACTAATGGAGGTTGAATCGTGCGTCTGGTCTTGTCGTGCGACTGTAATTGTTGTGTTTGATTTCCTTTGTGCGTGGTGTGAGTATGACGTGTGATGTTGAGGTAACATTAATACAATAGCCATTGTTCGGCCACAAAGATTAAAGTCAACGCGAAAAAGGGCACAAATACTATTTTAAACAAATTTAAACTAACGCTTTACAACGATCAACTGACTTATAACTACTGACACTTATTCAATGCTTCTTCAATAACAATGAGACTTTTACTCAAATATCATCATTAATGGCGACCATGTCTTGTACTTGGATCTACATAAGATCTAGTACGCGTGTCAGTTTGTGTGTGTTATACGCGACCCATCCGATACGACCCGAACCGACCCATCATTATTGCGCGCTTATATATCATATCATTAATGCTTTACAATAACTGTCAATAGGTGTTTGACTGTTTATTTGCATTCAACATTTGGGATTACATCGATCATACATACTTACCACTTAACAAGTGAGTTTCGTGGCCCCTTTTTACGCTTATACAATATTTCAATCATTTACAACTTGGGGGAAAAGTATGCTTACTCATTTTCAATGCTGTACAACTTACATACATTTTACATACAAGGAATCAACGTGATACTGTGTTGCAAGTACTATTTGATACATGCTTGGGTCTGCTGTGTGGTTCTATCTTTGCAACTATTTAATTCCAGTGTGGGAACCGACGGTTAGGTATTGGTAGTACTACTTGGTTGACACCCCCACCCTCGTTCGATGGTATACTAGTTGGTACCATCAGTGGCCAGGAACGGGCCCTTGGGTGAATATATGCCGACAATTTCTTTGTGTACGTCGCTAGGTTTGGTTGCAAAGCTCATGTCATGTGATTTTACTTGTGTATATAACTGTATTCACGGTATTCCATTACGCTTACTTATACAGCATCACTTACATTTTTATTACATAAACCTGTGAGCTCACCAACAATTATGTTGATCGTTTTAAGCATATCTTTTCAGGTGATCATGCAAGTCCAGGAATCTAGGTGTGCTGCCTTAGTGGAGACCCTAGGATGCATTTTTGGGACTTAACATATTTTGATAAACAATCTTGTTAAACAATGTTGATATGTGTAAACAATTATCATCTTTTGAAACTTGTTCCCGGGTTGTGGGAATTAACATTTACAATTTCATCTTTATGTGATTACGTGTTATCATTATCATGTTGCTTATGGCTATGATGTCGTGAACATTGACTAAAGACGACACAAGTCCCCTTGTTGTCGGGTGTCGTCATGACACGCTTGTCATCATTTATTTATATTGCTCTCTATCGCTTACCATGTGTTATGACGATCCCGGTCTCGTTACATCCCCGTGTTTCCGCTTTTAGCGGGGGTGTGACAGATTGGTATCAGAGCCATTGGTTATAGAGAATTAGGCAATACGCTTGACCTAGACTATAACCTAGGAACCTTCATGTAGATTTGCATGCTAGGACTCTGTATGCATATTATATCTCGTGTATGTGTTCCTACCTGCTTGATTTGTTCATCTATTTGTTATGTGATCTTTCCATCCTATGAGAGAGCCCTTGTGCTCACTCTTTTATGGGGATGCTTCTATTGAATCTTCCGTTCCCTCTGCGCGCCGAGTTAGTTTATTAGATCCGGGTATTAAACCCGAAGAGATCTTCACAGATCATGCTATTGCGCTTGACCTTGGACATTGAGATTAACCCTGAGGAGGTTATGTCTGAAACCTCGAAAGAGGAGGAAATAGACAACCTCCGCTAGACTAAACGTGATTGTATGCATGGACTTACAACTGTTATAATGGATTAGCATTGAAACATTATCAATTCATGGTATGAGAACTGCACGAATTTCATGCGATGTGTGGTGACAATAAGTGTGATATTAGCATGAAATAATGGACATGATGAGTGTTATGGATATACACTTTCAATTGATTTAAGCTTATGTGTTTACTTTTCTATGATTAGAACATGCCGCCTCAAAGAGTTCCCCGTAGCAATAGTGGCGGGAGTGAAGCCCCAAGGGGCAGAGGCCGAGGCAGAGGCAGAGCACCAAGAGCAAATGATGCTCCTGCCAGTAACAGTCAAGGAACAGGGAATGCCGACATGGCAGCCCTGATCGCTCAGCAATTGGCCGCACTGATTTCTACTATCGTGGCCCAAGTGAGCGACGCACTCCAACAACACCACCCTCACGGGGATGGTGGCAACGATGATGGAGCCCAAGGTGGGATCGAAACTGAGACGGGAAACGGAAACCCGACCGGAAACGAGAGCAACCAGGAAACCGGAAATGGTGGTACTGCCGGTATCGAGACTGGGGTGGTTAATGCTCGTCGGGGATGTTCATACAAGGAGTTTGTGGCTTGTAAACCGAGGGAATTCGATGGGAAAGGTGGGGCGATAGCCCTAACCAGGTGGTTGGAAAAGATGGAGGCAGTGATTGATATTAGTGAGTGCCTCGACAGTCAAAGGATCAAGTATGCCACTTGTTCACTACAGGGTAAGGCCCTAACCTGGTGGAACACCCAGGTTCAAGCTCGAGGAAGAGAATCTGCGATGCAGATGTCATGGGATGAGTTCAAAGCCTTGATCACTGAGGAATACTGCCCTCTCAACGAGATGCAGAAATTAGAGCATGAATTCTGGAATCATGCCATAGTGGGGGCAGGGCATGCAGCTTACACTGATCGTTTTCACGAGCTGGCAAGATTGGTTCCGCACTTGGTCACGCCGGAATCAAAGAGGATTGAAAGGTACATTTGGGGACTTGCGCCTCAAATTAGAGCAATGGTCACAGCAGCCGCTTCTCCACTATTCAGAGCGCAATTCTGAAAGCTGACGCTTTGACTGATGAGATGGTTAGAACTGGGGTTTTGGGCAGAGGAGCCGAGAAGCGAAAGGATGTTGGGGAATCGAGCCGGTCGAGTGCCGGAAAGTTTGAGAAGAGGGTCAAGACGACCAGGAATTTTGTGGCCGTGTCTCAGGCCAAGAGAGAATATGTGGGGCCGCACCCCAAATGCGACAGGTGCAACTATCATCATCCCCCAGGGACGCAGTGCCGGGTGTGCGCGAACTGTAGGCGCCCGGGCCATTTGGCGAGAGATTGTAGAACTGCGCCAAATCTTGTAGCACCCGTTAACGCGGTTAACCCCGCCGGGAATGCAAGGGCTTGCTTTGAGTGTGGGAGCCCTGATCATTACAGAAACATGTGCCCCAGGCTGAATCGGGCACCGGGTCAACAGGGAAATAACCAGCAGCAAGTGATGGCTATAGCTGGGAATCAAGGCCCGACTACTCAGGGGAATGCAGCTCGGGGACGTGCATTCATCATTGGAGCCAATGATGCTCGTCAGGACCCGAATGTTGTCACGGGTACGCACTTACTCAATCATCACTTCGCATCTATATTATTTGATACTGGAGCAGACAATAGTTTTATATCTTCCGAGTTTGTGCAATTGCTTGATTTGAGTCCTAGTAGGCTAGAAACTAGCTACTCTGTAGAAATGGCCAATGGTAGAGTTGTTCAGGCCGATAAGATTATTAGGAAGTGCTCGTTAACGCTGGAGGATCATGCCTTCGATATAGATTTGATACCTTTCGAGTTAGGAAGCTTGATGTGATGTGGTAGGATTGGTTGTATGTCGGGACAAAGTAGTACGTATTCCCTATGCCAAACGGGGAAAGTACTAAAGTATCAGGTCAGGGAGAACGACCGGGTAAGAACTTAAAGCTTATTTCCTGCATGAAGGCACGGCAGAGTTTACGAAAGTAGTGCTACGCTTTTCTGGCTCATGTGGTTGAAAAGAAAGACGAAGAGAGGAAACTGGTGGATATTCCAGTGGTACGGGATTACCCAGAAGTATTTCCAGATGACTTGTCTGGTTGCCTCCTCCACGACAGGTGGAATTCCGTATAGAGTTGGTTCCTGGAGCTACACCGGTAGCAAAAAAGCCATATCGACTAGCGCCATCCGAAATGCAAGAGTTGTCTAGTCAGTTACAGGAACTACTGGAGAAGGGTTTTATTCGAACGAGTCATTCACCGCGGGGAGCGCCGGTACTATTTGTCAAGAAGAAGGATGGGTCGTTCCGTATGTGCATCGACTACCGTGAACTGAACAAGTTAACGGTGAAGAACCGATATCCTCTCCCCAGGATCGACGATTTATTTGATCAGCTGCAAGGAGCTTCGTATTTTTCAAAGATCGATCTTCGTTCTGGTTATCATCAGCTAAGGGTTTTCGAGGACGACATACCGAAGACTGCATTCAGAACTCGTTATGGGCACTATGAGTTCTTGGTCATGCCGTTCGGGCTGACTAACGCACCAGCTGTGTTCATGGACCTAATGAATCGGGTGTGCAAACCTTAATTGGATAAGTTTGTGATCGTGTTCATAGACGATATACTTATCTACTCCCGATCAAAAGAGAATCATGTAGAACATCTTCGGGCAATTCTGGAGCTGCTATGAGGAGAAAAACTTTTCGCCAAGTTCTCGAAGTGTGAGTTTTGGTTGCGGGAGTGTGAAATTTTTGGGTCATGTGGTTAATGAGGACGGGATTCATGTAGATCCCGGCAAGATCGAAGCGGTGAAGAAATGGGATACGCCCCAGACACCATCAGAGATACGACAATTTTTAGGATTGGCCGGTTATTATCGTCGCTTCATCGCGAACTTTTCAAAGATCGCGCAACCGTTAACCCTGCTTACTCAGAAAGGCAAGAAGTTTGATTGGGGATATGCACAAGAACAAGCGTTCCAAACGTTGAAGGAGAAGTTGTGCAACGCGCCTATATGTCTCTCCCAGACGGAACAGATGATTTTGTGGTTTACTGCGATGCGTCACATCAAGGATTGGGATGTGTATTAATGCAGAAGGATAAAGTGATTGCCTACGCTTCGCGACAGCTTAAAGTGCACGAAAAGAACTACACCACTCATGATGAGTTGAGCGCTGTAGTAGTATTTGCACTCAAGATTTGGAGGCATTACCTGTATGGAACCAAATGCATCATCTTCACTAATCATAAGAGCCTCAACATATTCTGGATCAGAAGGAACTTAATATGCGCCAACGACGTTGGGTAGAGCTTCTTAGCAACTACGATTGTGAAATTCGGTATCATCCGGGGAAAGCTAACGTGGTGGCTGATGCCTTAAGCCGTAAAGAACGTGTGAAACCACTACGTGCACGAGCGTTGGGATTGACCATTCAAACCAACTTGAAATCTCAGATCCAAATTACACAAAGTGAGGCGTTGAAAGAAGAGAACCTTGCGGGAGAAGAATTCCGGGGTTGGATAAACAGATGCTTCGCAAGGATGACGGTATTCAGTACTTCATGGATCGCATATGGGTACCCAAATGGGGAGGTGTTCGAACCTTAGTCATGGATGAAGCCCACAAGATGCGATATTCTATTCATCCTGGTGCAGACAAGATGTATCATGATCTCAAGGATCTACACTGATGGCAGGCATGAAGAAAGACATTGCCTTATACGTCAGCCGATACTTGACGTGTTCGAAAGTCAAAGCTGAACATCAGAAACCATCGGGATTATTACAGCACCTGAAATTCCCGAGTGGAAATGGGAGAACATAGCTATGGATTTCATTACCAAACTCCCTAGAACAAACAGTTGTCATGACTTGATATGGGTCATTGTTGATCGAATGACAAAGTCAGCACATTTCTTGCCTATCCGAGAAGATTACAAGATGGATAAGTTGGCGAGGTTGTACATCAAGGAGGTCGTGACACGGCACGGGGTGCCGGTGTCAATCATATCCGACCGTGAAAGCAGATTTACTTCACGTTTTTGGCAGACACTACAAAAACCGATGGGCACTCGGTTAGACATGAGTACAGCCTATCATCCTCAACAGATGGCCAAAGTGAACGAACTATACAGACGCTAGAAAACATGTTGAGAGCGTGTGTAATCGATTTTGGTGGTAGTTGGGATACTCATCTACCGTTGATCGAGTTCTCTTACAATAACAGCTACCATACAAACATTGGTGTGCTCCATTTGAAGCATTGTATGGAAGGAAATGTAGATCTCCCGTTTGTTGGGCCGAAATTAGTGAAAGTCAACTGACAGGCCCAGAGATCATTCAAGAAACAACAGACAAGATTTTCCAAATCAAAGATCGACTAAAAGCCGCGCGAGATCGCCAAAAGAGCTATGCCGACAATCGTCGGAAAGCCTCTAGAATTCAATGTTGGGGATCGTGTGTTACTCAAAGTCTTCCCTTGGAAAGGAGTCTTTCGATTCGGAAAGAAAGGGAAGTTAGCCCCAAGATACATTGGACCATTTGAGATCACTGAAGGATCGGTCCAGTGGCTTACCGGTTAAGGTTGCCACAAGAGCTTAGCGGTGTGCATGATACTTTTCACGTGTCCAACCTCAAGAAGTGTTTGGCCGATGAATCCCTTCACGTGCCAATCGAGGAAATCAAGATTGACGACAAGCTTCATTTTGTTGAGGAACCCATTGAGATCATGGATCGAAAGGTCAAGCAACTGAAGCGCAGTAGGATACCTATTGTTCGCGTAAGGTGGAATTCAAAATGAGGGCCAGAGTTTACATGAAAACGTGAAGATCAGATGAAACTCAAATATCCACATTTTTTTCGAGGATGACACTCTTGGACCTAACTCCAGCTGAATTTCGGGACGAATTTCTCTCATCTGGGGGATACTGTGACATCCGTCACCTTAAGGTCCGTCAATTAACGCGATTGTCCGTTAACTACTCTTTGATCGATCATTCCTCATCCTTATTTGACTCTTTATGTGGATATCATGTGTGCATTTATCGTTGTGTGTGCATTCGTTATAATCCTATGTTAACCTTAAAGACTTTTAAAACTTTCATTTTCGAAACCGTCAAATATATCAATTATATATATATTAAATGTTTTAACATAACCATTTCTTAAGTCATAACAACATTAAATGTACTTTTTCAATTAAATAAAACATCTAATAAAGTCGTTTTTCAACCGAACTAAATTTGGGGAAACTCGGGGTTAAGTGCAGGGACTAAACTTGCAATTTTGTAAACTTGGGCTGGGTATAAATACCCCATACCAGCCCTAATCTTCATTTTCACCATCTTCTTCATCTTCATCCTCTCTACACACACAAAATCTTCATTCTAGCACCAAATCCTACCCGTGTGGTCTCGTTTTCGTCTCGTCTAGACTTCGTCTACAGCTTAGACTACTCGTTTCTAGCAGGTAGTCGACTTTGGTTGTCCATTTTCTAGCCTTTTCATGGCTGTCCAAAACTAGGGTTTCGGGTGTTCGGGTTCGACCCGAACACACAAGGTCGTATGGGTGCGTGTGAGGTCTTTTTGCTTGTGTTTCATGTTTGTGTATGTTTTTGAGTGTTTCCGGAAGTCCTTGTGGTGTAAAACTCGTGTTTAGAGCAGCTCGGGGGCTGCTCAGCCCGACCACAGTCGCGATTCTGCAGTTCAGGCGACTGGGTCTACCATGCGATTGAGCCGGGCGACTGAGTGGGTCGTGCGATTGAATCATGCGTCTGAGTCAATCGTGCGACTGGGTTGTGCGACTAGGCATGTTGTGCGACTGAGTGTTTGTATGCGATTGAGTCATGCGTATGAGTGATTGTGTGCGATTGAGTCAGGTGACCGACTGAGTGTATGCGAATGTGCGTGATTCGCACGACTGGAGTCCAATCGCACGAATGAAGGTTCAATCGTACGAAAGTAGCTAATTCGCACGATTGAAGGTTGATTCGTGCGTAAGGAGGTTGAGTCGTGCGATTGAGTGTTGTGTGTGGTACGACTGAATGCCAGTCATACGAATGGAGGTTCAATCGTACGAATGAAGCTGATTCGCACGATTCAGGGTTGATTCGTACGAATGGAGGTTGAGTCGTGCGTCTGGTCTTGTCGTGCGACTGTAATGTTGTGTTTGATTCCCTTGTGCGTGGTGTGAGTATGACGTGTGATGTTGAGGTAACATTAATACAATAGCCATTGTTCGGCCCCAAAGATTAAAGTCAACGCGAAAAAAGGCACAAATACTATTTTAAACAAATTTAAACTAACGCTTTACAACGATCAACTGACTTATAACTATTGACACTTATTCAATGCTTCTTCAATAACAATGAGACTTTTACTCAAATATCATCATTAATAGCAACAATGTCTTGTACTTGGATCTACATAAGATCTAGTACGTGTGTCAGTTTGTGTGTGTTATATGCGACCCAGCCGATACGACCCGAACCGACCCATCATTATTGCGCGCTTATATATCATATTATTAATGCTTTACAATAACTGTCAATAGGTGTTTGACTGTTTATTTGCATTCAACATTTGGGATTACATCGATCATACATACTTACCACTTAACAAGTGAGTTTCGTGGCCCCTTTTTACGCTTATACAATATTTCAATCATTTACAACTTGGGGGAAAAGTATGCTTACTCATTTCAATGCTGTACAACTTACATACATTTTACGTACAAGGAATCAACGTGATACTGTGTGTTGCAAGTACTATTTGATACATGCTTGGGTTTGCTGTGTGGTTCTATCTTTGCAACTATTTAATTCCAGTGTGGGAACCGACAGTTAGGTATTGGTAGTACTACTGGGTTGACACCCCCACCCTCGTTCGATGGTATAGTAGTGGTACCATCAGTGGCCAGGAACGGGCTCTTGGGTGAATATATGCCGACAATTTCTTTGTGTACGTCGCTAGGTTTGGTTGCAAAGCTCATGTCATGTGATTTTACTTGTGTATATAACTGTATTCACGGTATTCCATTACGCTTACTTATACAGCATCACTTACATTTTTATTACATAAACCTGTGAGCTCACCAACAATTATATTGACCGTTTTAAGCATATCTTTTCAGGTGATCATGCAAGTCCAGGAATCTAGGTGTGCTGCCTTAGTGGAGACCATATGATGCATTTTTGGGACTTAACATATTTTGATAAACAATCTTGTTAAACAATGTTGATATGTGTAAACAATTATCATCTTTTGAAACTTGTTCCCGGGTTGTGGGAATTAACATTTACAATTTCATCTTTATGTGATTACGTGTTATCATTATCATGTTGCTTATGGCTATGATGTCGTGAACATTGACTAAACACGACACAAGTCCCCTTGTTGTCGGGTGTCGTCATGACACGCTTGTCATCATTTATTTATATTGCTCTCTATCACTTACCATGTGTTATGACGATCCCGGTCTCGTTACATCCCCGTGTTTGCGCTTTTAGCGGGTGTGTGACAGGCTTGAATCATCCATATCATCAGAATCTGAATCATCACTGTAAGATCCGAGTTCTCCTACCTGTTTCCTGTTGACATAATGAGATTTAAACAAGTTAGAATTGAATGAGTTCGACAAGGAACCTAAATCAAATAACCAAGCTGGACCATTTGCAACTGATGGAAATGAGTTTCAAGGAAAATTAATATTAAAAGTTTCAATGATAACATTCGTCCTAGAGTTATACACTCTAAATTCTTTTGAAATAGACGAATATCCTACGAAAAATCATCATCAGATTTTGCTTCAAATTTTCCGAGCTGATCATCTGAGTTCAGAATCAAAACTAGACAAGCAAAAGATTTAAGAAAATCTATATTAGGATTCATGCCAAACAATAACTCATAAGGAGTTTTCTGTTTATCTTTCACCAATAATGTACGATATTGTACAAAACATGTTGTGGATATGGCTTCATCCCAGAAAGTTATTGGAATCTTTGTATCAGCTAACATGGCACGAGCTGCCTCAATCAAAGTTATGTTCTTCCTTTCTACGACTTCATTTTGTTGTGGAGTTCTAGGAGCACTAAACTGACGAGCAATTCCATTTTCTGCACAAAACATGTCAACATTAGCATTTTTAAATTCAGTTCCATTTTCACTTTTAATTATTGTCACTTTTTGTTCTAATTGATCTCCTACTTTAATAAAAACTTTTAACAATTCAGCCGTTTCAAATTTAGCATGCAAAAAGAAAACCCATGAAAATCTTGTAAAATTATCAATGATAACTAAACAATAAGACTTCTTTCCAATACTTTGCACGTTACTGGACCAAATAGATCCATGTGCAACATTTGTAGAGGCTTGGAATTTGAGTTTATCTACTTGGACTTATAAGACGCTCTGTGTTGCTTCCCTTTCAAACATGCTTCACAAAGATCTGAAGTAGCAAACTTCTTTGTTCGAATGCCTACTACATGGTTTCCTGCAACAAGCTTGTGTCATGTTTTGAAATTGGAATGCCCGAGACGTCTATTCCAAAGCTGGCTTTCATCATTTGATTCTTGAGCAATTAGGCATGTTGTTTCTATTGAAGGATCTACTTGAGACATATCTAACTTGTATACATCTCAATCATGAACCGCTTTAATAACTACCAATTCCTTGCCAATCTGAAAACCTGGCATTAAAATATAACAATAAGAGTCATCAAATAAAGCAGAATATGATTTATCACAAATTTGGGAAACGCCTAAAGATTAAAGTTTAACTGAGCACAATAGTTGACTTTATCAAAGCTGATAACCCCATTTGATACCGTTCTTCTCCGGTAATCTTTACACCTGCATCACCTCCAAATGCTACATGAGTACCATCTTTTTTCTTAAAATCTTGAAGTAAGTCATGATTGCCTATCATATGCCAGTTACACCCACTATCAACATACCACGTGTTTATTGGTGTTCTTGGGCGTACCCGCATTTCAAAGAAATTTAAGTTGAGTTATCAACTCAATCCGAGATGGTCTTGGGCTTGCCATACTTATCAACAATGGTAAGTTGCTTAAAATGGAGTTTATTCACGTCAGGTTTCTTTTAAAATTTTGGATTATCAATTCCTCTTCTGACAAATTTTTGATTGTCTTTACTTTGTTTAATCCTCAAAGCATTAAAACGTTTTTCATGATCATCATCAAGAAACTTTTAACCATGAACTGAAACATTCTTAGAAAAATTTTGCTTGTTAAATGTTCCATTGTTCATTCTCACAGGTCGTGGAATGAAGTTTCCTTGTTTATACTGCTTTCGTCTCACTGTATAATAATCATCATAATCATAATTGATTCTTCTTAGAGATCTCAAGCCTAAGGAAGGTTGTTGTGATAAACCTTGAAAACTATAATTTTGATTTCTTTAAAATCTTTGATTACCATATTCTTTCCTTGACGAGTTCTTTCTGAAGTAACAATCCTCAGTATTATGATTCCGTTTATCACACAAGGCATAATATTTGTTAAAATAACAATCAGCAGTTGAATGATTTGTCATATCACACATGTGACAATACTTGTTAAAGTAACATTTAGATGTGTTATGATTATACATATCACATATGTCACAGTACCTTTGTGGAGGTTTAAACAACTGATGATTTACCCTAGATGTGGAAGCCATATTTGATCCTTGTTTTGATTTAGGATTAGTTAGGTTAATCTGTTGTTTTGATTTATGAGTTTGTTCTTTTGATTTTTAGGTTTTGGCTTTTGTACATTTTCACAATTCCTTGACTCCTTAGACACAAATCTTTGATTGACAACAGAAGACTTAGGACCTGAACCTGTTTTCAGATTAGAGTTAGATTTGATCTTTAGTTTGATGTCATTTCAGGGATTGTGTTCATGTCAAAGTTTTTGCTAACACAAACTTCACTGGTTTAAATTGAATTGATTGATTGGTTCTTTTATTTTAAGAATTTTAGCTTTAGCAGTTGTTTTTCTCCTTCTTTGGTTTCTTGTTCTTGATGATGTTTGTTGCTTTGGGGTTGATTGATTGAATCTTGAGAAGATTCTTTTTCAGATTCTTTAACTTTTTGATCATTTTGGTTTAATTCATAAGAACTTGAATCATCAGAACATGAAGTATTTGATTTTAATTCATCTTCTTTAGTTTTCCCTTTCTTCTTGTCATTGATTTCAATGACTTCTTCAACACATTGTTCATGTTCACATTTTTCAACAACACATTCATTAGATCCTTTTGGAACAAACAGCTTCTTGTTCTTTGGTCGAGGTTCATAGAATTTAACTTTTATCGAATGACCACTTTTGATCTTTTCTGAGTCTTGCTCCTCAAATATTTCAATATTTCTCTTTTCAACTTCATTTTTGACAGTAGATTGAACATCATTTTCTTTTCATGAAAGGCTTTGAGCTTTTCTTTATTCTGAGGTGAGTGATCATGAGTGTTAAAGTTATCAGGTAAGGTGTTGGAGATAGATTCAGGCATAGGTTCATGTGTGAATCCTAAACATATTTTGTCTTTCTCCTTTCTCCCACTTACCAATTGTTCAACTATAGTTTTTAAACTTTTTACTTTGGCTAGATCAACCTGAGTGGCAGCATGAGCCATTTCTCTTGTTCTAGAGTTTTGGTCATCTCTTCAAGTTGCTTCTTTACTAGTTCAAGTTCTTTTAGGTTTGTTCCAAGATGTTTGAAGAGATATAGTCTTGTCAAAGAGATTTTATGATCAATTTTGAGCTTGTTGTGCATTAACTCTTATTGTTTTAGTTTATCACATATTTTGAATGAGTATGTACTATAGCGTTCTACTTGCTCAAAAATGCTTTAGTGCACATTTTTTCTCTTACTTCCAACTGGATTTCTGGATAAGAAGGTGAAGTCTCAGTATCAGATGATGAGTGTTCAACCTTAGCTTGTTCTGACTGTGTCATAAGAGCAACTTCTTAAATCTTCCTTTGGATCAAATTTGTCGCTCCAGTCATAGTCTTCATCATTGTCTGATTCACCATTTGCCTTGAGATCTTTGTCTTCAGACCATTCTTCATTGTTAATCTCAACAATAAGTGCTAAACCAGAAGTGAGATCTGCTATAAAATGTTTAGCATAAGCACTCCAGTCATAACCATCCCTAATGCTAACAACTAGAGCTTTTGCAGGACCGGGTTTGTTCACTCAACACGATTATGGTCTCTCAAACTCACTAAGTCTCACTTGTATAGATGATGCAGAATCCTCTAAGAGTTGATAATAATATACTAAGTATAAATAAACAAAAATACAAGAAAATGGTCTTTCAAGATACTTGTATATATTACTTCTCAACTGAAAGTTTTACAAGACTCTTACAAGCATGTTCCATGAGTTACAATGAGAAACTATATATACTACTATCTACAGCCAGATATACTTTGATACCAGCTGGAACTTACAACTAGAAAAATACTACATTACTATAAGTAAGGTATCTTATATAAAATACTATCTAAGATTTGGTAGTCATGACATGTCCATGACTTACCTTTTATCACCAACTAAAGTTGGCCACTGTACTAACTGATAAGAAATGAATATTGGAATAAAGTATGGTCAACTATATGGGCGTGGGAAAAGCACCATGCAGTATCTCAGAGATTGCAGTGTGTCAGTGTGTCAGATGAACCATACTTATGTCCACTGGTTCATAGTAGGTTCTTTCAAAGGTTAATTGGCTTCGAAAGAATAAGTTTTTCCGAAGTCCCTTATACTTCGGAAGAGGCTACTTCTTCCGAGGCTTGAGGTTGAGTTGTTTTTCAGGCCTTCATGCTTCGGAAGTCATTGTCTTGAATTCTTCTAAGTGTTGAACTTTGAAAGAAGGAAGACTTTATCATCAGAAGTTAGAGTTCCTCTTCGGACGCTCTTTCAGACTTGACTTTCAAAAGCTCAAATTTTCCTTCGAAAGTTCTGCTTTTGCCTTCAGAAGTTCTTCGTCAATTACACAAAATTGTCTAAGTGTTTGTTTTGGTTGCACCAGCCTTACTTGATCCAACAAACTCCCCTAGGTTGATGCTACCAAAACTTCACTTGTTTCTACTCCTCAAAACTTTCAGCACCAGGAAGAGAAAATAATTATCTGTTTCCTTGTTCTTTCCAGATGTGGTGCTGAGAAGTTTGTAGAAACCATTAGTAGATAGGAGATCCAGTCTGTCACTTTGAATGATATGCACCCTTTTTTGTGGCCCTTTGAAGAGAGTTAGTTGATGGGAGTTGTAGTCATACTCCCATCTAACTATGGATTCTAGTTCAGGGCCTTTAACCATTTGTAAGAAGGCTTTGCCTTTGGTGGTTGAACCTTCCTATTCTTCCTTCTCTATCATCTTCAACCCTTCTTCAATCTTCACCCTTGCATTCAGTTTAGCCAGATGAAGGCTGCTCAGATGATTCCTGATGTGAGCAGCTACCTCAGAGTTAGAGGGATTGGAGAATAGTTTTTCTTCTCTAACTCAGCAATGTCAAATCTGCTTAAGTGTAACAAAGAAGAGGCATTGAGCCTGTTGATTTCACTATTCTCTCTTTCCATAACAAAGTTGTGAGAAGAGTCTTCGAACCTCCACTGGACTATTTTCTTTCTAGGAATGAGAGGTTGAGATGGTAGCTTATCTCCTTCCTAATGTCCAGTATAGTCACCAGCTTTCTTCTCAGTAACTTTTCTTCTTCCCCAAGAGAGTCCGAGTTGGTTGCCAAGAGTTAAGAGCTTGGTCTAGTGTTCTTCTAGGTAGATCAAGGAATTGTTCTCTTATGAGGGAACATGAGAAGCCATCAATGAAGGTTAGTTTGATGACCCCTCCTCACAAGAGATATCGCTAATGGTGTGGTGTAGTTAGTTGATGGACCCCTCCTCACAAGAGATATCGCTAATGGTGGTGCAGTTGATGAGCTTCTTCTTGATCTCCTTCAATTCTTCTAAGGAAAGAGGTTTGGATGGTTGAAAGGATGACTTAGGTGGTGTTGGGTAGATGTTGTTTGTGTTCTAGGAAGTGTTTTGGGTTTGGGGATGGGTAGTTTTGGTGGTTGTTATGAGTGAGTAAATGAGGAAGCGGGTATGGTTGATGGTGTGGGGTCAGGGTGTATGGCTCAGTGGTTGGCTTGATTTCGATAGGGAAAGGGAAAAGGATTGGTTCAGGCTGAGGTTGTGGTTGTGGTGTTGGCCTGAAAGTCATCCCCTTTACTCTTCTGTTCATCTCTTTCCTTCTTCCTGAGTGAATGTCAGCTTTGATGTCACTGACATGTCGCTGCAGGGTCTTCTCAGACATGGGACCAACTTGCCTGCCAGAGAAGCCATGGGCCCTAAGATAATCTTTCATCCAGGTTTTATCACCCATCTTCTTAACAACCGCAAGTTTAGCTTCTTCTTCTTTCTTCTTCTTATCCTTTAGCTTTTCCCTGGAAGCCCTCTTTCTCCATTTGATCTTGTTCTTTCTTGAAAAGCCACAAGATCGTGTCATTATTGTGAGAAGTTAGTTCCTCAAGAGAGAATCCCACGGAGCTTAGGAAAGCTATCCTTTCATTCCTAAGTTGTTGGTCAACTTCTTCTTTCTTTTCTCCCTTTCTCCCTCTAGGGCCAACCTTGCTGCTTCTTCTTGTTCTTTTCGCATCAGGGTTTCCTTTTCCAACTCAACCAGCTCCTCAAGTAGTAACAGGAGAACATCTTCACTAGCAGCCCAGATTGACAAGTCTGTCAATGATCTCCACCCTTCTTTCATTGTTGATAGCCTCCTGGTTGGCTACAGCTGCTTTGCTACTTGCAGCTAGTAGCTTCCCAGTGGGGAGTCTACCTTTTCTTCATATCTTTTCCAACCTTTCTTCCTCTAGAAGTTCTTCCATAGTCAACTTCCTCTTCCCTTTAATGTCTTCGGAAGTTTGAGACTTGGGAGGTTCTTGTGTAGAGGTTACAAGTTGGGGTTGGTGATTGGAGCACGAGTAATGACGGTGTTTGAGTGAGAGAGAAA
The DNA here is from genome assembly GCA_025215565.1 of Flaveria ramosissima. Classification (NCBI taxonomy): domain Eukaryota; kingdom Viridiplantae; phylum Streptophyta; class Magnoliopsida; order Asterales; family Asteraceae; genus Flaveria; species Flaveria ramosissima. The sequence goes on along the minus strand of JACVEC010000265.1, from coordinate 146,124 downwards.
TTGAGAAAGTCTTCACTATTTACCTCTGATGCTGGTTCAAGGATTGCATCTGTGATAATTAGATCCTCAGACAAAGAATATAACCCTTCTACAGCTTGTATATCAGCTTTGGAAGTCTGAACTTGAAGATCAAGATTAGATTGGACTCACATTAGATTAGTTTATGTTTATGTTTAGATGTAATAGGTCAAATGTTAGATTAATTTTGTAAGTATGTTAGTTTTTAGAGTTTTGCTACCGAGCGAAACTATGAGGGAAACTATAGTTTCGCTTATAGTCAGCAGTCTGTTTCACCCGACGAAATATGTTTCTTAGCCGACGAAACTAGGCTTGGGCGTAATAGTTTCGCTGACAGCGAAACTGTCAGCGGAACTATCAACTCTATGTATAGAATTTGTTTCTTTCATTGTAACTCTTGCAAAACCCTAATTCGTGTTATCATTGTTGCAAGACTACTTTGTAAGCTGGAATCTTATTGAAATATCATTGAGCTCTTGTTCTATTGATTGTATTGGCTTTGATTTGTTTACTTTTGAATACTTTTGGTCTATTCTTCATCATCAAATGTTTATATTGTGAGTTTGTTAGTGATATTGAATGATTCATTCAATCATTTTTATTGTGATTCGATCTGTTAGGACCAACAAAACGGTATCAGAGCATTTGTGATCTTGATTGTTTGGGGTTTTTGATTGGTTGAGTTCAATATCACTAGTTCATCAATTCCGGATCAAATTAGTGTATTGATATGGAATTTGATTGAAATTAGTTAGTTCTTGGTTGGGAAAGCCTTGGTAATCATCAGATCTCAAGTTCATTGAGATTTGAGTGATTTTGGATTGATTTTGCGTTGAAAAAGTTTTTTAGAATCATCCAGCAAAATTATAGTTCATTCAGCGAAACTATGAGCTCCAGCTAGTGAAACTACGAGTGTTTTGCTTATTGTGATTGTTTTTGCAACCTCAGCGAAAGTACCATCATTGAACGAAAGTTCAACAGTGCTTGTGATCCATTATCAAGCGAAATTGCTGCCGAATTTACATTTGAACGAAAGTTCCATCTTGTTTCGAGCGAAACTGTCTGCGAAGCTAGCATAATCAAGCAGTTTGTTAGCAAAACTGTTGCCGAAATTATCAGCGAAAGTATCAGCGAAATTACCAAATCTAGCGAAACTACGGTTTCTTCTGCGAAACTACAATGTCAAAGATGACTATCTCACCCTTGCTGATGATTTGGATAGTATGGCACCCAATAGACCCCGAGGCTGATCAATGAAGATAATTTTGAGGATTGGAAGAGGTGTCTGAAAGCATTTTTTTACACGGATCATAATCAATGGGAATTAATCATCTTTGGTCTACACATACCAACTGTTACTGTTTGAGAAGTTGTCTCTCAAAACAAGTACCCAGCCACGTTTAATGTAAAGGATCTGAAGTTGATTGATAGGGATCAGAAAGCATTTGGAGCATTAACTTTGTGCCTTGCACCAGATATTTACAACCGCTTTGTTGAACACAAGAATGCCAAGTCCCTTTATGATGCGTTGTGTGAATTTTACGATGGAAATGATGAGTTAATGAAGGACAAGGGTATACAGGCTGAGAAAGAGTTCAACTCATTTGTGGGTTACAAGAATGAGAGTCTTACTGATTTGACAAACTGTTTTCTAACTGTCTCGAGCACTTTAAAGAAATATGAATCAAAACTCTCAAATATTGAACAAGTGAATAGGTTGTTGGATTCACTCCCACCACAATAGAGTCTACAAGTGAGAATGCTGAAACAAGAAAGAGGGTTTACAGATTACAAGCTCATGAACATCATCAACAAGCTGAAATCATTTGAATTAGATATAAAGAGAAGAGAGTTCAGTCAGTCCATGATGCCATCATCTAGTTTTCCACAGAATGCTGCATTACTAACTTTCGCTGCAAGCTCGCCAATGCAGGCATCAAGACAAGTAGGAATGACTACAAATGTCTCATGTGATCAACTTGGTGGTGTGTTAACTGTCAGAGATCAAGCTAATTTAAAAGCTACTTTTGGAACGTCAATCCCATCTGAAACAATGGCACTATTTGGCATGTTTGTATAAAGCTACGAGGCACTGGTGGCTGGTGTACTGAAAGGGAGAGGGATGACTATGGAAGACATGTATCAGGTCAATCCGATGATGGATTGGAAGAAATTGACATTCAGTGGCAAATGGCGATGGACTCCTAGAGCAAGGAGATTTATAAGAAGAACGGGAAGGAAGAATTTGGAGGTCAAAATTCTAACTCTAAGTTAGGTTTGATAAATCCAAATTGAGATGTTTCAACTGCAAGCAGTTAGGTCATTTCAAAAGAGAATGTCCATTGCCAATTGTCACTGATCCAAGCATTCCGGAGTTCCAAGATTAGTTTGGGTGGAGTGGAGAAAAGGAGGAAAGTACACAGAAGAAAGAGACAGATTTGATGATAACAAGTTTGACTAGAGTGCAGAAGCTGAGGAAACGAAAGAAGAAATCAATCAAGCACTTTTTGTCGAGTTATAGAAGAGGATAAGAATGTGGAAGAGTTTGATCCTTTCAAGGAATTTACAAGTGAAGCTGAAGTCTCTCAGGGGTGAATGAAAGGAAAGGAGTGTGTTAAGAAGAATGGGACTGGTGATTTAAAGGTTGATGATTTGAAAGAAGTTGAAGGTGAAAAGGTGAAGTTAGATAGGAATAGCAAAAAGAAGAATTATGCTACATCTACTGTTAAGGAAAACGAGAAGAGTACTCCAGTGTGTCAATGTGAAAAGGCTCTGGCAGCTGAGAAAGTGGTGATGGGCCTTTCTTATGAGGTAATACAAGACATGTGCTCTTCTGCTTGCAAGATAAGGGTATTTGGCATGTATAAAGCAAATCGTCTATTGATTGACAATAAAATGATTTATAACGAATTAATGATGAGCTTATACTAAATGAGTCAAAATATTTTGTATATTAAATGAGGCTTTAAAAGAAAATGCACATTTAAAGAGAATTGTTTAGGAAGAAACGTTAAAATAAATACTTTGACTAAAGAATTGCACTTGCTGAGTTCGAAACAAGCAAAGTTCAGCCAAAGCTGATAAATGGACAATTTCTGGAATGAAACATGACAATTTGTGTAAATCTCAATGGGGGGCTAGTATTAAAACGGGTTTGGGTTATCAAAATGCTTTGGTTTATCCCCTCCTAGTACTTATTGTTATTCACATATGCCTATTCCACCCTTCAACTGATTTCATTCAAATAGATACTAACAGTCTGTCTGCAGGTTTAGAAGGTTTGAATCCTAAGGGCGTGCGTGCGTGAAGAGCACGGTTATGGACCGACTAGTGGGCTTGGATGCAATAGTTTTAGTACACCTAAACTTCAATGTTCTGTTTTGGATCATAGTTCTAGTTTAAGTACTGTTTTTGTTTCCATAAAGTCTGTCTCAAACATTGACTCTATTTTTTCTAGTGGGGGTTTACATCTTTATTAAATGATTTCATATGTAATGATGATGCTTCTAATGCTTGTATGAATGAGATTGTGAATGATTTGTGATCAATGGGTGAGGATAAAACAAAAACCAATTGCTTTAAAATTTCTTTACTCATCCCATTCCATTGTTACTCTAATTAATAATTTCACAATCTAATGAAGGGATATATCATCCTTAGGTGCAAGCACAAGTGGTACAAGTACCACATGTACTTCAAGTGAGGATGCATCAACATTTGTACATAACAATTCTTTAAAAGACAAAATCAGAACCAGAGAAATTTATGAGACTTACAATGATGTTGATTCTAGATTTTTGAGTGCGATGTGGAAATATGTATAGATAAAATTCCTTACTTGTTGCATAATAGACCTAGATTAAAATCTCATTTCTTTAGATGTGGTAAAGATGATCATGCAGTTAAAAAACTGTCTTGTGCTCATCACAGACATGTACATAAGAATTTTTGGCAGTAGATTAACTCATCTTGTTAATAATTTCTTTTGCAAACGATCTTCTGTCCCAAAACCCAAAGTTGTTCAAACATGGGTTCCTGTTTCAACCAGTAAATTGATTCTATATTTTTGAAGGAGTCCTCCACTAAAGCTGTAAATAATTTTTGGCATGATGATAGTGGATGCTCTAGACATATGACCGGGTTGAAGGATTATTGACAAATTATGGCATCATCAACGGAGGGTATGTGGCTTTTGCTGGTGACAAAAAGGTTGCTATGATTATTGGCCAGGGAGAGGTATCAAATGGTTCTCTCACTTTGGAGAGAAAGTCATTTTGTGCCAGAGCTTGCATTCAATCCATTGAGCGTCTCTCAGATATGTGAGAAAGACATCCCGGTTCTATTTCTCTCCAATGAGTGTCTTTTCTGAACTCCGGGTTTGCTATTTCTTAGGAGATGGTGCTCATTCAAACTCTGAGAAAGAATGATACCTATTTCTTGACATGGATATAAAGAATCAACCTCTACTATCACTAGCCTTCTATCTAAAGCTTATCCTCTGAATCATTCTGTGGCATCGCAGATTGGGCATGTTAATTTGAAAATATTAACAAATTGGTTAAAAAACAATCTTGTTAGGGGACTACCATTAAAAGACTTTTATGTTGTGAGAAATACATGGCATGTGCCAAAGGAAAACGACATAAGAACTCATCCACACGAGTTGTTACACACTAATTTGCTTGGCCTAATCAGTGTTAAATCCATTGCTAAGAAATCTTTTTTCTTGTTGTTACAGATGATTATTCTAGATATTAATGGGTGAGATTTCTAGCTCATAAAGGAGAAGCTGCTGAAGAGTTGCAAAAGTTAATTCTTTCAACCGAAATGATAATCAAGAGGAAGGTAATGACCATCGAAGTGGACAACGGTACCGAATTCCAAAATCAGATCTTTTACTCCTTTTGTGCAAGCAAAGGAATCTTGAGACAGTCAGTGCCGCCAGAACACCTCAACAAAACGGTGTTGCTGAAAGAAAGAATCGCACTCTTATAGAAGCCGCTTGCACCATGTTGATTGAATCTGGTTTGCCAATTATATTCTGGGGGAGGCGATGAATTTTGCATCATATGTCCTGAATCGAGTTCTGATTGTGAAGGATAAGATGAAGACTCCTTATGAACTGTTCATAAGAGGAAGCAATTGATTAATTTCTTTCGTCCTTCGGATGCTCGTGTACCTTGCTAAAACTCATGCTCAAAAGATGAAATTTGGAGCTGTATCTGATGAGTGTTATTTTATTGGCTATTCCTCTTCTCTAAAAGCTTATCGGGTGTAAACAGGAGAACTCGTATCGTGAGGAGTCGTTCTATGTTGATTGGCTGGAATCTAATTCTTCTGATGTCAGAACACAACCTGCATGGTTCTTTGACTCAAATACTGTCTTCAAGTCCTTCAATCTTCCAGTTTTTAATGATGATGTGTCCTTCTCTAATGTCCCAACGAACATTATCCCTCCAGATCCATTACCTCAAGTCCCTCACGTGTCTCCCGCTTCCTTACCTGATCATCCAACCTCAGTTGACCTTCTATCTTCGTCTTCATTTAACATTCCACCCCCACTGCTTCGACATCTACCCCTTCAAAACCAACCTCTACATCGCAAACCTTTCCATCATCTTCTCCATCATCTACACATTCTCAATCCTCTAGCCCACCTCAATCCATCCATTACCTTTAACCACTTATTCAAATCATTAAAGGATGATCACCATGATAACATAATTGGATCAATTATCACTGATGGTGTTAGGACGTGGAGTCAATCTGGTTTGATAAAAGGTGGCTTATTCTGTTGTTATATCCTAAATTATTCCAAAGATATTCATACAGCTCTTTAGGATCCATGGGGGGTTGAATCCATGCAACTGGACCTTCAATAATTTAGGAAACTCAAGGTGTGGACGTTGTTGATCTTCCTCCAAACAAAATGCCCATAGGCATGAAATGGCTGTTCAAGAACAAACCCGATGATCGTGGCGTTGTGGTGAGAATAAATCCCGTTTGGTGGTTCAAGGATTTGCCCAAGAAGAAGGGACTGACTACACGAAAGTATTTGCTCCCGTAGCCCGTCTTGAAGCAATCAAGATTTTTCTAGTTCACTGTCGCCCACAAGCAATCAAAGTCTATCAGATGGATGTTAATGTGCCTTTCTTTACAGAGACTTGATAAAAGAGATATATGTGTGTTAACCACCAGGGTTTGAGGATCCAGACTTCCTGACAAAGTATACAGCTTGATAAATCTCTCTATGGTTTACATCAAGCTCCTCGCATCTGGTACGAGACTCTACATAGATCTTCTAAGCAATGGTTCTCTCTTGGCACCATCGATATGACTTTATTCAAGAAAGAGGTGGATGGTGGTGAGATGCTAATTGTGCAAGTTTACTTTGACGATATTATTTTGGCTCTACCAATCCAAAGCTGTGTCGGGAGTTTGAGGAGGTATGCGAAGTCGCTTTAAAATAAGCATGATGGGGAGATGTGATTTTTCCCTTGGATTGCAAGTGGAACAAAAGCCTAGAAGGAATTCTCATTCATCAGGAGAAGTATGTCAAAGAGATTCTAATAAAGAAATTCAAGATGGATGATGCTTCTTCTGAATTAACTCCATTCATAGCTCAAACATGCCTCACTCCACACGAGAACGGGAAATCAGTTGATCTTCTTCTGTACGGTCAATGATCGGTTCTCTAATGTATCTACCAGCTAGTCGTCCTGACATAACCTTTGCTATGGGGTATTGTGCTCGATACCAATCTGACCCTAAGGAGTCTCACGAGAAGGCAGTCAAACAAATCTTTCGCTATCTTAAAGGCTCTTCTCGTTTGGGTATTTGGTATCCTTATGGTGGGAATTTTGATTTGCATGCTTATTCTGATAGTGATTCTATTGATTGCAGGTTAAATAGAAAATCTGTCACCGGAGGCTGTCAATATCTGGGAAATTGTCTGGCATCGTGGTAGAGCAAGAAACAGACTATTGTGTCTATTTCCATGGGGGAGGCAGAGTATATTGCTACTTCAAGTTGTTGCTCACAAGTGCTGTGGATACAACATCAGATGATTGACTATGGCACCACCTTTCTTCATACTCCATTATTCAGTGACAATGAAGCGGCCATTGGAATAGCAAAGAATCCAATTCACCATTCCCGCACCAAGCACATCGAGACAAGGATTCATGCAATCCGTGTTGCTCAGGAGAAGGGTTATATTGATATTATTCCTATTGATACTAAAAATCAAAAGGCTGATCTTTTCACTAAAACGTTCGAAAACCGTTTCTATGAACTAATCTCCATGTTAGGATTGATATCATTTTAAAACCATTTTCTTAATTGTCTCATGTAAAAAATTTGTACATAATTTTTCTTATTCTCTTTCTTTCTCTTTTTTCATTTTTAAGCTCCATAGACCTTCATTATTTTACATAATAATAAAATAATAATAATAATAATAATAATATAATAATAATAATAATAATATAATAAAATAATAATAATATAATAATAATAATAATAATAATAATAATAATAAATTAGGAAATTTCTCTTATCTTGCTGATTTGTAGAAATTTCAGGGGAAAATAATACAGTTCATTTGTCTTTTGTGTAGAATAAAATTTTTGATGCCAGAAAGATGTGAAGGAGGTCAATAGTATTGAGTTGGGATATGAATGATAGGCTCAGTCAGAACACGAAGTAGACAATGATCTTATGGCTAAACTAATAGGATAAGAAACTTATTGACTCGGATTATCCCCTTGACATTTTTGGCCTTCATAAAGTTTCAAGTCCTTGTCCAAAATGGCTTGAGAATGCGATATCTCTTCTTTGATATGTTATTTTTGAAAAATCCTTGTTCCCCATTCCCATATTATCAAAAGTGATACTTGCTAGCTCTTTTTGTATCAAAGAAGCCCCTTGCTATATATTAGTTCGTGCTTATCTCCTCGACTATGTGTGAACATTGACCTGGAGTGATAATCTCCTCTGTTATACGTAAGTATAGTGCAGGACCGGTGAAGGGTATGCACTTACAACACAACAACACAATGAGGAGAGTTACTTAAAACACTTAACAGATCAAATAGGGAACTGGTTAACTTAAGTGAAAGATGCTAAGAACACAAGTAAAAATGAGACATAACAAGATAGCAAACAACACAAGTATTTGGTTTTCAAGAATGCTGTATATTGCTTCTCAAGTTCTATTACAAATGTTACAAAGCATACAATAGAAAGTTACAAGTACTTGAGATACTTTATACTACATCCTACAGCCGGCCATACTTTGAAAGCCAGCTGGATACATAATACTAGACAACAAAATCAAATGTAGAGTCAAAAGGCAGATTGCCTTTTGACTAGTGACTATGACATGCCATAGCTCACATCCTAATATATTACAAAAAGGATAGAATTACATAAAGTAAAAAGCACATACTAATGTACAGTTACAAAAGCTTGGACCTTTTTGTTGATACATATGTACCTAGTTTAGGAGTTTAATGTAAATGCCTGTCATGTCTTACATATATATAATTGAATGAGTTGAATGAAATACAATATGTGATTTATGCTTATAGTGTTTAATGTTTCATTGTTTATTGTGTGATAAAGTATATTGAACTAACTATATAGGTTTGAGTTTATTGTGCATAGTTCTTAGTCAATAATGATTGAGAAACGTGTTCAAACTTAATCGTATGAAGTCTTCATGCGAATGGACCATGCTAATGGACCATACGGATGGGATTGACTCAGTCGCACGACTGAACCTTCAGTCGTGCGTATGAATCAGTCGCATGGCCCAGTCACACGACTGAACCATGCTAATGGTTCAGTCGTACGATTGGAAAACCCTAACCTATAAATACCACTTAATTCGTGGAAAAACTAGAGAATTAAAAACTTCAGACACATGCTCATAACCTATCTGTCCAGAGCGTCCAGAAAGCCTATTCCAAGTTCATAGTTCGCATCTGATCGTTTTTTACTCGTTCTTAACGTTTCTTTAATCGTTAGATTTATCGGGATTGCGTTCTCACTGATTGGATCGCCAATCAAATAGGATTCCACAATATTTGATATGGTTTCACGCATTATCAGTTAGTATTCCGTACGTACACGGTCCTTACAAGTGGGATCAGAGCTTTGGTTCTTGATTTTGCGTGTGATTCGATTAGTCTCGGTATAAAAATCAAGTTTTTTATTCAAAAGAGTCATCTTTTTTAGTAAAACAGTGTTTTCGACGTCTCCAGGTCTCAAAGTTTTCGTTTTTCGGCATACGGCAGATTAGGGTTCTTGAAAAATCGTGTTTGTGTGTCATAGTGTCAAAAACCTTCGATTTTGCAAAAACACCAACCTTCAGTCGCACGATTAGCTCAATCGCACGACTGAACTCAATCGCATACCCCATTCGTACGATTGAACTCAGTCGCTCATCCATTCGTACGACTGAACATCTCCATTCGCTTGTCTCCAATCGCATACTCCATACGCACGATTGAATCCAATCGCACGATTGACTTCATTCGCACATGTCAATCGCACCTCCATCCGCACGACTAAACAACTTCAGTCGCCTGAATCCATTCGTCCATTTCAATCGCACGACTGAATCCAATTGCACGATTTAATTCATTCACACATCTCATTCGCATGAGTGACCCATACGCATTGTTCATTCGCACGATTGAAGTTGTCCTTGTTCTCAAAGTTCAAAGTTAATACAAATGGAAGATCAGTTTTTAACGTTTACTGCAGGGAAGGACTCACGCATCCAGAACCTTCTGCTTCAAGAGAATGAGGTTGGAAATCACAATAAACCGCCGAAGCTTATAACATTGGATGACTATCCACAATGGAAACAGCGGTTCAAGATCTATCTAAATGGAGTTGATCCCAATCTTTGGGAATCCATTGAAATAGGTTATAGTATGCCAGTCGATGCTGATGGTGTTAAATTAACTTTGGGAGGTATGACTGACGGCCAGAAAGTGAAGTACAATGCTAAAAAGAAGGTGTATGCCCTGTTGACTCAGTCGATACCAAAAGATATATTTCATCAGTTTTCTGAGAACAAACAGGCGAAAAAATTATGGGAAGCTTTGGAGAAAAGATATGATGGGAATGCATCATTAAAGGCGTAGAAGGCAAAGGCTCTCAAGAAGGATTTTGATAACTTCTTCGTGATAGGCAAAGAAAGCTTGGACGACATTATCGACAGATTCTAACATCTGATGAGTGACCTGCACACTCATGGGGTATAATGTCCATGGAAGATAAAGTCTCAAGTCTTGCAGATGGTTTGCCGGAGAAATGGGACTCGTTTGTTAATCTGAGACAGAACGATATTCTTGCAAAGTTGGATATAAATGATTTCATCTTGAAGTTAAGGGAGGAGGAACTAAGAATGAAGTACAAGTCACAGAAAGGATCCTACAACCAGAATCCTTCACTTTATAACTCAACTACCACTCCAACCAGTTCAGGAGCACCACTTCAAACTGCCTTTGTGTCTAGTTCAGCAGCTCCTTCCCAATCCACTGCTTCAGGATCAGAAACGTCAGGGTCATCTTGCACCCAATTTATTGTGCCTAAAGAAAATGTTACTAAGTTGAAGACCGAGAATCTCGGTAATATTACTGTGGAGGTTGCAAAGGAGCACATGGACCTTCTAGCAGCGGTTGTTCATTCCTATGATGATCTAGTTGCAGGGAAGATTTGAAATTGCCATCTAGCAGATGAAGACTACAAGCAGGTGGACGAAAATGAACTGGAAAGAATGGATATTATGTGGGCTTCGGTAAGTGCTGTCAGGAGAGCGAAAACGTTTGTGAAGAAGACTGGACAGAACTTGGTATCCACAAAAGATACTACCTTTGGTTTCGACAAAACCATAGTTACCTGCTTTAATTTGGTGAAAAGGGGCATTTCAAACGTGAATGTGTAAAGCCCAAGAAAACAGGTAACGGAAATCCGTTCTCAACCTTCAACCATCAAGACAAAAACATGATTGGAACTACTTCTTCAAATAAAGAGACTAAGGCCCTAACTGCTCAAGATGATTAAGAACAAGACTGGTCTTTCCGTTTTGTCTCTCCTGGAGAGTCAAAAATTGCTTGTGTCGAAGCATTGGATGATGGGTCTGCCAGTGAAGGTGATATTGCAGCTGAGCAAGCTATGTCAGATTCAGAAAAAGCTGTAAACGTGGTAAATCACGTGATTAAAGAAGAGCTCAGAGTAGCAAGTTTAGAATCTCCAACATCTGAAGAGTCTAATTCTGGATTGGTGGCTGATTCAACTAAATCTTCACAGGTAAGTACAAAAGATCAACTTTTTGAAAAACATGCTTGTAATGAATGTAACAAATTTAGAGAAAGCATTGATCTTAAGTTTGCTAGGTTATTAGACCACAATGATAGCTTAGTAAATGATTTACAACTTTGCACAGAAGCTAACCGGATTTCAAAACAAAATGAGTGCAGTTACAAAGAAAAAATAGAACTTTTGGGGAAACAACTAAGGGAAACCGAGGTTGTTGCTTTTAATGAAGCAAATGATATAAAGTTTTATTTAAACTCTTTAGAAGAAACAAAGAAAGAAAAAAAGCAGTTTTTGAAGTTGAGGTTAATTCATTAAAACAAAAACTACGTAGTTGGACCAGTTCCTCTCACATAGTTCAAAACTTAGTGAAAGATCGGAACAATGGGGAAGGGTTGGGTTACAAAGTAGTTCCACCACCATATGAGATCCTGTTAAATACAAAATGTAGACCTGTAAATAACAATCCAATTAAGGATCATGTGGTGTCCACTCCTCTGGTTAGTGATCCGGATTCCACAGGTAAACCGGTGAATTCTGGCACTAAACAGAAGGATGCTACTTTGAAATCTAAAGGTAAATGCCTATTGAAAATTTGGATGAACAATTTGAAACGGTTAATGTAAAGTCAGGTCAGGTTCAAATATGTCTATTTCTGAACCCAAAATGACCAAACCAGTTAACCAACCACGTGCTTCACGTCAAAGTCCAAATAAACAAAAGGCTAAGGATGTTAAAAACATTCAAACAATTAATTTTGTTAAAGAAGCAGAAACATCTAAACGAGTGGTGACCAAATCCAAACAGACTCATGTCACACCTGTATCACACTTAACTCCACATAAACAGTTTCCTCAACATGTAGAACGGAGATCATGCTAAAGTTGTGGAAAGAGAGGACACATTTCTTCTAACTGTCCTTATTATCAGACTCCCAGACAGAAAATTGAACTTTATGATACAAAACCAAGTTCTTCGAAAAGGAGTTCTATTACTCCATCAAAGAGAATTATAGAACCTAAAGTTCGAACTGTAAGCCAGTCGTCTGTTTATCACAAACAGGCCCTATGCAAAACTGGCTTATGGAAAGAAAAGTCAAGTCCATTGTCTGATAATGAGAAAAATAAGAAGAATAATAGGTCCTGACCCTCAATGGACAGTGGGTTGAGTTTATGATGTCTGATTCCTTCGGGTCACCCAAGCCAGTTAAGGCTTGGGTCCCAAACCTAAACTGATCATTTCCTTTTAATGTTCAGGGTGTCCGTTACAGTGCTATCACAAATACATGGATTGCTGATAGTGGGGCGTCTAGGCACATGACCGGGAACCTGTCTCTCCTTTTCAATGTCAAACAAATTAAAGGGGGACACGTATCATTTGCTGGAAATAAAGGAGGATACATCACTTCTCAAGGCGAAGTGGGAAACAAGAAAGTCAAGTTTGATAAGGTCAACTACGTTTAACAACTACAGAATAACTTGCTTTCAGTCTCCTAGACTTGTGACAAAGGATTCAAAGTTGTGTTTGGCAACAAGAAGTGCTACGTATTGAAGAAGGATTACATTATCCCGGAGGACAAAATCTTAATGTCAGCTTCAAGATATAATGACTTATATGTCTTGGATCTATCAAAAGCCTCCACAACCGATCATAAAGTTCAATGCTTCTTGTCAAAGGCAACTGAGAAGGACTCAATCACCTGCCATAGGAGAATGGGACACATCAATCCACGAAAGATGAATCATCTGATCCAAAATGATTTAGTGAATGGAGTAAATGTCAAGAATTTTCAACTTTTTTGGATTTTTGTGTAGCGTGTAAGAAAGGTAAACGGACCAAGAAGTCTCACAAGGCAAAGAAAGTTAATTCCATTGACCTGTATCTCGAACTTCTACACATGGATCTGTTTGGTCCTGTCAGCATAAAAAGCATCGCTAGAGATTTGTATTGTTATGTAGTCACTGATGATTACTCAAGATTCTCTTGGGTGATGTTTTTGAAATCCAAATCAGAGACGTTTGAATCCTTCAAACAGTTGGTAACTACATTGGAATCACTCTACAAGCTGAAAGTGAGACAGATTCAATCAGACAACGACACGGAGTTCAAGAATAAGTGGATGGAGGTGTTCTGCAAAGAGAAAGGAATTGTACACCAGTTCAAATCTGCCTACACTCCACAAATGAACGGGGTTGCTGAACGAAAAAACAGGAGCTTGATAGAGACAGCAAGAACAATGCTAGCCGACTCGAAACTGCCTATCTAATTTTGGAACGAGGCAGTTGCCAATGCATGTTACACCCTCAATCGAGTCTTAGTGGTCAAACGACATGAGAAAACATGTTATGAGCTGCTCTAGGGACGTAAACCCAACTTGGTGTATCTAGAACCGTTTGGCACACCGTGCATGCTGCTGAAGAAAACTTAGACTAGGAAGTTTAGTGAGAAGGCAGAAGAAGGGATCTTTCTAGGGTACAATATACCAGACAAGAGAGTTTACAACAACTTAACGAGTCAGGTAGAAGTGTGGTGCAACGTTGATGTTCAAAGATACACCACCCCCCTACTGGAAAGGGACCCTCATTCTTCTTCGACTATGATGCATTCTTTAAGTCTTTCAACATCCATCCCTCCCTTCCTGATGATGAGTTATCGACCAGAATGATGTACGATGCCTTAAAACACACCGTCACTAGAGTCGACAACATCAGTTCCACAAGGTGAATCTTCTAGTCCTTTAGGGGGAGCACTTGATGTAAGTGACTCCTCCTCTGACGATGAAGTAGTGGAGACTAAACAGGTGGACCAGGAGGAACAGGTTCCTGCTACTGAAAGTACACAAGCATCAAATCCTGATGTCTCTAACACTTCGGAACCTCATACTCCAACAGCTATAGATACTGTAGCTGTGGTTCACAATATGGCTAATGGGTACCTGTTCCCACCACCCCTGGATCCTGGATAAATGTGTATCATCCTTTGGAAATGTCATTGGGGATGTACAATCGAGAGTATAGACATGAAATGAGCTTTACTCAGCTGATTATGCCTCAGTCATGGAAAAAGGCTATCTTCACGACGGTGCTTATCGATGACTTGTGTCTCAATTTGAGCCAAAATATGTATGTGAAGCCTTAAACGATGAGGCATGGGTTAGTGCAATGCAAGAAGAACTCCTACAGTTCAAGAAGCTAGGAGTATGGACCCTTGTGGACAGACCAAAAGGTGCTAAGGTCATTGGCACAAAATGGGTCTTGAAGTGCAAGAAAGATGACCAAGGGGTTATAATCAGAAACAAGGCTTGACTTGTGGTTCAAGGTTTTAAGACAAGTCGAAGGCATTGATTATAATGAAGTTTTTGCACCCGTGGCTAGAATGGAAGCAATCTGTATTTTCCTAGCCTATGCATCTTACATGAAGATTAAAGTTTATCAACTAGATGTAAAGAGTGCGTTCCTTCATGGGGAAATTCGTGAGACAGTATACGTCAATCAACCTGAAGGATTTGAGGATCCTTATCATAAGGACAGAGTTTACAAGCTGGATAAGGCTCTCTACGGGGTCCATCAAGCCCCTAGAGCATGGTATGATAAACTCTCAACTCATCGGGTGAAACACGGTTTTCGCAGAGGAGTTATTGATTGTACACTGTTCATCAAAGAAAAGGATGGCGACTTACTGCTAGTACAGATTTATGTTGATGACATAATCTTCGGTTCTAGAAACGAAGAGTATGTAAAGAATTTGAATCTGTCATGAAAGCAGAATTTGAGATGAGTGCAATGGGGGAGATGAAGTTTTTCCTAGGATTACAGGTGGATCAGACACCAAAAGGAATCTTCCTGCATCAGACTAAATATGAAGGGGACATCCTCAGTCGGTTTGACATGGAGAATGCTTCAGCTGCTGGAACTCCACTTGCCACGAACCATGATGTGGCACACGACGAAAATGGTCCTGATATCATGTATAGAGGAATGATCGGATCCCTTATGTATCTCACAACGTCACGTCCTGATATCATGTACGCGACGTGTCTTTGTTCCAGATATCAGGCGAAACCGAAAGTCAACAATCTCATAGGTGTTAAAAGGATTTTTCGCTATCTGAAGGGTACTCCAACACTCGGGTTGTGGTATCCTCATGACGATGATTTTGAGCTTACAGCGTATAGTGACTCGGATTATGGTGGTTGCAAGATGAATTACAAGTCAACTTCTGCAGGATGTCAATTCTTTGGGAGAAGGTTAGTCACCTCGCAGTGTAAGAAGCAGACATCGGTTGCTCTGTCAACTTGTGAAGCTGAATACGTTGCTGCTGCAAGTTGCTGTTCGCAGATAATTTGGATTCAACAGCAAATGCGCGACTACGTTTTGCAATTCTCTAACACTCCTATTTTTGTGATAACTCTGCTGCTATTGCTGTCACCAAAAATCCAGTCCAACATCCTAAAACTAAACACATCGGAATTAAGTATCACTTTATACGTGACTGTTTTGAAAAGCAATTAATCGATGTGGTTAAAATAAATACGGATTTTCAACGCGCCGACCTCTACACAAAAGCATTTGATAAACCGAGGTTTTATATTTATTAGAGGTTAATGGCGTGAAAAAGAAAAGTGATGTGATTTTAGAGGAAGACAGTGCCTAGTCCAACATTTTACTTTTTATTTTCTTTTCCTGTTTATTAAAAATCCAAAAACACAAAAAATATTTTCGGTTTTAGAATTCAAGGGGGAGAATAGGATAGATTAGTATTAAATCAGTTGTGTTATTTAATTACTAAAAAAACGAGGGAGAAGGACAGCTTAGCTTAAAGGAAAGTAATTAAATCTGTGATACTATTCAACATTGTAAGGATTCCTGAAGTCTGATGCAACCCAAAACAGCCAAAGTGTCTCAGCAAACATGCACTAAGTACTGAAGTGAAGAATGCTTCGGAAGTTTTACACAAAGCATTAGAAAATACTCTAAGTGTAAAATCTTCCGAAGCCAAGACCAATATCTTCCGAAGCCAAACATGAAGTCTTCCGAAGCTTCAGAGACAAAGTCTTCCGAAGCCTCATCCTATGAAGACAGATTTCTTCCGAAGACTTTTAGTACACATGCTTTATCTGATGTACTGTTCCATAAAGCACCTTTTCCGCTGCATCTCTGTAAAGTCACCAACTTACATGAGTTGGTGAAAAGGGTCATGCTTTTGGTAACTGTACATTGAGGTCTTGAGTCTGTAACTTTCCACTTTATGTACTTTATCCTTTTTGTATTGTAAAAGGATGTGAGCTATGGCATGTCATAGTCACAAGGTCAAAAGGCAGATATGCCTTTTGATCCTACAATTGATTTTGTTAGTGTCTAGTCAATTGTATCCAGCTGGCCTTCAAAGTAGCCGCTGTAGGTGTGTAGTATAAGTATTTCAAGTTCTTGTATCTTCTTAATGCTTTGTAACACTTGTAAGAGAACTTGAGAAAGCAATATACTGCCTCCTTGAAACCCAACTCTCTTGTTCTGTCTCTTTACTTACTTGTGTTCTTGTATCATACTTGGTTACCCAGTTCACTGTTTGATTAGAGATTAGTTATTCTCCTCATTGTGTGATGTGTTGTAATTGTAGTTAAGCCCTTAAACGGTCCTGCAATTGGTATCAGAGCATTCCAGGCTCTTGATATAAGATCTAACCATCTTAAGATCCCTCACAACACACAAAAGCTAAACTCTTCAAATGGCTGCCATCTCTAAGACTGATATGGAGACTGGAACCATGAACAAATCCCCACTGATCACTCTTGATGATTTTGACACCTGGTGCATGAGGATGGAAGGCTTCATCAGGTCTCTTGATTCAAGAATGTGGGAATCTGTTGAGAATGGACCTTTCATACCCAGCACCCCCTCTGCTACTGGTGCTGGTATGATTCCTAAAGATGTGGCCAACTACTCAGATGAAGATAGAAAAAGAGTAGAAATTGATAGGAAGGCCATGACTGCTCTTCAGACTGCTCTCCCAAACTCTGTATACAGAGGCTTCAAGAAGTGCAAGACAGCCAACAGCTGTGGGGATGCGATGCTGAAGCTGATGTATGAAGGCTCCTCTGAAGCCAAGGAGAACAAGAAAGATCTTCTGAAGCAGCAGTTTGAAAATTTCACCTTCAAAGCAGGTGAGACCATGACTCAACAATACTTCAGGTATGTTGAGATTGTGGATACCCTAGTGGATGGAGGAGTTCCTCTTGAGAACAGGGACATTGTAAGGAAGTTCATGTCATCACTTCCTAGGCAATGGACACACTATTGTGTGGTGATCAAGAGGACTGAGAACCTTAAGACTCTTACTCTTACAGAGTTGTATGGGATTCTCAGTGGATACCAGATGGAGATGAACATGCAAGGTTCATCTGGCAACTCCAACAATCAAATGGGTTCAGCCCTTCATGTGGTTGAAAGGGACAGCATAGAACCTCAGCATCATCTCTTATGCTACCCTGACAACTCACAAAAGGGTCCTTTCATCACCTTCCCGGAGACACCAAGGGAGAACTTTACTCAAGGAAGCCCATTCCAAGAGACAAGTTCTTCTCAAGCCTTTGTGTCTGCAGATGAAAGCTGTGGGAATTATCTCTTCACTCTTGAAGACCTGGACTGTATCCATCCAGATGACCTGGAATACATGGAGATAGTTCAGCAGATGGCTCTCCTCACTCACAGAGCCAAGAAGTTCTACAAGAGGACAGGAAGAAGATTTCCAAGCAATGCTACCAGCAGCAAGTTTGGGCTGGATAAAAGCAAAGTTAAGTGTTACAACTGTAACCTTATGGGTCACTTTGCCAGGGAGTGTAAGGCACCTAAACAAATGGGGGCCAAACACAACCCAGACCAAACTTACTGACAAAGCTCCTCAAGCTGAGAAGACAAAGCAACATGCTGCTGTTGCTGTTGAAGAAGGAGGCTTTGACTGGAGTTTTCAGGTGGAGGATGCTTCTCCAAACCAAGCACTGATGGCTGACCATGATGAAGCCAAGGTATTGGAACATCTTTGCTCCCCTGAATGCATTGCTAAAGTAAATAGATACAGGTCCTATAACCTAGAGATGAGATCTGATCTTGAGTCATTAAACATATTAAAATCTGATTTTAGAAAGTCTGAAAATGATTACAAGTTAAAGATAGAAGACTTGGAGAAAACCATTTCAGTACTAAAACATGAACATACAGATTTCAGAACTCAGATCCAAGATCTCATCACTAAGTTAACTGAGTGCCAGGCTGAGCTTGTGATCAGCAAAGCCAAGGCAGAAAGAGAGTGTTCTTGAAGAAGAGACCTTCAAGAACATGATATCCTCATCCCTGCACAACAAAGGTTGTTATCAAAATAGACAGGGACTAGGATCAAATGAGATAGCTCCTCCACACACAATCTTGTCTGTAAGATCTCCTAGGTGTGGAACTTGTGAAGATGAGCTTCCTCTCATAGATCCTGTAAGTGAGGATGATGAAGAAGTGATAGTGAAGAATTCCTCTGAGAAGAGTGAAGAAGAGGATTCTCCCAAGGGCCACTATCCTTCTGAGAGGAGAAGAAATCAACTGTGATGACCAAGTCCAAAAGAAAGAACTTGATCAGAAAGAGCAAAAGAAAGCAAAGAAGGCTCAAGAAATCAAGGCTACTTTTGATGCTAAGCAGAAACAAGTTTTTATCTCTGCAGGTTTCAAAGTAGTAAGGACTGAAGACATCAACCAAGACTCCTTAGCTAAGAGTCATGGTTCTTGTTCAAATCATCTCAGTACCAAGAAGAAGACTGATTTGCTGTGTACCACTGCTGCACAGCCTGGACCATCAAACTCCAAGAACAGTTCACAGCCCAAGGGAACTGTCTCAGCATCTACCAAGATGAAGATGGAAGGGATGTGACCAAAGTCAGTCTTGCTCTCAAAGGGAGACTTCTTTGAAGAAGATAATGTTATGTGTCATGTGTGAAAGTACTTCTCACATTGCTAAGGATTGCCCATACAATCCTAAAAGTACTGTCCACATGACTAAAACAAAGACTTCAAAGAGTCTCAAGAAATCTCAAGCTTCGGAAGGAAAGTCTGTTTCCTTCGGAAGCTTCAAATCAAAGAAGGAGGTAAGTGGAAAATACCTTCGGAAGCAAAGTTGGTCTCGGAAGAAAGGGATTCTTCCGAAGCACTAAAGTCTGCTGCAGTGACTGTAGACTCTTCCGAAGGATCAGTCATCAAAACTTATGAAGTTCTAAAGCTTCTAAGGTTTTGAAGGTCAAGTCCAAGACTCCAAAGGTGGTGTGGAAGTCTAAGAAAGACCAAATGACTGAGGTTTCTCCATCAACAACAGCTGAAGATCCCTATAGTACAACCATAGGATCTATTACTGTTGCATTACCTTCTTTTACTGTTAATGAGCCCAAGACAAGTAAGGCTTGGGTTTCCAAATGTAACTAATCATCTTCTCTGTGCAGGAACAGCTCAAGACCAACAGGAATGTCTGGATAATTGACAGTGGCTGTTCCAGGCACATGACTGGCAATAGGTCTCTACTCCATAATTTTGAGAGGATTGATGGAGGACCAGTTGCTTTTGGAGGAGATGAAGGTGGTTACATTTCTGGAAGGGGCAAGGTCACAAATGGTAAGCTCAGCATTGAGAAGGTAAACTTTGTAAGGAGCTTGGGTACAATCTTCTGAGTGTATCCCAATTTTGTGATCAGAGTCATAACATGCTCTTTACTGAGCATGAGTGCATTGTTCTCAACCTGGTGTGGTCATTCCTCATGAGCATATCCTGCTCAGAGCCCCCAGGAAAGGGAACATGTACAAGATGGATTTGCAAGAAACATCCCTCAGGAGAAGTTTCATGCTTTCTATCTAAAGCAAATAGTGATGATAGTCTTTCCTATGGCATAAAAGAATGTCATGTAACTTTAAGAACATGAATAATAATTAATTAAACATGATTGGTAACTGGAATGCCAAAGAAAGAGTTTACTAGTGATGATCATTGTGTGGCATGCCTGAAAGGGAAGCAACACAAGTACTCACAAGCCTAAGGAAAAGAACTCCATCACTACTCCCCTACACTTGTTACATATGGATCTCTTTGGCCCCACCAGTGTAATGAGTTTAGGAAGGACCTCTTACTGTCTGGTGATCACAGATGATTTTACAAGATTCACTTGGGTCTTCTTCTTAGAACTAAGGATGAAACCCCTGAGATTCTGAAGAATTTCATCTTAAAAGTTGAGAATCAATGTGATCACAAGGTCAAAACCATAAGATGTGATCAAGGAACTGAATTCAAGAACCAAATCCTTGATGCATTTTGTGTGATGAAAAAGGTATTACAAGACAATATAGTGCTCCCAGGACTCCTCAGCAAAATGGAGTTTGAGAGACAGAGAAACAGGACACTTATTGAAGCTGCAAGAACTATGTTGTCTGACTCTAAACTGCCTATCACCTTCTGGGCAGAGGCAGTCAATACTGCTTGCTATGTGCAAAACAGAGTTTTAGTAGTTAAGACACATGGTAAGACTCCTTATGAACTTTGGCACAAGAGGAAACCTTTCATTGGTTTTCTCAGGTCATTTGGATGTCCCTGCACCATCTTGAATACCAAAGATCAAATTGCCAAGTTTGCTGAGAAATCAGATGATGGACATTTCATTGGATACTCTTCTCAAGCTAAAGCTTATAGAGTATACAATCTCAGAACTAGAATTGTTGAGGAGTCAGCCAATGTGACTTTCAATGAGCACACTCCTGTGTGCTGGTTCTGGTCCGGATTGGCTGTTTGATCTTGATTTAGTTACCAACTGTTTTAAAAATCTTGTGAGCATGTTTCAGGATCTGCAGAAAATCTAAATACAGGTGATCCTGATCCAAGATTTGAGCTAGGAAGATCTTCAACTCATACATCTTCAGCTCCAGTTGGAACTACTTCAGCAAATGAGGTTTCTATCAGCACAACAATGACAAATTCAGCTGATACATCTGGCATGCCTTCAAATTCCAGCTCAGAGGCCTCTCAACCAGATAAAGAAACCTCACTTGTAGAAGACAACAATGGTGATGGTGATAGTGATCAGGAATTCCTTGATGCTAATAACCACACCATAGATGACAACATCAATGATGTTCACACTCATTGGATCAAGTTAATCTTGATAAGTGTGATAATGTGGAGGGTGTGAATCTTCAGGACCAGATTAAATTTCTCAAATTTAGATCTTTCCAGCAACTTGCTGTGATCCCTCAGCTAAGGATCCACAAGTCTCACCCCCCACCACAAACATCATTGGAGATGTTGTCACAGGGGTAAGAACAAGAGGACAAACCCATGAAGCAAATGTTTGTCTTCACTCTTGTTTCTTATCTCAGATAGAGCCCAAGAAAGTTGATGAAGCTCTAAAGGATGGAAGTTGGGTTGAAGCTATGCAACAAGAGCTGCTTCAATTCAAAAGGCAGAAAGTTGGAACCTTTGTCCTCTTCCTCATGGGAAGACTACCATTGGAACCAAATGGGTTTTTAGAAACAAGAAGGATGATAGGGGAATCATCATCAAGAACAAGGCAAGACTAGTTGTTCAAGGATACACACAAGAAGAAGGGATTGACTACACTGATGTCTTTGCTCCTGTAGCAAGACTAGAAGCTGTTAGGATATTCCTGGCATTTGCTGCATCCAAGAACTTCAAGGTCTACCAACTTGATGTAAAGTGTGCTTTCTTATATGGAGTGATTGATGAGGAGGTTTATGTCAAACAGCCACCTGGTTTTGTAGACCCTGATCATCCTGATTATGTCTGCAAGCTTGACAAAGCTCTTTATGGGCTGCATCAGGCACCCAGAAGTGGTATGAGACACTATCTAAGTATCTCTGCAAGCATGGATACAGAAGAGGTACTATAGATGGAACCCTCTTCATCAAAGGACAGGGAAATGACTTATTGCTAGTTCAAGTATATGTTGATGACATCATCTTTGGTTCAACTAATCCAAAGCTCTGCAAAGACTTTGAGAAGCTGATGAAGGACAGATTTGAGATGAGTTCAATGGGAGAACTCAACTTCTTTCTGGGAATTCAAGTGAAGCAAGTTGAAGATGGCATCTTCATAAGTCAGTCAAAGTATGTTCAAGACATACTCAAGAGGTTCAATATGACTGATTGTAAGATTGCTAAGACACCCATAGCCAGAAACCACTCCCTTGGTCCAGATCTTGAGGGGGAGTGTGTAGATGAACACTTATACAGGGCTATGATTGGGTCTCTTATGTATCTTACAGCTAGCAGGCCTGATATCATGTTTGCTACATGTATTTGTGCAAGATATCAAGCCAACCCTAAGATGTCTCACTTAATCACTGTGAAAAGGATTTTAAGATACCTCAAAGGTGCTTCAACACTTGGTCTATGGTATCCAAAGAATCCAAATTTCAATCTGTATGCTATACAGACAGTGATTATGGTGGTTGCAATATGACTGCAAAGTCTACATCTGGGGGATGTCAATTCCTTGGTGGAAGGGTGGTCTCATGGCAATGCAAGAAACAATCCTGTGTGTCTGCATCAACTGCTGAGGCTGAATACATTGCTGCTGCAAGCTGCTGTGCTCAAGTGCTTTGGATTCAAAATCAGATGCTGGACTATGGATTTAACTTCAAGGAGACTCCTATCCACATAGACAACAATAGTGCTATCTCTATCACTGAGAACCCTGTGCAGCACTCAAGGACCAAACACATCAACATCAGGTATCATTAATAAGAGATAACTATGAAAAGGATTAATCAAACTAGTCAAAGTTCATACAGATGAACAATATGCTGATCTGTTCACCAAAGCTTTTGATGAACAGAGATTTAAGTATCTGATATCAGCTATTGGGATGATTAACTTTGAGTAGACTTTTTATTAAAACTAATTCTAATTATTTCTTCTTAAAATATGTGTGTCCTAAGTTGTCTAGTTCATCACTTTCATAAGCTCATGTTTTCTTTGGATGTAAAATTCTTTTTGAAGACTTTCCTTAGATTCTTGAAAATTTCTGATACTTCGGAAGATAAAGATTTTTCCTTCGGAAGAAAAACAATGTCTTTCAAAATAAATAACTGTCTAAGAGATTTTACCTTCGGAAGAAGTAAAGATTCATCTTCCGAAGCTTAAAATTCTTATCTCAGACACTTATCTATTTTTCAAGAACCTTTTCCTTCCGAAGCAAAAAAAATTAACCTTCGGAAGCTTTGTTTATTTTTCATACAAAGCATTCAAAGGTTTATTTTCTTCCGAAGCATAAATTATCAAGACTCTCAGGAAAATCTTCCGAAGCCATTTTAGCTTCGGAAGCTTTTTTAAAAAACTTCCGAAGACAAAAAACTTCGGAAGCTTTTCGAATTCCAAGAAAACTACTTTTTGAGCAAAAGTAAACTACTTTTTCAGAGGTGGGACCGACTTTCGGATTTCAAAGTTTATCCTCTTTCATTAACTTTGGTTCAATCCCTTTTCATATAAATACCCAACGGTTCCCCCTCTTTCCCACTATCTTCTCAATTCTACTGTTTCTCTAACCTAATTCTCTAAACCGCCTTTGCTTTCTACCTTTCTTCACCCTTAAGCTTCTAAAATGGCCAACCTTAACCGCAGAAACAACCCTGATTTCTCCATGCAACTACACAGGCAACATAATCAAGTTGCTCTGTTAAGCTCTGAGAAAGATGCAAGTTTCTCAGAGATTTGCCAATTCTTGACTCTATCTAACTACTTCACCTCCCTGACCATTGATCCTCCTCTGTATGAGGATCAGTTGCTTGAATTCTGGAAGACCTGCCAAGAGGTCATTATGGATGGGGAGAAGGCACTGTCTGCCACAGTGCAGGGAAGGACAGTCTTCATCACTCCGGCCATCATTAACCAACATCTACAGCTGGATGATGAAGAAGGTGAGGTGTCCTTTCCAAAGAAGCTGTTAATCATTCTTTTGAGCAGATGGGCTATGAAGGAGATTTCTCTGTAAAGACCTTTAGGAAAGGGAAGGTCTCATCCCAATGGAAATTCCTGCTCCATGTGGTTATCCACAGCTTGTCAAACAAGCATGGTGGATGGGACCAGATTCCTGAGGATCTCTCCTTCATGTTCATGGAATGGTTCAAGGGGTCAAGTTCAGGTATTCACAATTTGTATATACTAATTTACTTGCAAACTTAGACTCCTTAGAGTATTACATGTTTCCTAGATATGTTCAACACATTCTCAACTGTGAACTGGGCTCACAGTTGAGGGAAACAGGTAATATTCTTAAATTGGGACAGATGAAGCCCGGCATCTTTAAAATAATGAAGAAGCCAACTGTAGGCTTCTCTGGGGTAGAAACAGCCCTAGTCCCAAAAATGTTAGAGCTCATTGCTCAAGGTGACAACCTAGCAACACAAGCTAGTGTTGAACCCACACCTCTTTTGTCCCTACCACTAAAAAGACCAGAAATCACCCTCACCTACCAAAGAAAATCCAAACGAACCCTGCTCAGACTATTGAGTCTGTGCAGGCCCCCAAATACTCAACCTTACAGGAAGAAGTGGACACTAGAGCTCCCACTTCTCCTGAGGAGCAAACCACTCCCATTACTTCACCTATCAGGGCTGAGGTTCCTCAAGCTCACCCTGATGAGCTCAATAGCCCAACAACCTTAAGCCTTCACTCTGAGTCTCAACACTCAAGTGGACAACCTTCAGGGGACAGCTACCATCCCCAGCCTTTGGATCTCAACCAACCAATTCCCAACCTATCCTTTTACACTGATGAAGACTTAGGATTCAGTGAGTACCATGAGTCTCTCTTCTCCTCCCCTACTCAAAGAGAGATGAGTACCTCTGACTCTCCTCAGTCTATCCCCCATCAGTCACCTGTCACTGAGGTGGACACTTCTGAACCTGTTCAGGATGTCCATATGGAAGAGGCTCTCACTTTTGAAAGTGATTACATCATTAAGACCTCAACCATGGCAACTCAGCCCATTGGCATCTCAACTGAGGCTGCCAGTGAGCAGAGGAAAACCAGCAGCCAAGAAACTCAAGCTGGTGGTGAGAGAGAGGACTTTGGTCCAATCATCTCATCCCCCAATGAATCTTCTGATGAAGATGAGGGGAATTTGAGGCTAAAGGTGCAAAAACTGTCAAAAACATGCACCTATTTAGTCTCTAAGGTTAGTCACTTGGAATCTCAAGTGACTACCTTACAAAACAGGGTCAATGATCAGCAACTCCAGATTTCATATCTGCAGGAAAAACTAGCTGGGAGACCTTTAAGAAGAGCTCAACCAGGAACACAAGAACCTGTGGAAGTGATTGACTTATCCTCCAGCTCACCTATGCAAGTGGGTGATGCTACCAAAAAGGGGGAGAAAGTTGTTACAACCACAGAACCTGGGAGTTCTTCAGAGAGAATGGACATAGAGGACTCACCATCCTCACTTGCTGTTGTGCATTCTCAGCAACTTCCTCAAGTTCACATTAATGTGGACTCTATAGACTCTCTCATCAGGAGTCTATTTGAGGAAGGCATACCAAGGGCTGTTCATCCCACCACTGGGAACTAACAATCAAATCATAAGGTGGAGGTATGATGATGACAGAAGAGCCCTCATACTTCAAAGAGTTCAAGGCCAACAAGAAGTTTTTCAATTCCAAAGCCTGAGCTTCTATGAAAGACTGGATTTAGTCAACCTACCACTTGTCAACCCAAGCAATTCAAGACAAGCTGATAGGCTGGCTCAAAGAATCCAAGACAGGATCATGGCAGAGTTCTCTCTAAGAAGGAGACTTAGGGAATCAGGCAATGTCATCGGTCAACTGGATGTTGAGGTGGACCCTAAGATTAGTTTCATAGGGGAAACCTTGACTGAAGGCCCAGTGACAGAACCTGAGACCCCTGTCTCATCATCAACAACTGCTGCTGAGATCCAAACTCCAACAGAGACACCTGCTGGTGAAGGTGTTTCTCAGCCTCTCTCTGGCCAGAGCATGGAAGCTACTCCAAGCAATGAAGGCCAAGCCTCAATCCTCCCTGAGTCACAAAGGTCTGTTGGTGACAAAGGGAAAAGGATAATGACTCCTGAGGAAATTGAGGAAGAAGAGAGAGAGAGGAAAAGGAGACTAAGGGGAGAAAGTTCCACTGGGTCATCTAGCTTCATGCAAGCTGCAATCAGGGCTGCCCCCAGACCAAATACTCAGGATGATGAGTTAAGGGCAGTCAGGATAACTTACTTACAGACCAGGAACTATGATATTGATGATATCATCTCCCTCCCCTTAGAAGAACTAAATGAACTGGCTGACAGAGAAGTGTCAAGAGAGTTGAAGGAGAAAGAGGATGCAATGATACTTCTCCAACTCAAAGAGGAGAAGAGACAGAAAAGACTATACAAGCATGCTCCTACTCTCTCACCAGTTCAAGAAAGTCCTGCACAAGAAGATGTGGTTCCACAAGAACCTCAGGTAGATAAAGAAGAAGATAGGATCAAAATGATCAACTACCTGAGTGCCACAGGCTTCTATCAGGCAGATGCACTTCTCCCTTTATCCTATGACTTCATTGAGTTTGAGTATTTAAAGCAACTTGAACTTGAGATAGTCAAGGAAAGAAAGAAAGACAACCAAAAGGAAACTAAGGGAAGAAGCTGCAAAGTCAAGGGCCACCATTCAAAAGAATGCAAAGAAGTCTGCTGACAGACAAAGAATGGTGAGCTTCTTGAAGCTGTATGGATTCTCCGGAAGGAGACTTGGCCCCATGGCTCTATCCACTATGGATGAGCATATTAGGGTGATCAAGCAGAAGATTAAGAGTGGAGAACTTATTGACTTGCACTCTCTTCCAAGTCAAGTCCCACCTGAAGTGGAGGTCAAGTTTGAGCAACAGAGACACCTCAACCAGCACCTCCAGCTGAGCCCCAGCAAGCTTCATCTTCTGATCCTAGGCAGGGTCAAACTCCCTCTCCTTCTGAACCTGTGAGGGAGGAACACCCAACTGAGAAAGACACTGATGATCAACTGGTGCTGCAGACCAGTCTTCTCAGTTAAAGACAACCAAGAGGAAGAAGAGGATGGCTTCTAAACCAAAGACAAAGAAGAAGAAGCCAAAGTCATCTACCTCTGCACCTCAGGCTGAATCAGATCAACCTGAGGAAGTGCATGATGAGGCAGCCCAATCAACTCCTATTCAAGTGGCTCCTCTAACTAGTGAGACACCCATCTTATCCTGGACATACTCTACCAATCCAGAGAGATGGACTGTTATAAGAGATCAAGGTGTTGAGAATGTCTACTCATGGCAAGACATAATCAACTTACCTCTGCATGATCTCTTTGAGATGAGAAGATACTATGAAAGTCTTGATGATCCTGACCATCTCATGAAGAAAGGAATGGTCCTGATTGTACTGAAGACTACTAACATTTGAAGATCTTCAAGTGTTTTGGTAGCATCAGCCTAGGGGGAGTTTGTAAGGATTCCTGAAGTCTGATGCAACCCAAAACAGCTTAAGTGTCTCAGCAAACATGCACTAAGTACTGAAGTGAAGAATGCTTCGGAAGTTTTACACAAAGCATTAGAAAATACTCTAAGTGTAAAATCTTCCGAAGCCAAGACCAATATCTTCCGAAGCCAAACATGAAGTCTTCCGAAGCTTCAGAGACAAAGTCTTCCGAAGCTCATCCTATGAAGACAGATTTCTTCCGAAGACTTTTAGTACACATGCTTTACCTGATGTACTGTTCCATAAAGCACCTTTTCCGCTGCATCTCTGTAAAGTCACCAACTTACATGAGTTGGTGAAAAGGGTCATGCTTTTGGTAACTGTACATTGAGGTCTTGAGTCTGTAACTTTCCACTTTATGTACTTTATCCTTTTTGTATTGTAAAAGGATGTGAGCTATGGCATGTCATAGTCACAAGGTCAAAGGGCAGATATGCCTTTTGATCCTACAATTGATTTGTTTGTGTCTAGTCAATTGTATCCAGCTGGCCTTCAAAGTATGGCCGGCTGTAGGTTGTAGTATAAGTATTTCAAGTTCTTGTATCTTTTCTTAATGCTTTGTAACACTTGTAAGAGAACTTGAGAAAGCAATATACTGCCTCCTTGAAACCCAACTCTCTTGTTCTGTCTCTTTACTTACTTGTGTTCTTAGTATCATACTTGGTTACCCAGTTCACTGTTTGATTAGAGATTAGTTATTCTCCTCATTGTGTGATTGTGTTGTAATTGTAGTTAAGCCCTTAAACGGTCCTGCAAAAGGTCACCTAACCACTTGTAGGGAACTTGTATTTTGAGGTGAGTCTAACGTACTTGTGGGATAAAGGTCACCTAACTGCTTGTATGTGAAAACTCACATGTGTGTGTAAGTAGGACGACTTGAATTGGAACCATGTGATTAGGGTCACGAAGCATGGCGTACAATGGTGTTGATGGGATAAACATGCCGACTAAACATATGATGTTTAACCGATCCCATAAGACTAGAAGTTGCAATAGGTTGCAATTGTCAACTGTTGACTACCTTGTTAATTTAAATAATAGGATAAAGGTCACCTAACCATCATTTAAATGTAACATTGGATTCTAGATTTTAATTATTAATTGTCTATGAGACATGTAAAGGGTATTAATAGTTAAAATGCAATTTTTCAGAAATACTAAAATGAACTTTGTAATTTTGTAGTAATGGCCGCAAACCACGATGCTACTACCCCGACCGTCCCTACCCTATCACCGAGAACC
Organism: Flaveria ramosissima; assembly: GCA_025215565.1. Taxonomy (NCBI): domain Eukaryota; kingdom Viridiplantae; phylum Streptophyta; class Magnoliopsida; order Asterales; family Asteraceae; genus Flaveria; species Flaveria ramosissima. The sequence goes on along the minus strand of JACVEC010000265.1, from coordinate 117,001 downwards.
ATCTTAAAAGGGGATCGTCTTAACCATAATAAACTTATGGACTCAATTTCGAAATTTGAGAATCGTTCTCAAACATAAGTAAAGGCCTATGTCCTTGACGATCCCATACCTCACCAACCAACGCTGTTGATGTTAAGGCCTTTTGACGATTGGCTTAGGCACACTAAGGATTCTGTGCAAGTATCCTACCTCATGTTGGGAATATGATTCCCGAACTCCAAAAGGGTTTGGAGCATCATGGGGCATATGACATGATAATCTAGTTAAAGGAAATGTTCCTTCAACAAACTTTAGTAGATTGCTAAGAAACGGTTCGAGCACTTTATACATGTCACATGGAAGAAACCCAATCGATATCATCTTATATATTCTTAAGAAGAAAAGCCACATTGATAGCCTCAAGATGCTTAACTGTCCTGTCTCAAAGTAGTGGCCAAGGATTTGATCCTTGATTGCCTAACTAAAGGTTTGAGACATTCATAATAAACTGTAATATGAATGGGTGGGACAAGAGCATTTGTGAACTTCACGCAATGCTCAAAGCAACCGAGGCAGGGATGGGTAGAGAGGTTCTACCTATTCTCTCGATCAATGAGGAAGGCTATAATAAATGGCCAATCCCGATCCTAAGGCAATTTTGCCAAAGCAAGGAATACATCAAAGCAAAGGTTAATGCGAAACCTCGAAAAGCCTAAGCTTATGAAGCCTAAGGTAACGAAGAACGTTCCATGCTTTGAGTATGGAGAGATAGGACAATGAAAAGGAATTGTCCCTCCTATCTCACGGAGTTGAAAGACAAGAGGGATGTTGAGCAAACCTCAAATACAATTTCCATGATTCACACATTGTATTAAATGTCATTTCTTCAAACACATGGGTATTGGATACCGGATGTGAAACTCATTCTTGCAATTGTTGCAAAGGGGTTCAAAAGAAATGTGCGCTTCAAGGAAGGAAACTCTATTTTGAGACTTTCAAATTGTTTGGAAGTTGTTCTCAAAACCTTTTGTATGCATCTAGTTTGACTAGGAACATAATTAAGGTTTCCTATTAAAACAATGTGATCATGATTTAAAGTTTGTAAATAATGGTATTAAGTTTTATGGATGATGTATTTCATTTAAGGACATACCTTTTAATGATATCCATGAATTGGTTCATGATAATTCGTCCTACAATGACTTATTATACACATTAAGCACCAAGAAACTTAAAATGGGTTTAAGTTATTATTATCTTTGACATTATCGTATTAGTCACATAAACAAGAATTGGATTCAAACACTTCAAAAGAATGGTCTTTAGGAAACAAATGAAAATGTTTCATTTGATAAGTGAGAACCAAAAGACTTATTAGGAATGATACATTTGGATGTATGTGGTCCTTTTAAGACAATGACAAAGATTGGTGATAGATACTTCATTACTTTTACCGACGATTACAGTCGCTATTATTGTGTGCACTTGATGACACATAAGTATGAAGCTTTTGAAATGTTCAAAATCTTCAATAATGAAGTAGAATATCAACTCTACATAACTATTTGTGTTCTTCATTCTGATAAAGAAAAAACTTAACCCTATTTGGATATGGTTCAATTTATTATGGCTATGAGCTTACCATCTTTATCATTTTGGGTTTTCGCATTGCTCTTTAAGTCTCATATTTTGAATATGACCCGGACCAAGAAAGTGTAGATTAGTTGAGAATCCACAGAGACTGTATGGAATACTATTTCTTTGAGTCAATAGAGCAGAAGTATTTATTGCTCGAAAGGCTAAGTTCTTGGAAACCGAGTTCTTTATGGAAGGAATGACGTATAGAACTGTGGAACTTGATAAGAATCAAAATCCACAAGCCGGTACACTTTTGGTTGACACTAGCTACCAACAAGAGGTTGTTGATGATAATCAAGAGGTTGATAAATATACACAAAACGTTCACAAATCTGGTAGAGTTAGTATTCCATCTAAGTGATATGAACATTCCAAGAATGGATGCTATGTGGTTGACCCCTGTAGGCTAACCATATACCAAGATGCTATGTCCAATTTGGATTGGGACAAATAGCTAGAAGCCATGAACGTAAGGATGCAATCCATGTATAACAACCAAGTTTGAGAATTGGTTGACCCTCCACTTAACTCCAAACCGGTTGGATACAAGTGGGTTTTCAAGACGAAAACAGATATGCATGGAGACTTGAATACTTATAAATCAAAGACTTATAGCATAAGGTTTCCATCAAACTCAATTAGTTGATTATGATGAAGCTCTTGCGCCCATGGCAATGCTAAAGTCGATTAGGATATCATGTGCCATAACTGCATATTCTGAATATGAGTTTTGGCAAATGGATGTCAAAACCGCTTTTCTTAATGAACATCTCGAAGAGATTGTCCATACAGTTCAGCATGATGGTTTTGTCGATCCATGACATCCTAATAATGTATATAAGTTAAAGTGATCAATCTATGGATTGAAACAAGCATCGAGAAGGTTGTGTATATATATAAAGGCTAGTGGGAGCATAATTGTACTCTTAGTGTTGTATGTTGATGACACACTACTATTTGGAAATAATATTCCAACCTTGGAAGGTGTTAAAACCTAGCTTGGAAGATGTTTTTCATATAAGATCTCGTTTAAGCCACCCATATTTTGGAATAAGGATCTATAAGGATAGATCGAGGTGGTTGATAGGGTTAAACCAAAGTGCATATATATTGATAAAATCTTGAAAAGGTTCAAGATGAAAAAATCTTAGAAAGGTATGGTACCTATTCAAGGAGGGACAGTGTTGACTACGTCTCAATGTCCAAGCTCATAGGATGAGCAAAATTAAATGAATGATATCCCATACGCATCTGCTATAGGATCCATCATTTGTGAGATGATATGCACTAGACCAAACGAGTCATGCTTATTAAGTATGACAAAGTAGATACCAATAGAAATAACCATCGGATGGGTCTTAAAAGTATATTGAAATACCTTAGTAGGACTAAGGATTTGTTTCTAATATACGGATCTATTGAAAAGGAAGTCGTTGTAAAGGGTTACACGGATTCAGGCTTCCAAAACTGATCAAGATGATTTTCGATCACAATCGGGGTATACTTCCATTATGAATGGAGGAGAAGTGTCCTTGAAAGGTTCAAAGCAAGACACGGTAGCATTGTTCACTACAAAATCCGAATACATAGCCGCTTCATTGGCAGCTTGGGAAGCTGCATGGATAAATTTGTCCATTGCTTATCTAGGGATGGTCTCTACCATTCAAGACCCCTAGAAATCTTTGGTAATTACATGGGTGGGATTGCTCAAATCAAGGAACCCCGTACTCATCAAAAGACTAAGCATCTTGAGCGGAGATTTAACATCATAAGGTATGGAGTTGAAAAGGGTAAAGATATATATTCGTAAAGTTCATAAAGATCAAAACATTGCTGATCCACTAACGAAGCTCCTTGATGAGGGCAAAGTATGAGGGTCATACTTGTGCCTTAGGACTTTGATTTACTGGTGATTAGAATTGATCTGTTTAGCATATAAAACATGGAACAATTGTAATATTTAACTCTTTTATATATTTGAGTTATGTTCCCTTTTAGCATGTTTACATCCATGAATAATTCTTTTATTCTAAATGTCCGTAGTCGGTCATATTTGTGGGAACAAATATGAATGTAAGACTATTATGAACTTGGATTGGTGGATATTAATAAGGCATGAATATAGAGCAATTGGTTGCTGCCAAGGTTCATAGATATTCGTGGGATACGAATATTGGACTGACCCGCGTCTCAAATCTTACTACATGGAATCTTATTGATTGATCGTAAGTAAATTTGAGTAAAGGCGAATATCATTTGGTATCCTCTGACCAGAGATACATATTGGGTTTTGATATTCACCAAGTGTTATACCTTGAGCTAGTTCTTCGCTGATATGAAATAATGGTCATTACATAAGGCTATGTTCAGGTATGACATAAGGTGATTGTGAGAAACGTATGTAGTCAAGATGGGATTTGTTCCTCTTATTTGTTAAGAGTATGATGTCTAAGGCCTGATTAAGTTAAATCAACAAGGAATGATCATTCAGTGTCCTTGGATTTAACATGACATCTGTAACAAAAGGATAAATGATTGATTCACCTAAACATTTCAAGTTGGATACTTGAAGGGGATAATGTTATTGAATGGCTTCTAAGTCATGCGTATTAAGGGTAGTAAACCGTTGTTGGGCGGTATTTACTGCTTGCATCAATCTTCTATGAATCTTGTGCAAATGGGAGATTGTTGGATTCTTTATGCCCAAGACACATAGAATATTGATGTGGTTAGTGCGTCATGATCCAAGTCGGGTCATACCCAATAACAAGTTTAGCAAACACCAATATGTATTTAATTGATGATATGATCATGCAATTAAATCATTGCACCAATTTCTGAAAAAGGGTTTTCTAAAATAAGTTGTATGTGAGAAAGAACAACTTATAATTATATTTTGTTCATGGACATTATTTGTAATGTTATTTAAGTTTGTTAAATAACATAAATAATAAGAGTGTGTGTTTAAGTTATATATTTAAAAGGTTAAACTATATAACTAATAATAATAATATAAAATACAACTAGTAACCTTTTAGTGGGTGTTTTAAAATGGGAAACCCAATTTTGAAAGAGAAGTGGCCGCCCCCTTGACGATAATTTTGGTCATTTTGTTTTCTTGAAAACACACACCCATTAACCCAAGAACACACTCTCCAAAATTCAGCTCTCTCTCTTACATGCAAGGGCCAAGAACACACACTTTTCTCTAAAAACTTCTTGAAGAAAAGCTGCTGAATATTCGATTTTCAGCATCCATGGTCCGATTTTGGTGCACAAAGCCTAACAAAAGGGGTGTTTGTTGGAGGCTTGTGGGTATGAACACTTGAGGACATCTATTCTTGATGTTTTGGTCATCCAATAGCAGCTCCATCTACATCTTTATCCACGTTTTCCAGCAGTCTTTTGGATGATGTTTCAGCCTCGGTTTTAATAGCATAACTAGAGGTAGTTTGTATGTTATGATTTGGTTGTTATTTCTTGTAGATAGCTAGTTCAAACACATATTAAAGATCCTTATATTCTTGGGTTTGTTGTTACTATGAAATGAACCTTAAATTTCAGTTTATAAAACATGAAATTAAGCATTTAATCCGCTGCGTTTTCCTTGTTTAAATGGTTAAACTACGTTGTTAAGGTCCAACAAACCCAACAGCCATATGGGTGATAGTTGACCGTTTGACGAAGAGTGCTCACTTTCTACCGATTCGTGAGACATATTCATCTGAGAGGTTGGCTGATCTGTTCATCAAGGAAATTATAACTCGTCATGGTGTGCCGGTGTCTATTGTGTCTGATCGTGACACCCTGTTTACATCCAAATTCTGGAAGAAATTCCACGACGCTATGGGGACGAGGTTACATATTAGCACGGCTTATCATCCCCAGGTTGATGGTCAGTCCGAGAGGACCATACAGACCTTGGAGGACATGCTTCGGGCATGTGTTATCGATTTTGGAGGAAGTTGGGATGACCACTTACCGTTAGCTGAATTCTCATACAACAACAGTTATCATGCCAACATTGGTATGCCCTCATATGAGATGCTATACGGTAGGAGATGCAGAACACCCGTTTGTTTGGGTGATATTGGTCAGAAGGAGTTAGGAAGCGTCGAGGTGATCGAGGCTACGGCTGAGAAGCTTGAAAAGATCAAAGTGTTCATGTAGGCAACCAAAGATAGACAGAAGTCGTATGCTGATAAACGATGCAGACCGATTGAATTCCAGGTGGGTGAACGGGTTATGGTGAAGGTCTCACCTTGGAAGGGTATCATTCGTTTTTGAAAGCGGGGCAAGTTGAGCCCAAGATACATAGGCCCTTTCTGAATCATTGCTTGGGTAGGAGAGGTGGCCTATAGATTGGAGTTACCGGATGAGTTAAATGGAATTCACCCGACATTCCATGTATCTCATCTAAGGAAGTGCTTGGCAGATGAAGATATGATTGTTCCACCGGATGATATCGAAGTAGACAAACGGCTTAATTATGTGGAGCAACCAGTGGCAATCATCGATCGAAAAGAGAAGAGGTTGAGGAATAAAACGGTTCCTCTTGTGCGTGTATAATGGAAGCACAGGAAAGGATCCGAGTCAATGTGGGAGGCTGAAAAAGAGATGAGGCAGCATTACCCACGTTTGTTCGAGGAATAACAGGTTTCGGGGACGAAACCTTGTTAGTTCTCTAGAAAGATTAACATGTTGTCTTTAGGTGTCTTTTTATTACTTTGTAATAGTATAGGGACTAGTTTTGTAATTTGTTAGTTCCTTTCTGTTTCATTATAAATAGCTTTGACTTGCATGTAGTAAGTAACTAGATTGAAAATTAGATTGAACGAACTTAGAGAGAAACTGCTTACTTACTTTGTAATTTGTCTTTGCTTGATATTAATGAAAACATGAATTTTGTTGATATCTTGCTTGATTTGATTACTTTTTTCCTAAAAATTACTTCAATGATTGATTCTTTGATGTATCTTATTGCATCTAGACCAGAAATTATGTATGCAGTTTGTGTTTGTGCCAGGTATCAATCAGACCCGAAAAAATCTCACTTAATTGCTGTCAAAAGGATATTCATGTATCTCAAAGTTAAACCAGCTTTAGGGCTTTGGTATCCTTACGAGGGTAACTTTGAACTACATGGATACACAGATAGTGATTATGGTGGATGTTGTCAAGATAGAAAATCTACTTCGGGTGGGTGTCAATTTCTTGGTCCCCGATTAGTCTCGTGGCAATGTAAGAAACAAACAAATGTCTCTATTTCAACTGCAGAAGCTGAGTACATTGCTGCATCAGCAAGATGTTCTCATATCCTCTGGTTGCAAAATCAACTACTAGATTATGGGTTCAATTTTCTTAAAACACCAATTTACATTGATAACACTGCTGCTATGTTCATAACAGCTAATCCTGTTCAACATTCAAAAACAAAACATATCGAAATTCGATATCATTTTCTCAGAGATAACTCTGAAAAAGGATTAATCATATTGATTCAAATTGCAACGGAAAAACAGTTGGCGGATCTATTTACTAAAGCCTTCTTACTAGGACGGTTTGAGTATTTAGTAGAGTCAATTGGTCTTATTAGTCATATATGAACTCTCTATATCAAAAGATCATCATAAGTGATCCTCTCAATGTTAAATGCCTGTTTGTATTTTGTGTGGGTGATTTTTGTTTTCTTGAAAAATCCAAATACAAAAGTATAATTCAAAACTACAAAAATAAAGTCTTTTTCTAATTATCAGTTTATATTTTTTTAGAAAAGAATATGTTTATGCAATATGTGAGAAATGATAGTACATTAGTGAGATTAGTTGCATACTTCACTCATTAATAAAGTCTGACATGATCAGATATGATGTGTAGACAATATCTTGCTATTATACTGAAAAAGTAAATTCTTGTGTATTCATCTGAGTACTTTTGAGATGTTTTGGCTTATCAGATTGATTGCTTATTAAGTTACACCTCTCACACCTGTTGGTAATGTGTTTAATCATGAGATCTGTTACAAAGCATCATATCACTTCTCTGTTATGAGTCATCATAGACCTAGGTGCTGAGATATCCTTTGTTGTAAGTGATTACAGACCTGGATTCTCTCTTTGATGCAAAAGATGCCAATGTGCACAAACTATTCAAATGAATAGTCAGAGCTGATCAAATGGTTATCCATGATCATTCTCTATTAATTTAAGTAACATGAACTCTGGTGATACATATGTGACATGTAATAAGTTGAGTATGTGTTCTTTCTTGCATATCATGATGATAGTTGAGCTCTCTCAGTCTCTATATGATTTACATCATGTCATATCTAAATATACCCTAATCAATCCAAGAATTGAAAAAGTAAGTGAGTTAATAATTTGTCAAAAACACCCATTTTATGTTCTTAGATCTTGTGTCTCCTCTGCTGTAATATCACTGACCTGGAACACACTTGATTAGGATTTATTCATTGTCTATGACTATTCACATTTTTTATTTTAATGTGCTGATCTTCATTGATATGATCTCACTGCAGACATTAATTCTTTTGCTTATATTAGATTTTGATTTTGCTTTCATTTTGATTTTATGCATGTTTTATGTGTGGGAAGGCAATGTAATAATGAGATGTGTGATCTTATTATCTTACCTAGGAAACTTATAAGTTTTTCAAACTTAAAAGTTTAAGGAAAGTAATAAATGAAAGAGTTTGTCTCAGTAAAATCAAAATTAAAGTTAAAAGGTTGAATTGAAAGGATGATGCTATATGTTCAAAGTGTATGTGAATTTGAACATGTAACTTTTGAAAATGATAATATGAACCTATATAAATTTGCAAGTGGAAATGCTTCTTTAAAAAGTTTAAAAAATAGATAATTTATTTTTTTTTGAGACTAAAATGAAGGGACAAAATAAATTTTAACAGTTAAACAACAAGCGAAAAATTAAAATTGTTAAAAAATTAAAAAAAATTGAGTGTGATAAATGCAAAAAGTTCAAATTTGAGGGACTAAAATGTAAATTTTGGAAAATTCAAAATTATACATAAAATGTTTAAATATTAGTATGAAATATTACTAATATGTTTAAACAGTGTGCAGGTGAAGAATTTGGAAAACACAAGTGTAAGACTCATGAAAGTCAACTCATGCGCCTAAATAGTGTGCATACGTCTAAATAGGAGCATGATGAACTTTCACGAATTATACAAGTGTTTGGGCGTTTGTCACATTCCCATGCGCCTAAACAGTTGTAATAAGTCCATGGAATTGTACAAGTGTTTGGGCGTTTTTCACATTCCCATGCGCCTAAATAGTTTAAAAAGTCCATGAGTTTAATCAAGTGTTGGGCGTTTTACACAAACCCATGCGCCTAAACAGTGATAATGAGTCTGATTTTAACCAAGTGTTGGACGTTTGAAACGTCTCATGCGTCTACACAGTGTTGAAATGTTTTAAGAGTTACAAGTGTTAGACGTTTAAGGAACTCCATGCGGCTGAATAGTGCAAAAGCGTCTAAATAGTGCTTATGCGTCTGAACAGTTCTCATGCGTCTGAGTCAAAATGCACAAACAGTGCTCATGTGTCTCAGTATTTTGTGAATTTTAGGGTTTCATACGCACAAACAGTGCTCATGCGTCTAAAATTTCACTTGATATAAATTTAACACTTACACTTGTTTCTTATTCACACTCAAAATTTTCCAAAAACAAATCCCTGAACTATTGACTCTTAGTCATCATCAAAGTTTCAGATTATTATTGATTGCAACAAATCTTGTTGATTGTTAGATATTATTTGGGTCTATAAACTTAAGTTTGTGATTCAAATCAGTAGATTTTGGTTAAAACATGATGATTGGTTTAGGCGTTTGACTGCTATTTGGGCGTTCGAACACCATAACCATCAAAGTTTAACTAATCAAATCTTAATTATATCTAAAATTGACTCTGGATTGTTGATATATATCAGATTTCAAGCAATTTGATATGAAGTTCATCTACTGAAATTGTAAATGATATTGATTATAGATCGATCAGTGTGTTCTTCGAAGGAAGAAGAAGATGAATAGACATATTCAAATTTGAATAAACATAAAATAAAATTTTTTTTTAACAAAAAGTAGATAAATCAGAATTCAAATGCTTGATGATAGATTCAAAATGAATAAATTTTAATATTTCACAAATTTTAATCATAAGTCAAAAGTCAAAATAATAAGTCAAAATTGAATTCAAAATTATAATTCAAAATTGCAAATTCATATGTAAAAATGAAACTCATTAATCAAAATTTCAATGTTCTCATATTTTTTTTCTCTATGTTTTACAGATGGCAGATTTGAAGTTTTAGCCTAAACATAATGTTGTTGCTTTCTTAGATGATGAATACAGAGAAGCTGTTGGTTATGAAGAGATTATTCGATTTCTGCTTAGATCAAAATCTGTCTATGAAATGTGTGCAAGACCAATGATCAATGCAAGATTGATCAATAGATTTTGGAAAACAACAGAAGTAGAAAAAGATAAAGCATGGAATAAAGTTCTAAGAGCTTTCATTACATCAGATAGAATGCTTGAAGTTTCTGAACAAGCAATCAGAACAGCTCTTAAACTTGGTGAAAATGACCCAGAGACTTATCTGAGTATACTTTTAGTGAATGTAGAGATGTATTTTTACAAATGGGTCATCCTGATCACTTCCCTAAGAAACAATTCTTCAGAGCAAGAGTATATAAACACTGGAAATTGTTGTGTTATATATTTCAACATTGCATGTCTAAAAGATGTGCTGGTTGGGATTCATTCCCAGTGGACATTGCATCTCCTATCATTGCTCTAGCCACAAACAGAAGATTTAACATGGCAAAATGGATAATGAATGGATTCATATTCAATCTTAAAAGAGGAAATAGAAATAAATACTTGATGTTTCCAAGATTTCTCCAACTGCTTATTAATGAAGAGAATCCAAATCTATATGTTGAACGAGTTAAAGGAGATAAGCTGCAATTAGAGCATATGTCAGAAGCTGTGTATAAAAGACTTGCAATGATTACTGGTGCTCAAAACATTCTAGTATTTGATTATACAAGGAATGTATCAATGGATGAAGTAGACATCAATCAACAACACTATCACTTATCTGAAGATGAACCAATAGATCCAAATGATCTTATTGAGAATGTTATAGATGATATGAGTGATGATGATGATGAAGAAAGTGATGATGAAGCTACTGAAAGCTCATCAGATGATAATAATGATGATAATAGTGAAGATGATGATAATAATTTTGATGATGATGGTAATGATGGTGCAACTGAAGCATATCAAGAAGAAACTGCTGAAAGAAATGAGGATGATAATGTCAATGAACCTCAAAACTTAGCTGAAGAAACTAATGATGCTGATATTCATGTTGATTCTGTACATGAAGAAGATTCACAAAATCAAACCTTTGATTTTGATTTCATGACTGATATGTTATATGAACCAGTGTTTCAAGCTGAAGTGAATGAAGAAGTTGAAGAAATTCCTGTTAGTACAAAAAATATTTTGTGTCAGTACAAACAGAGGAGATAATAGATATTGATGAGATGGAGAAATTGAAAGAAGAAAATTTGATTAAAGAGAAAGAAATTAAAGAATTGAAAGTTGAGAATGAAAGAGTGAAAGAGATGAATAAATATCTTGAAAAGGAAATACAAAAACTAAAGGATGAAAATTTGAAGTTGAATGAAGAAAATTTATTGAAAGATGAAAAGATTTTGAGCTATGCAAAAGATAAAGAAGAGGTCATCAAAAACTTTGAAGTAATGATAAAGGATTATGACATTCTTGAAGAGAAATTCAAGAAATTATCAGATGAAAATGAAAAACTGAAAGATGAATTAATGAAGGAAAAAGAATCTCAAAAGCCTATCTCACCAGATCAAATGATAAGTGCTGAGATGATTGTTGAAGAGAATCTTGAGGTGCTCAAAGGAAAAAGGAAAATTGATGATGTAGTAGATACAAGTTTAACAGAGTCATCTTCAAAAGTGCAAAGAATAGACGAAATTGTTGAAGAGCAAAACGTTCAAGAACATATTGAAGCCTTAGAAGACATCGAAGAAGTTTATAATGATGACTGGTATGATGAAGTTAATGAAGAAGATATAGATGAAGCTCAATTTGTATCACATTTATCTTCACAAGAACAAACTCAAGATCAAGATGAAATTCCACAAGATTTTGAAGACAGATATAACTACCTTGTGAGGATGAAATACAATAGAGTATTTTTGGATAGACTGACTGTTTCTCAAATAAATGATGAATATGAGAAATGCATTACTGCAGAGTCAGTTGCTCCTGTTGATCCAAATGAGATTGTAATTGAGCATGGTGAATGGAATAGAACTAAAGAGAGTATTAATGTAGAAGAATTATCAAGCTCTGAGCTGCACCATCCTGATCCTGATGATATGAGTATTCCAGCTTTAAGGTCATGGTTGCAAGCTAGGTATTACCCGTGGAGAAAACTGAAAAGATTACAATTTGTATCCTTGAGGAATCTTGTTAGAATTTTTCAAGAAACAGAAAAACAATCAAAGAAGATGATTATACTTGATACTGATAATCCTTAATATCTTGAGATTACAAAAAGAACAAGAATGTTGAAGCCTCAAGAGATCAAACAAATGGCAAGAAAAACAGATGCTCATGATAGCAGAAAAGATTTGATTGAAATGTTTTCTGATCCTGAAAGGCAAGCATACAAAGCAACTTCTGAACAAAGGCAAATTTTTTATAATGCCAGATCAACTGGAGACTTGGTGAGAAATGTACTACAAAGAGGACAAACAGTTAATGAGTTGTTAAATGCTATGATTGCTTCTGATTTCACAAACCAAGTAAAGATTATAGCATGGAAGTATGATGAAGTATTTGATGCATTTTTGATAAAAAGAGTAAATGCAGTATGTGATGTATAACATTTTTACTCAAGCATCATTAAAAATCCAGTGCAAGATTTGAAAGAGCTAAACGGATTAACTTTGATCAATCCATCTGGTTCTAAACGTGGTAAGATGATGGTAGAATTATTAAGAAGAGGAATCGATAGATCAAGTAATTTTCTGCAAACAAGATGTGATCAAGAACATAAAGAGTACTTTGCTACTTTAAAGAAGAATAAAAAGCTCAAAGGATTACAATCTGAAGAAGAACATTCAATGATAGAATTTTGTGACAACTATTTTGAAAATGTCACCACTCCTGGTCTAAAAGTGATTGATGGTAATCAAAACTCAAAGCCAATTCTCAGATGGTTTTATAACACTGAGACTTTTGAGCATAAATTGGTCCGAAATCTCGAACGATGGGATGAGGATATGATTACTTTATTTGGTGCTTTTGAAATGAAGCTATTGCATCCAAGCTATATATCATTTTTGTCTGTGCAAAAGTTTGAAAAGGTATATCCAGAGATTGCAGAGCAAGATAAGAAGTATTTTATTTCTATCATCAATGTGATGAATGCTGCAATGGAAAGAATATCATTAAGGAAAGCTCTTGCTTATGCAAACATTGTTAAGAAAGACATCAAAGATATTGAATTCATGAGAATTTTAAGGAAAGGAGTATTAGAAGTATACTCAAAGGAAAGTCAAAATCCTATTGAGTTATATGCTAATATTGATATTACATGTCTATCAAAGGATACATTGGAAAGAATGAACAAGATGGAGATAAAGACAAATGAAGCAAAACCAGAACAAGGCATTCTTGCTAGCAAATTTGAGTCTGCTATTGCTAATGCTTTGAAAGAACAGGAGATGTACAAAAAGAAGCCAATGTTCAAGATTAAGGAAGAACCAAAAGATTTCTTTGAGTGATGAAGATAAAAGTTGAAGATAAAAGCTGAAGATGGAAGCTGAAGAAAAGATAAAAAGAAGACAAGATTGAAGATTTTGAAGACCGAAGACCATGTAAATCTTAGAGGGAGTATTGTTAGTGCTCTAGAAAGATTAACATGTTGTCTTTTGGTGTCTTTTTTTTACTTTGTAATAGTATAGGGACTAGTTTTGTAATTTGTTAGTTCCTTTCTGTTTCATTATAAATAGCTTAGACTTGCATGTAGTAAGTAACGAGATTGAAAATTAGATTGAACGAACTTAGAGAGAAACTGCTTATTTACTTTGTAATTTGTCTTTGCTTGATATTAATGAAAACATGATTTTTGTTGATATCTTGCTTGATTTGATTACTTTGTTTGTGTTGGTCCATGTGATCGAAATACAGTGCAAATGATATGAAGAATCGTTCAGTATCCAACAATATGCTAAACAACAATAATGGAGAGGATTGAACACAATGCTAACTCAATCATAATAAGACTATGATCAATGAAAATCAATAACAAAAAGCACAAGGAAAATTCTATATATTAACTGCTTTGAAATGGTGACTTGCAACAAAGATAATCGATTAGGGTTTTGCAAGCTTACCCAACAATGAAAATTAACATGAATATATATAGCAGTCTTAGTTTCTCAGACAGTTTCGCTGACAGTGAAACTGTCCTGCCGAAACTATAGTTTCGCCCGACAAAACATTAAATTCGCTAGGTAAACAAAACAGCAAACTGTGAGCGAACTTATAGTTTCGCTCACAGTTTCGCTAGACTGCTAAAATACTTAAATCTAAGTACATTCAAAAGGAAACTAAAAAAAGACCTATTACAAGTAAAGTAAACAATCTAAACTTAGGTGAGTCCAACCTATGCATGATCTTCAATACTCCCCCTAGGTTGGATCTCACCGTCTTCAATCATCTTGATTTATCTTGTCAGCTCCAGTTTCCTCTGCTGCATTTGATTTGTCTTCGTTACCTCCTGCAACAACTTCCTCAGAAGCTTCAGGATGACCACTAGCCCTCTAAAATCGCTTGGTCAAATCTTGAACATCCATGTTAAGGTCATCTTGAGCCCTTACCCTTTCAGCTAACTTCTTCACCTCTGACCTCACTCCTCTAATCTTGTTAGCAACATTCATAAACAGACTAGCTTCTTTCCGAGTCTCTTCTCCAGCCCTAGCCTTTATGTGATTCTCACATAACACCAATAGATCTTCATCACAGAAACTAAACAACTCCATAGGATCAAAGAACTTAAACTCTTTGCCATTCTTTACCCTAAGCATAGCTTCTCCAGTTTTGTTATCATAAAACCATTTCTCGAAATCCTGTAATTGTCGGGGAAGGGGATCAGCCAATCTCACTCTATTCACTGTCTTTGGTGGTTTAACCCTTAGAACATTTCTTCCCTTTCCCGTTTCCCATTCCTTATCTTTCTTTGACCTCCTCCTTTCTGCCTTCATGTACCCAAATGACTCAAAGTTGTCATTAAGCCCGTTTTTTATCTCTTTTTCCAGAAGACTGGATCTTTCACTCAGATGTGCATTCAGAAGTGGTAGAGCTGCCAACCGCCTTAGATCCCATTTGGGCAAGGTCTTAAAAGCCTTCCTCTTAAGCATGTAATTAATACTACCTCCCCTTCTCTTTATCATGAACATCTATAGGCCGGAGTTATAGCACCAGCTTATAATCTTCTTGTCGGCCTCCTTCCTACTCAACCCCTCCGTATGTTGGAAAAGAGGAGTGATTTCTTCTGGGTCCATCTCTTTTACAAACCAATCAGCTCTATCCATCTCAAACACATCTGCAGCATCCTTTCCCTTCTTTGCTACATAGATCAATGGTCGCTCATCAACTTCATAGAACTCAGGTTCTGAATCATAGTCTACTAGTCATTCATCATCCTCTTCCTCATCAACTAATCCCTTTCCTTTCTCAGAAGCTTCTTCAGCGGTTATCGTTATTATCACTTCTTCACCAACTAAATCCTTTTCAAAGTCAAATTGCATATTGACAAACCCAGCCTCTATAATCTCCTCCTTATTTTCTCTTCCAACATTCTCCACTCCAGCTTCATAATCCCCAGCATCAGTGGTTGCTGCACCAGATGTGCCCTCTCCTGCCTTGGATGAAGTGCCCACATTCAGAAATGGGTACTTTGAAGTGTCAGAAATGCCCACATTCAGAAGGGTAATTTCTTCAAATAACTTTTTCAGTAATCGGTTTTGATCAACAAGCATCTTTTGCATACCTTCTATCACTTCATCCTTTTGCTTTTCTCTGATTTCTTGGTTTGTAAGTTTGGTCTTGATCATACTCAATTCATTTCCAAGAAAGTATTCAGATTACGAATCATGTCTTCATCAAGGTTTCTTCTTTCCTCTCTTCTTTCAGTGAATCCTTCATGTATCTGTTTGGATCGTCTCTCAGGTTTAGCATTATCGGCTTTCTTCTTCGACCTTCTTTCTTTTTCTACTCTTATTTCTTCAGCTTGTTCAGCAATGTCTTCCACAAAGTCATAATCTTTCTCATTGGCATATCTTTTCTTTCTTTGTGGCTTCAGTTTGTTGTACCCTAGTTTCTTCAGCCTTTTTGTTTTCTGATTCATGCACCCGTTTAATATAGCTCCATCGCTCTGGAGGATACATATTTTCCAAAAGATGGGTGATCTTTCCACTGAAATCGTGGGGAATGGCACAGCAATCAGCAAAATGCGAGGATTCGTTTGTACCAGCCTCTTTACCTCTCCATGTTTTGGTACATTAGGTATAAGATCGTCAAATATCATCTGAAGAAAACGAGGATATAGCAGCCATTAGTCTTTCTTCAAGGCCATCACGTTCTCAGCCATGCAAGCAAAAATTAGTTTGGCAATGTTGGCCTTCTCTCCTTTACAACATAACACCATTGCCTTCGCCCAATCAATGTTTAGACCGTTTGATCCACCTTTACGGTGATCAAGACACATGATAAAGACATGAGCAATATACCTCCACTCCTTAGACAGAAATGACTTCTTGATCTCCTTAAGAGAACCAAAGGCTGGTCCCTCATATCCCATGCTTCTGAAGGCCTGGAACACATCGGAATCTGTCATGGTGACTTCATCTCCAAAATCCTCATCTAGTCTCAATATCCTCGAGACAGTCTCAGCAGTGATGATCACTTCTTGATCAATGACTTTAGCAGTAATCCTTTGTGAATTTCCTCGTGTGTCATACTCTGTAGATCGCGAGAAGTCTCTGATATGAAGATCATAAATGGTAGTCGTATGAGATATGGCATGGGCTATGGGTGATCTTTGTATCCATCTGATACAATCTCTGAATCCAGCAGCCTTCGGAAAAACCTTAAAAAAAAGTTGTAAAGAACGAAAGAGCGAAAGAATGAAGAGATAATTTCGCAAAATGACTTAAATAGCCTATAGTTTTGCTGATAGCGAAACTATAGATTCGCTAGACGAATTTACAATTTCGCCAACAGAAACTGCAATTTCGCCAAGAGATATACAGAACCAAAAATAATGACAGAGCCGAGCGAAATTGTAATTTCGTCTAGCGAAACAAGGAGCGAAAGTATAGTTTCACCCTTTTTTTATTAACTTCAAACACTGAGATCTAAATCAATCAGAGATCACATCCTCGAGATATACATTAACACAAAGATGATTTTAATCATCGACCGGCAATGAGATCATACTGATAGCTAGATCTGATCACAATCTGCAAAGGAACTGTTGAAATTTATGAACAGATCAAATAACGATTGCTGATATATTTGTCTACTTAAACCCATGCCTTATCCTTTTTCAACAAACAACTTATGATTAGTCAAGGTTCAATTAGATACTTTAGAATGTTAGGACCCCATAATCATTTGGCAAAAACCCTCACCGAACCTCAGGATTTCTTGAATTTTCTAACGATCTTTACTGAGCAAGGCTTGTGCATTAGTGTGCAAGAGATTATCGACAGAATATTGCATTCTGTGATGAATTCATCGCTTAGATGATTTGACACAACTTAGACCAAAATGGTGAGAGCTCCAGGTCTATACTCACGTATAACAAAGGAGATGACCATTTAATCATGTGCTGATGAGAGCTCCAGGTCAGTACTATCGTACAGCAGAGGAGATAATCACTTCAGGTCAGTACTTCCGTACAACAGAGCAGATTAGCACAAACACAAGACACATAAATACACCAGACATGGCCCAAGATAAGGCTTATATGATTTGTATCATGGTGGGTGAAAGATCAATTCTCAATCCAATTTTTGTTAGGACTTAGTTTTTGTGCAGGCCAAAACGATTGCGTCAATCCAGACGTCCTTAAGCATGATGTTCTAATTTAAATCATAATACTGCTGTATACTTTATTCTTCAGGCTGAGCCTACCAAGCATATCGTTAAAGAATCTATTTGATTCGCTTGACTCTAAATTGTTTTTCAAAAAATAAGATGTGAAACAGAGACCAACATCAGTTACTATCATTTCTCAATTTAGCACCAGTCATGCGTAAAGAAACATATCCAGAAGATATAAAATCATTTCTCGTCATTTCAAATTCAGAACTCAGGTTATTAAGTTACTCCCCCAAAATTTTATTTTCTATATATATATATATATATATATATATATATATATATATATATATATATATATATATATATATATATATATATATATATATATATTATTTTAAATTTTTTTTTATTTTTTTATTTTTTTTAATTTATTATTATTATTATTATTTTTATTAATAATTTTTAAGAAGGTTTAAAGGATCTTAACCCGAGCATAGAGATCAATTCATAAATACGGGGTTTATCAAAAGTTTTTGTGAAAAGATCAGCCTTTTGATGTTTGGTGTCAATGGGTATAATATCGATGAAACCCTTTTCTTGAGCATCATGAATTGCATGAATCCGTGTTTCGATATGCTTGGTTCGGGAATGATGAATAGGATTTTTTGCAATCCTAATGGCTGCTTCATTGTCGCAAAATAATGGCGTGTGGAGAAAATTAATTCCGTAGCTAATCATTTGGTGTTGTATCAAAAGAACTTGAGAACAACAGCTAGAGGCAGCAATGTATTCTGCTTCCCTGTAGAAAGAGACAATTGTCTGTTTCTTGCTTTGCCAGGACACCAAACAATTTCCCAGGTATTGACACCCTCCGGACACCGATTTTCTGTTTAACCTGCAACCATTGGAATCACTTTCAGAATAAGCATGTAAATCAAAATTCCCTCCATATGGATACCATAGCCCTAAACGGGATGATCCTTTGAGATAACAAAATATTCTCTTGACAGCTTTCTCATGAGATTCTTTTGGGGCCGACTGATATCGAGCATAGTATCCAACAACAAAAGTGATATCAGGACGACTTGTTGTAAGATACATGAGGGAACCGATCATGGATCTATAGAGATGAGGATCAATTGGTTTCCCGTTTTCATTAGGAGTGAGACAAGTCTGAGCAGTAAATGAAGTCATCTCAAGAGAGGCGTTATCCATCTTGAATTTCTTCAAGATATCTTTAATATACTTCTCCTGATGAATAAGAATTCCTTCTTGCTTTTGTTCAACTTGTAAACCAAGAAAGAAGCACATTTCTCCCATCATACTCATTTCAAACCTTTGATGCATCACTTCTTCGAACTCCCTACATAATAGAGAATTGGTAGATCCAAAAATAATATCGTCAACGTAAACTTGGATAAAAAGCATTTCCCCATTCACTTCCTTTTTGAAGAGAGTCATATCGATGGTACCGCGAGAGAAACCATTGCTTAAAAGATACTGTGTGAGGGTCTCATACCAGATCCTAGGTGCTTGATGAAGACCATACAAAGACTTGTCAAGCTTAAAGACTTTATCGGGAAAGTCAAGTTTCTCAAAACCTGGTGGTTGACACACATATATCTCCTCATCAATGTCTCCGTAGAGAAAAGCACACTTCACATCCATCTCATAGACCTTGAACTGTTTATGAACAGCATGAGCAGGAAAAATTCTGATTGCTTCAAGACAGGTGACTGGAGCAAAGACTTTAGTATAGTTAATCCCTTCCTCTTGTGCAAAACCTTGCACAACTAGTCTAGACTTGTTACGCACCACCACACCACGATCATCCGGTTTGTTCTTAAACACCCATTTTGTACCGATTGAGCATTTGTTAGGAGGTAAGTCAACCAAGGTCCAAACTTTAAGCTTTCTGAATTGTTGAAGCTCCAATTGCATTGACTCCACCCAGCATGGATCCAGTAGAGCAGCATGCACATTTTTCGGGACAGTTTGAGAGATGAAGCACGAGAAGAGGCAAATATTAATCAAACCAGATTGACTCCGCGTCCGAACGCCATCAGTGATAGATCCAATAACGTTATCAAGAGGATGATCTTTCAAAGTTTTGTAGTCGATGGATGAAGGAAAGATGTTTGGAGAAATTTCACTCATAGATGGTGAAAAATTAGATGAGGGAGAATCAGGTGTTGGTGTTGGATCAAGCAATAGAGAAGATGTAGGGGATGAAGAATCAGGTGATGGTGCTGGATCAAGCAATGGAGAAGATGAACTAACATTAGCTGAAATAGCTTCATTTGCTGACGAGTTGGAATGGACAGGTGATGGTGTGGAGGAGATAATATTGGTTTGAGCATTTGGAGTGGACGCATCATCATCGAAAACTGGAAGATTGAAAGAATTAAACACAATATCAGAGTCAAAGAACCATGTTGGTTCAGATCGAACATCAGAAGAGTTAGACTCCTGTCAATCAACATAGAACGACTCTTGAACAATACGTGTTCTTTTGTTACAAACCTGATATGCCTTTTGAGAAGAAGAGTAACCAACAAAGTAACACTCATAAGACACGACACCGAACTTTTTCTTTTGAGATTGAGTATTCAGAAGAGTGCAAGAGCAACAAAATGTGCGAAAGAAATCAATTAGAGGTTTCCTCTTATGAAGAAGTTCATAAGGAGTCTTCATTTTGTCCTTCACAATCAACATTTTGTTTAGAACATATGAAGCACAGTTTACAGCTTCAGCCCAAAAGATAATGGGTAACGAAGATTCTATCAGCATTGTACCAGCAGCTTCAATGAGAGTGCGATTCTTTCATTCCGCTATACCATTCTGTTGAGGAGTTCTTGCAGCACTAAATTGTCTCAGAATCCCCCTTTGAGCACAGAATGAATCAAGAATCTGATTTTTGAATTTAGTGCCATTGTCACTTCTCAGACCCATAACCTTTCTCTTGCTGATAGTTTCGATAGAAAGAATTAATTTCTACAATTCCTCAGCAACCTCACCTTTGTGTGCAAGATGACAGGATCAGAGATCACAAGTTTTAGGTAAAATAGTGTAATGCAGCGGAATGAAGAGATGAATTAGTCAAGTTATAGCAAGAAAGTGTTATTTGTAACAAATGCGAGAGAATATTTTCTGTGATTTGGAATGTTTCAATAATGCTCAATATTATTGCCAATCATTCATCGTTACAATAAGGTTGGCACTCCTTATATAGAGTGCAATTACTGCTGTAATCACGGGGTGGTGATTACTAGCAGATTTAGTACAAAAATAACTACCTCTTAACAAACTACTGAAATGTTCACAACTACTGAGAACATGTCAGAGTGTTAAGTATAAAACATGAAACTACTGAAAAAGAAAACTACTGATGCTACAACGACTGAAGAACAAACTCTTCAGTCGTTTTACAAAACTACTGAAAATAGAAAATAAAAACTACTGAAAAGCAAACCGTCACAACTACTGAAGAAGTCCTCTTCAGCTGTTGTGACAACATCTTCAGATTTTGTCTTCAGCACTTGTGTCTTCAGACTTTGTCTTCAGCACTTGTGTCTTCAGACTTTGTCTTCAGCACTTGTGTCTTCAGACTTTGTCTTCAGCACTTGTGTCTTCAGACTTTGTCTTCAGATGTTGTCTTCAGACTTTGTCTTCAGATGTTGTCTTCAGCTGATGTGGACTTCAGTAGTTGTTGTGACGTCTGTGGGACTTAAAGGTTTTCTGATCCGGCTCATTGGTTCTTTTGGTCCAACAAACTCCCCCTGAACCAATGCAGCCAAAACCTTTAACTTTATTGAGGTCCCACTTATTGTTGGCAAAATGGATGGTCTTTTTCCTTCTTGATCAGTTGAGAAGATGACCCATATAAGCACCGGCCTGGAAGTAAGTCCCTGATAATTTGGTTGGCAAAGTGTGGATGGGAGCTCTGTATTGGGGAATTGGACACTGAGCTGTTCCCCCATCCATGAAACTTACTTCCCATGTATGAGCCTGTAGGATTCTCTGGTGTATGCTCTGAGAAACATGATTTGTTCTTCCATAGTGAGATTCTCTGGTTCACCATCGAATAATCCTTCACGCCCATACAGCTCTGAGATGTATTTGGCCTGTTTGCCATTTTTGAGCTCAACCGTTGTGATCTGTCTGTAGGCAAACTCATCAGGATGATTACCTTCGAGTAACAGACTGAGCTCATTCTGTTTGAAGTTCTCAAGCTTCTTGTAGACTAACCCCTTCTTGATCACTCTGTTCTCTAACATCTTTTGGGGTGGCTGTTTAGTCTCATAAGCTTTCTTGAAGTCTTCAACAATCTCCCAGGGTGATACTACAAGGACCACTGTGATCTCTTCATCTACGATCCTCTTTATCTGGCCCTTGTATCGTGCAGGAATATCCTTCTTCACAATTCTGTGAGCCACCCTAGGATCAGGCCACATCCTCACCTTTTCTTTCTGATATTGAAATGTGTTGGCGAGGGTGTACAGTCTCAGAGCTTCTTTCTTCATACTTATTATTGATGAGGAGGCAGCATAAGTTTTATCTATACTTTTTAGCATCTCCTCATCATGAAGCCTTTGCATTTGCTCTTCTTCAATCTTTACCCTCACAGTTTCCATCTGTGAGGTGGGAGTGATGGGCATAGGTTTGGCTTTGGGTAAAGTTAGGACTGCAGAAAGAGGCAGCCTATCTTCCTCCTCATCATCCTCTTCTTCTTCTTCTTCTAGCCTCAACATCCTTCTCTTCTTCTTCTTGGATGCATCATCGGCTGTTGGTTTTGAGGGTAAAGGAGTTGGTTTAATGGGTTGTGGTAGTGGTGATTTTGAAGTTGTGGGTTTTGCAGGTTGTTCTAGCATTTTTGTAATGAGTGAGGCTTTGGAGTATTTTGCTAGTTCATTTCTTTTTCCAGCCCCTGCTTCATTTAAGGCTTCAATCACTAATCCCTTTGTATATGCTTCAGACGTACAGATCTTGGTGGTTATAGCCAAGATACTGTCCCTGGTCCATGACTTAATCTCTATCAATGATCTTCCAAGATACTTAGCAATAAATCTGATCATGATCTCCAGTCTTTCTCTTTCTAGCACATCATAGCTTGCCCATCTTGAGTTAATTTCTTCAACTTCAAGTCTTCTAATCTCTGAGTCAAGCTGTGCAGTGTCAAACCCTTGTCTGTATAGTTGGTCAATAATGGAGTCCATAGATTTGCTATGTGTAGCATCCGCCATTTTGACCATCTCATCAAGCTGGAGTTCTTTTTCTTTCCTTTCTATCTTCCTCTTCTTGTATGTGATGTGAAAGTCTTTGTGACTTTCACTCACTTGATCAGTGTCAGCTCCCTTCACATACTCTTTCTCCTTCTCAGTCTCTTTCTCAACAACCTCTTCTTCCTCCTGGTCTCTCTCTATCAGTATGCGCTTCCCTTTGTCTTTTACTGACTGACTCTCCCCCTTTTTGGTTGCATTGGTTGCAAGGGTTTGAGTAGTAGAAAGGCTTGTGCTCATAATCTCCTCCACTAGTGGCTGTAGAATTGAGGGAAGTTTGTCATCCAAGGTTTTGATCACAATGTCAGTGATCATTGGGGTGATGAGAGGTAGGGATTTTTGGAATATAGCAGCTGTTTGCTCAGAGGGGTTCTGTCCCTGAGAAACAGTGCCAGAAGGAGAGGCTGGTGGATTGAATGTTTGTAGTGGCTGAGTGTTTAGGAGACCTTCAGGTGAAGGTGCCATCTGTGGGTGTATGGTGGTATCAGATGGACTTGCTTCTTGAGAGAATTGGTCAAGTAGTCTTTGTAGTCTACTGACTTCTTCCTCAAGAATTGTGTTCTGGGCTAGAACATCATAAAAGAAGCCCAGGTCATCATCAGCAGATGCTGAATCACCTGACCTCTTGCTAGTAGCAAGATGTACATGCTCTGGGTGTAGACCAGATGTAGCATGTGCCCCTTTTTCTTGGAACTGGGGACTTCCAGCCTCAGGACGATGTCCTTCATCAGCTGTTGCCTCTAATGAGGTCTTAGCCATGTTACCAGCCTCAGTCTGATCATGTGCTGATGCAGAAGAGGTGGCAGCCTCATTAGATATTCTTGTCTCCGTATCTACACTAGGAGACTGAACATTTAAACCCCTGTGCTGTGGGTTGTCAGAAGCATGTTGATCCTCTTCCTCCATATCTGTGGTTTTCCCTTTAAGTGGTTGTCTGGGAGGAGGAGAGGCATGCAGCTGAGTCAGCACATTTGCAATTATAAGTGTTGGACTTTGGGGGGCATTTTCATTGGGAGATGGGGTATTATGCACCTGGGGAGAATGGTGAGTTTCAATGGCAATCTCCTCAAATGAGGAAGATTCCAGATTTGTGGGTACCCCTTTATTGGTTGCTTCAGGTTCCTTTTGAGAGGAATCCTGAGCGGCTGTGGCTGGGTGAGTCTCTGATACTACTGGGGGGTTAACACCAGTGAGTATAGCCTGTCTTTGTGGTACAGGAGCATCTTCAGGTGACTCATCTTCCTGAATAGCTGTTTTGGTTCGTTTTGTTTTTGGTTTGGTGGGGACTTTGGATTTTGTGGTGGTGGCTGTGGGTTCCAGCTGCGTGGGTTTGCGCAGCTTGGCAGCCATTTTGAGTGATTGGTCAGAGTTGTGCCGGGAGTATACTTCAGGCAATACAGCCATAGCAGGGACTCCCAGGCCAACAAGTCCCTCAGCTTGAAGCTGGTTTTCAATTATGGCCATTATAAACCGAGGATATAGTATCCAACGGTTAGAAAGTTGTTTTTGGGCCATATCCTTGAGCTCTAAGAATAATATTTCAGAAAAATTTAAAGGTTGTTGCTCAAGGATAGAGTACAATACCTGTTGCCACCTTGTGGACATTTGATCCCATGATGAAGTCTTTGGAGCCAGGCAAACATTTACCATATGAAAGATAAGCCGTTCAGCATCCTGGAAATGTTTCTTCAATATGGTAGAGGCACTCAGATTGCCTTCATATCCATGGTGGGCAAAGGATAGATCAGTGGTGCCCTTTGGATAGCTGGTTGGGAAAGTGGCATCATCCAGGTTGAGGGTTTGGCGAAGAATCTCTGGATTGATAACCACCTTTTGGCTATGGACGAACGAATGAAGTGACTCTGTGTCATTCTCCTCAGAGACAAGAGTGACGTTCGTCCAGAATTGGCTAAGGGATTCGGCATATATGGTGGGGTTTATGAGGAAGGCTGTTTGGTAAGGTGACTGGACCATTAAATCAATGGCGTTGTGAAACTTGGTCCAGAATGGTGATTTAGTAAGGTGAGCGACACAGTTGTGTCGAGGTTTTAGTTGCATGGTCGCCATGGATGAAGAGAGGGTACAGAGTTTTTGAACGTTAGGTTTGAGAGTGAAGGTAAGAAAAACTCTGGTGAGATAAGGGATTTATAGGGTAGGGTTATGAACCGACTGAAGGTTTTTGGTGAGTCATCATTTGCTGAAACTGATGACGTGGCATTAACTTTTTGAGGTTGAAATGACTGACCGTATTGGTGTGATCATCAGTTGTTATAAAACAACTGAAGACTTGGTTTTAACTGTCAGACATTGAAACAGCTGAAGTCTTTGATTTAGTCTTCAGTAGTTATAAAACTACTGAGGACAATTTCGACTTCAGGTGGTGAAACAACTGAGGACATGGTGTTTGTCATCAGTAGTTGTGTAACTACTGAAGACAGTGGTTTTGTCATCAGTTGATGTAAACAGCTGAAGACTTAGCGGTAGTCTTCAGTAGTTGTAAACTACTGAAGACATAGCTGTGGCTTCAGTTGTTTAGAAACAGCAGTTGGAAAAACAACTGAAGAGGAATTGCTCATCAGCTGTTGTCGTCAATTCTTAGCTTTTCAGCTGTTTCAGTCTGACCTCCACATTAAAATGTTTCATTGGTCATCAGTACTTATCTGCATTTCTGACATCAGCAGTTGTAGTTACATCAGCTGTTGTGATTTCATCAGCTGTTATAACTACATCAGCTGTTTTAACAAATGAAGTACTTATATATGACATGGTTACCAATGATCATCAGTATTTATTACTGAGATTATCGGTAGTTGTCACTTATTCTAGCTGCAGCATACCAAGCCTTAACACCAGGTTGTGGAAGGTTGAACTATCCAAAGGCTTAGTAAAAATGTCTGCAAGCTCATCAGCACTAGGAACAAATTTTGGATCAATCAGACCTTTTTCAAAACAATCTCTAATAAAGTGATGTCTGATTTCAATATGTTTAGTCCTAGAGTGCTGGACAGGATTCTTGACAATACAAAGAGCTGAAGAACTGTCCATTAACAATGGAGTCTTAGTCTCAGTTATGCCATAATCCAATAATTGGTTTTGAAGCCATAATACCTGAGATGTACAACTTGCAGCAGCTATGTACTCGGCTTCAGCAGTTGATGTAGCAACTGAAGTTTGTTTCTTACTCTGCCAAGAAATCAAACAGTTGCCTAGGAATTGGCATCCACCAGAAGTTGATTTCCTGGTCAATTTACACCCTGCATAGTCACTGTCAGAAAAAGCAACTAATTTACCAGAATGTCTAGTAGAATACCATAAACCTAGAGATGGAGTGCCTTGCAAATATCTAAAGATCCTCTTGACTGCAATCAAATGAGACTCCTTAGGTGCAGCCTGAAATCTAGCACAAACACATGTAGCAAACATAATATCTGGTCTAGAAGCTGTTAGGTACATCAAGGACCCAATCATACATCTGTAAAGTGTTTCATCAACCACTTTACCTTTCTGATCTGTATCCAGTTGTGTGGTGTTGCACATGGGAGTAGAACAGGGTTTACAATTTTGCAAATCAAATTTTTCCAAAAGATTTTTTGTATATTTGGACTGATGAATGAAAATTCCATCAGCCTTTTGTTTGATTTGCAAACCCAGAAAAAATTGTAATTCCCCCATTGCACTCATTTCAAACTTTTGTTGCATCAGCTTTGTAAAGTCATCACACAACTGTGGATCAGAGGATGCAAAAATAATATCATCTACATAAATTTGAACAAGTAGATTATGCTGCCCTGCTTTCTTAATGAATAAAGTTTTATCTATGGTGCCTCTAGTAAAATTATTTTTAAGAAGAAAGTTTGATAATGTCTCATACCAGGCCCTAGGAGCTTGTTTCAACCCATAAAGAGCCTTATCAAGCTTATACACCCAATTAGGATGTTTGTTGTCCTCAAAACCTGGTGGTTGACATACATAAACCTCTTCTTTAATTTTCCCATATAAAAATGCACTTTTGACATCCATTTGAAAAACTTTAAGATTTTGATAAGCAGCATAAGCTAAAAACAATCGAATTGCTTCCAGTCTGGCTACAGGAGCAAAGGTTTCATCATAATCAATACCTTCTTCTTGTGCAAACCCCTGAACCACCAGTCTGGCCTTGTTCTTAACAATAAGCCCATTTTCATCAGTCTTATTCCTAAACACCCATTTAGTGCCTATTGCACACTTACCTGGAGGTAGAGGAACAAGTTCCCACACTTGCTGTTTCTTGAACTGAAGAAGCTCAAGCTGCATGGCATCAACCCATCCATTGTCTTTTAATGCAATGTGATAATTCTTTGGCTCTTGCTGACTGATGAAGAGAGCATAGAAGCAGAAATTTGACAATTGACTTCTTGTTGATACACCAGCAGTGATATCACCAATGATTTGAGACATAGGGTGATTCTTCAGATCTTGATACACAATGAGATCAGTGCAAGTGTTTGTAGCAGGCTCAGCAGCAACAGATGGTGATGGTGAAGAATTTCCTTGAAACCAATCAGTTGATGGTAGTTCAAAGGAAGTTGAAGTTGTAGAAATCTCATCAGCATTTGTTGTGGATTGTGCTGCTGGAGCTACAGGAACATCAGGTCTAGCTGAATCAGGCAGTTGATCAGTAAATCTGAAGAGGTGAGTACTGCTATCATCATCATCAGCACTAGCAGTACCACCAGGTGGAGAACTGTTGACATGAGCAACAGCTGGAGTTTGATGAGGAGCATATTGCAGTATGTCCAAATCAAATATCTCCACAGGATTTTGTGGAATCTTGTCCTTTGGAGATTCATTAAACTTAACATGTAGAGTCTCTTCAACTATCTTTGTTCTACAGTTGAAGACTCTGTATGCTTTGCAAGTTGATGAATAACCAACAAAATATCCTGCATCCACCTTAGAATCAAATTTCTGGAGTTGATCCCTTGTGTTGAGAATGAAACAAGGACATCCAAAAGCTCTAAAGAATGAAATTAGAGGGGCCAAATGATGAAGAACTTCATATGGAGTTTTCATCAACCTCTTATTCACTAGAGCTCTATTTTGGACATAACAAGCGGTATTGATAGCTTCAGCCCAAAAAGTCATTGGCAATCCAGAGTCAGCCAACATGGACCTTGCAGCTTCAATAAGGGTCCTGTTCTTTCTCTCCACTACTCCATTTTGTTCAGGAGTTCTTGGAATGCTAAAATGCCTCTTGATTCCCTTTGAGAGGAAGAACTCATCAAGTGTGTTGTTTCTAAACTCAGTTCCATTATCACTTCTAACACACTTGACTGAGAGGGAATACTGCTTCTCAACATACAACACAAAGTTGATAATCTTCTGAGGTGCTTCATCCTTTGAATGCAAGAAGAAAGTCCATACAAATCTAGAGTAATCATCCACAATTACTAGACAGTATTTCTTCTTAGCCATACTCATCACTCTCACAGGACCAAAGAGATCCATATGAAGAAGTTGTAAGCAGGCTGTGGACTTAGGTTCTTCTATGGAAGGAAATGAAACTTTGTGCTGTTTTCCTTTTAGACAAGCAGTGCAGTCATCTTCACATTTGAACTCCTTCATGGGCAATCCCCTTACTAAACCATGGGTAATCAGCTGATTTATGTTTTTGAGATTAACATGACTCAGCCTTCTATGCCATAGTGTAGATTCTTGAGGGGAAGCCTTGGAAAATAGGCAAGGATGGCCTTTGAGATCTATTTTCTTAGAAAGATCTAAGGCATACACTCTACCTGTCCTGTTGGCCTTAAGGAGAGTGTGTTTATCCAACACCTTGTCAATCAAACTCAGAACTTTGGATGACAGAATCCGGCAGTTCTGACTTGTGAAAAGAGCAACATGGCCTTTGTCACACATTTGACTGACACTCAAGAGGTTGTACTTGAGATTTTCCACATGGTTAACATCATCAAACTTTATTTCCCCATTGGAAACAAAGCCTTTGCCGATGATGTAACCCTTTGCATCATTGCCAAAAGATACAAATCCCTTCTTTCCTTGAGAGTAGTCATTAAGAAGTGATCTGTTTCCTGTCATATGCATGGATCCTCCACTGTCTACATACCAGATGCCTCTGTGGCATGTTGAAGAACCCTGCAGAACAAAGCAAATTAGTTAGATTTTGAGACCCAAACCTTTTTGGTTTTGGGCCTATTCACATCAACAGATGGTGGACTAACAAGTTTGCTAGAAATAACAGCTTGAGAGGAAGAAGATGGTGGAAAAGAGGAATCCTTTGGCTTGGACCTCCTTTTCTGTGGATTCAACATAGGAGCATCTAATTGGTTGACTCTTCCCAATAGATGTTGAACCATCATAACCAGCTGTGTCTGATTTTGTGATAGAGCTTTCAGCTCTTCAGACACATTAGGACTGGAGTTTGATAAGTTCTTATGTTGCACCTTCTTCTTTTGAGCAACCTCAGCTGTTACCTGTTTAACCCCTTCCTTTTTGGATTTCTTTTTGGACTTGGGGATTACAGGATTTGATGTTGCTGGTACAAATGTGGCTTTAAACTCATTTTTCATTTTTACCATTTTCTCTTTAATTTCATCTTTATTTTTGAGTTTGGATCCTCTTTTGTACCAACAATCATCAGTGAGATGATTAAACAAACCACATACTTCACATGGTTTATTTTTCATCTTTTGTTGATCATCAACTAAAGAGGATGAAACTACTGAAGACTTGCTCTTCAGTACTTTGGAAGCACTATTTGCTTTCTTGGCTTCCTCTTTAGTAGTTTTCAAACTCTTTCTACTGACAGTTTTCTTCTTTTCAGTGCTGTCAGTAGTTGGAGCTTGAACTTCAGGAGTTAAATCTTGCTCTCCAGTCCTTTCAGGACTTTCTGACATAACTCCTGAGTTGACCAACTCTTTGATCATGTGAGTGTCAGCAATTGAACTATCAATATTAGCTGATAAGTTCTGAGAGGGCTTATTGCTGACTTCAACTTTTGATGATGCTTTATCAGAAAGTGAATCACATGATGAGGTGGATTGGTTATTGCTTTCTCCATCAGATTTCACCTCTACTCTTGGAGTAAAATCTGTAGGAGGAGCAGTGTGATTATAACCAATGCCAAACTTCACATTGGAAGCTGATTGCTTACTAAGAAGCATCTCAAAACCTTTGCATGATTTCACCCATCGATCACACTCTACTTGGGTGACTGCAAGGGTTTCTTTAAGACTTTTCTGGTCCTCCAGAATAACCTCTAGCTTAGCCTTTTCATCATTTAATTGGCATTTAAGCTTATAAATCTCATCATTTTTATTATTAAGAACAGACTCATACTCAGCTTGTCTTTTGGAAATAGTTTTCTCAAACTCAAGTTTTTCATTTATTAATGCTACATTTGCCTCTCTAATAGAGACAAAAGCAGCAATGCAAGATTCAGAACATAACTTGGCTTTGGCCTCTGAAGATACCTGAGTTACCTGTGAAGATGATGCAGTTGAGCAGGAACCCTCAGTTGATTCCAGAGCCATAAGTGCCAGATTTCCAAAAGGACTATCACCACCATGTTGATCAGTACTTGTGAACAATTGTTCATGACCAGACATGTCATCTGGCAAGCTACTCCAATCAACAACTTCTGGGGTGAAAAAGCTGTGTTGTTGAGGCTGAGGGGGTTGATGAGATGGTTGAGGTTCTGGAAGTGCATGAGGTTGTGGTACCATAGGAGCTTGAACTTGACTGGTTTGTGGCATGTAATAACACGGGTAAGGATAAGGCATTTGACCCTGAGGAACAAAATATGCAGGAGATTGTAGTTGAGACTGATGACCAGAATTGACAGGATGTTGCCCTTTGTTTTGTTGACTATTGCTAGGAAAAGTCACAAAAGGTGCAGAGGAATTAGATCCAGATGATCTACATTCTCTAGCAAAGTGTCCAAGCCTTTGGCATCTGTGACACCTCAACTTACTCTTGTCAAAACCAACTTTGGTTTTGCCAGAGAGTCCTGGGAACTTTCTTCCAGTTCTTTTATAGAACTTCTGAGATCTGATATTTATCAAGGCCATTTGGCTCAAAATATCCATCTCTTCTAAGTCATCATCAGCAATCCCCTTGAGATCATCCATGATGAAACATAGATTGTCATTATTACACCCAGAAAATTGACTATCAACACTCACAAATGCTGAATCAGAAATATTTGAAGAGAAATCAATATGCTCATCATACTGGCATTCAGATGAAGCATATTCTGACTCATGACTAACCAGAGCAGTATTGCCTGGTACAAAGTCCTCAGTGAGCTTACCAGATGAAGACAGTTTTCTCTTTTGTTCTATCTCTCTCTCAAATGTGAGTAGTTTCCCATGAAGTTGGGTGAGAGATAGTTTGTCCAAATTTGCACTGGAGCGTAGGACAATGGTATATGTGTCCCATCTCTCAGGCAGTGATCTGAGAAATCTGTTATTCATCTGAACATTAGTGTACTCATGTTTGACCATTTTCAATTCAGAGATCAAACAAGAGAACCGCTCAAACTGTTGAGTCAGTGTCTCACCCTTCCTATGAGAGAATGTCTCATATTGTTGGGCAAGGATCTCTCTATTATTTGCCAAGACCTCATCTGTTCCTCCAAATTGTTCTTTCAAGGCATTCCAGAGGTCATGGGCAGATTCATAGTGCATTAACCCAGAATAAATTTCATTTGGTAGCGCCATGGCTAGAATTCCATGAGCTTTTGCATCTATCTCAAATAATTTCTTATCTTCATCTGAGTATTGATCCTTCCTCTTCGGAACCATTTGATTGGTTTCCGGGTTATTCACCATAGGCTTATGTGGACCATGTACCACCGATGTCCAACAACCTGAACTGTTAACAGACAGGTGATGGAGCATACGACGTTGCCATATGTTATACTCATTCCTAACCAGCATTGGAGGCTTGGTTGAGGAACCAGTATTGTGAGGATCATTGGAAGGAGTAGTCATTTTGAAATCAAGAACAATTTTATTCAAGCAAAAATTTTGACACACCACAACAAACTCAATGAAAACCGAGAATAAGTCTCAGGATGAATGATTAAAACACAGAAAATTCACTCTCTTTAACAGTTTCTTGCAAAAGGATACTAATTCACTCAAACTTGGATCTTGAAGAGCAGTTTCAATGATCAATTATTAGATCGATCAATGATTAACCTGCTCTGATACCATTTGACAGGATCAGAGATCACAAGTTTAGGTAAATAGTGTAATGCAGCGGAATGAAGAGATGAATTAGTCAAGTTATAGCAAGAAAGTGTTATTTGTAACAAATGCGAGAGAATATTTTCTGTGATTTGGAATGTTTCAATAATGCTCAATATTATTGCTCAATCATTCATCGTTACAATAAGGTTGGCACTCCTTATATAGAGTGCAATTACTGCTGTAATCACGGGGTGGTGATTACTAGCAGATTTAGTACAAAAATAACTACCTCTTAACAAACTACTGAAATGTTCACAACTACTGAGAACATGTCAGAGTGTTAAGTATAAAACATGAAACTACTGAAAAAGAAAACTACTGATGCTACAACGACTGAAGAACAAACTCTTCAGTCGTTTTACAAAACTACTGAAAATAGAAAATAAAAACTACTGAAAGCAAACCGTCACAACTACTGAAAAGTCCTCTTCAGCTGTTGTGACAACATCTTCAGATTTTGTCTTCAGCACTTGTGTCTTCAGACTTTGTCTTCAGTACTTGTGTCTTCAGACTTTGTCTTCAGCACTTGTGTCTTCAGACTTTGTCTTCAGCACTTGTGTCTTCAGACTTTGTCTTCAGATGTTGTCTTCAGACTTTGTCTTCAGATGTTGTCTTCAGCTGATGTGGACTTCAGTAGTTGTTGTGACGTCTGTGGGACTTAAAGGTTTTCTTATCCGGCTCATTGGTTCTTTTGGTCCAACAAAGAAACCTTACCCATGAATATCTGGAGAAATCATCTGTAACAAAAAGATAAAATGATTTTTTAGCAATAGATTTAACACTAATTGGGCCAAACAAATCAGTATGTAACAACTCGAGAGGACTTGATATGCTATTTAGAAGTTTGGGCTTATGAGGTTTCTTGTGTTGTTTGCCCTTGGCACAAGCCATACATTTTTCGTTAACATAAAAATCTTTTGAAGGGAGTCCTCTCAAGAGATTGTTTTTTACTAATTTGTTAATTATTTTAAAATTAACATGGCCTAATCGACGATGCCATAAAAGAGACTCAAAGGTTGAAGCTTTAGAAAGAAGACAAGTTGCAGTAGACTTTGACTCGCTGGAGTTCATATCAAGAAGATATGTATCATGTTTCTTGGAGCACGCATAAGAATCAGATCATCTGGAATATCAATCTCTGATTTTAAAAATAGACATTCATCAGATTTAAACAGGACGGGAATGTCTTTATCGCAGATTTGAGAACACTCAGAAGATTAAATGCGAGCTCAGGAACATAGTTGACTTTTTCTAAGGTTAAAGAACCATTGGTAACTTCTCCTTGCCCAATCATCTTTCCACCCTTTTTATCACCAACAAAAGCAACATATCCTCCATCAATAATCCGATAATTGGTCAGCAAATCTTTCAGCCCTGTCATATGTTTGGAACAACCACTATCTACATGCCACAAGCTGTTTACAATCTTAGTGGATGACTCCTGAAATGAATTAATAAACCAGTTAACCAGGTGTAATAGGAACCCAAGATTGAACAACTTTTGCTTTAGATGAAACAGATTTTTTATAGAAGAAATTATTACCCAATTTTGTTAATTTATTTCCAAAGCAGTTCCTATTAGAATGACCATGAAGCAATGTAGGACAATTCTTGACAAGATGGTCCTCTTGACCACACCTGAAACAATGAGGTTTGAGTCTAGGTTTGTGATATGATGGGGTAAAAATATGATCAAGGATAATTTCCTCATCACATTCAGATATACTAGAATCAATGTCACTAAAAATCTCATACATGCCATGAGGTTGACGTGTATTTGAACAAGAATTATTATTTACAAAAATAGATGAATGTTCGTCCGACGCACCAGTAGAACTAGTTCCACTGGTACTGGTGTCAGATGAAGAAGTGATTCTTTCATCAGATAAAGTCATATTTGATGGAGTGAAAGATGGAATGGGATGAGAAAAGAACTTTTCAAAACAATTAATTTTAATTTGCTCAGTTGATTTTGAAGAAAGTTCAGTTGCATCATAATCATTTCCAGAACAAAAGACATCACCACAATGAACTGAATTACAAGATGAAATAGAACCATCATGAGAACATGAGACAAAAGAGTCTGTTACAGTCAAACTAGAAACAAAAACAGAATTTAAACTAGACTTGTTATCTAAAACAGACTGCTGACAAGCAGGTGTATTAATACTAGTGCATCCAAGCCCACTAGTTGGTCCATAGTCGTAGTCTTCACGAACGTGCCTAGAGTTAACCCCCTCTAAACCTACAGACATACTGTCAGTATCTGTTTTGATTAAATCATTAGAAGGATGAGGAACATGCATAGGAGAATAACAGTATGTACTAGGCGGAGGATAAACCTTTACGTTTTCATAACCCAATCCCGTTTTAATCCTAGCTCCCCATTGAGATTTACATAGATCATCATGTTTCATTCCTGATATGGTCCATTTGCCTAATTTTGACTGAAGTATGCTTGCTTCAAATTCAGCAAGGGCAACCCTTTCAGTCAAAGTGTTAATCTCAACATTTCTTTCCAAAATGATTCGTATTAAATGATCATTTTCTTTTAAAGCCTCGTTTAATTTAACAAAATATTTTGATTCATTGATTTTAAGTTCATCATTAATTCGCTTTAAATCCTTTTCATTATCAATTATAAGACGATTAGCTTTATAAATCCCAAATAATCTAATTTTACAAGCAGATGAGCACATATCCTGTATTACCTCATATGGAAGTCCCATCACCATCCTTTCAGCAGCTAAGGCTTTTTCACATTGGCATACCGGAGTACTTGACTTCTTTTCCTCAACAGTACCAGCATTATCATCATTATCCTTTCTATCACCGGTGCACGAACTTCCTTTCTCACTTAAACCTGCAGTTTTATCTTCCCCAATTCTAGCATCTTTTTCTTGTTTCTCATTCACAGATGACACATCTTCTCTTTTGAATTCCTTGAAAAGATCAAATCCATCTTTACCATCTTCCTTCTCATACCTTTCAACAAACTCAGCAACTAAAGCATGATTTATCTCAGTTCTTGTTTCCTCAACCTCAGCACTCCAATCAAAGTTTGAAATCAAAGTAGTATCTTTTTTGTGATTCACATCTTCCTTCTCTTTCTCAACTGTCAGTCTTGGAACTCTAGAATTACTAGGATTGGTGACAATTGGTAATGGACATTCACGTTTGAAGTGTCCCAGTTGTTTACAGTTAAAGCATCTCAATTTGGACTTATCAAATCCCAGTTTTGAATTAGATGTTTGACCACCAAAGTTCTTTCGTCCAGTTCTTTCCATAAATCTTCGAGCTCTATGGGTCAACATAGCCATCTGCCATTGGATATCAGTTTCTTCAAGATCATCAAGATCCACCTGATACATGTCCTCCATGGTCATTCCCTTCTCTTTCAACTCTCCAGCTATAAGTGCTTCATAGCTTTGAACGGACATTCCAAAAAGAGCCATTGTTTCTGATGGAATTGAAGTTTCAACATTGGCCTTAGAATTACCCAGATCTCTTCCGACACTACTGTTTCCTCCTGAGAAAGTACTTGTATTAATCCCTCCTTAAATTGAATTATGTATCTGAGAATTTGCTGCGGATGACAATAAAGCAGCATTTTGTGAAAAACCAGATGTGGGCATCATAGTCTCTTCATGTCCAACTCAAAGGATTTCAGCTTATTGATAATATCCATCAGCTTGTTTGTCTGTGAACCCTCTTTCTTGTTTAAGCATCCTCACTTGAAGACTCCACTGAGGTGGAAAAGAATCAAGAAGCCTGTTAACTTGTTCACTGTCAGAAATCCTTCCATCATATTCCTTTAAGGTGCTTGAAACCGTTAAGAAATGATTTGTGAGATCTATCAGACTCTCGTTCTTGTATCCAACAAAGAAATTGAATTCCTTCTCAGCCTGAATACTCTTATCCATTACCAAATCTGCATTACCATCATAAAACTCACATAGGGCATCGTAAAGAGATTTAGCATTTTTATGCTCTGCAAAACGGTTGTAAATGTCTTGTGCCAGACAGAGAGTTAAAGCACCAAAAGCCTTTTGGTCACGATCGATCAATTTCAAATCCTTTTCAGTATAGGAATATGGGTCCTTGTTTTGAGAGACAACATCACCAACAGTAACTGTTGGTATGTGAGGACCAGAAGTAATTGATTCCCATTGGTTATGATCCGTGTAGAAGAAGAAGGCTTTGAGACATCTCTTCCAATCTTCAAAATTGTCTCCATTAATGAGTCTCGGAGGCCTATTGGGTGCAACACTTTCAAGATCAGCAAGTGTGAGTGAGGTTAACTTCGACATGGTAGTTTCGGCAAGAGGGAAGATAATTTCGCTGAAACTTTCGCAGAAAAAGATAAATTCGCAGACAATTTCACAGAAAACTACTTTCACTGATACTTTCGCCGAGGAAGCTAATTTCGCTAACAACTTCGGCAGCACTTTCGCTAGCCAAATGTCACAACAGGCTTAGTTTCGCTGGTAAATTCGCACGAAACAAGCTTGAACTTTCGTTCAAAAACAATTTCAGCTGCAATTTCGCTTGTTAACCGTTCATAATCACTGATGAACTTTCGTTCAAAAAGACTAGTTTCGCAGAACCACTAGAGAACGATTTCAATAGCAATATAACCCATAGTTTCGCTGGAAGAAGGTTGATAGTTTCGCTGTAAGAACTGTAATTTCGCTGATTGATCCCAAAACCCTTTTTCAACCCAAAATCAATCTGAAATCATCAAATACTCAATGAATTTGAGATATGATGATTATAAGATCTTTCACAATCAAAAACTAGCAGAATATAATCAATTTTCATATCAAAAACACCTCATAATGCAATGAAGATTGATTAAAACTAGATATTGAACCAAAACCACCAAAAACTCAACAAATCAAGAGCACTAAGGCTCTGATACCATATTGTAGGTCCATGTGATCGAAATACAGTGCAAATGATATGAAGAATCGTTCAATATCCAACAATATGCTAAACAACAATAATGGAGAGGATTGAACACAATGCTAACTCATTCATAATAAGACTATGATCAATGACAATCAATAACAAAAAGCACAAGGATAATTCTGTATATTAACTGCTTTGAAATGGTGACTTAAAACAAAGATAATTGATTAGGGTTTTGCAAGCTTACCCAACAATGAAAATTAACATGAGTATATATAGCAGTCTTAGTTTCGCATACAGTTTCGCTGATAGCGAAACTGTCCTGCCGAAACTATAGTTTCGCCCGGCAAAATATTAAATTCGTCAGGTAAACAAAACAGCAAACTGTGAGTGAACTTATAGTTTCGCTCACAGTTTCGCTAGATTGCTAAAATACATAAATCCAAGTACATACAAAAGGAAACTAACAAAAGGCCTATTACCAGTAAAGTAAACAATCTAAACTAAGGTGAGTCCAACCTATGCATGATCTTCAGTTTGTATTTCATTGAATTGTGTTCATACATTATCACAGATTGGTACATTTGATCCTATCAAACCTATTTAAGGGGGTGGACTTGTAACATCCGGTTATTTATTTATTTTGAAGCCGCTGAATGAAGAAAAAGAAATAAAGATTGGTTCGAGTAGATTCAAGCGAGCAAAATCGTCGTGTAGCGAGTCCAATTGAAGCTCTTCTCATTGTGGTAATTTGTGTGAGTTCTAGGACCCCTGTTTTACTTGTTTTCAAATGATTTTGGGGCTGGAACACATAGAAAACCCTTTTTGTATGTGTGTGTTTGACCCATTTGAATGTGTTTGCGTGTGATGCGTTTGGAGTTTGTTTCCGGGCTTATGTGTGCTTGAATGGTGTTGTGGTATGCATTCCTAAGGTTTATGATGGTTGATTTAGGCTTAGAATGGGTTTGGATGAGCTTGGAGGTTGAAAATGGCAGATTGGGTTCGGGATGAACTCCATTATGCATCAGCTAGGGCTAGGCGACCGACTGGAGGCCATACGACAGACTGGGGTGCGATTGAGGTTCATTCGCACGATTGAGGGTTCATTCGCACGATTGAGGATTCATTCGTATGATTGGGGGCCAGTCGCAGAGAGTCATGCGACTGAGGGCCCAGTCACATAGGTGTTCATTCGCATTAGTTCCAGTCGCATGAGGTCAGTCACATAGTTGCTCATTCGCATTAGTTCCATCCGCATGAGGTCAATCGCATAGGTGCTCATTCGCATTAGTTCCATCCGCATGAGGTCCATTCGCACGATTGGATGTTCATTCGCATAGGTGTTCATCCGCATGAGTCCATTCGCATGATGTTCAGTCGCCTGTAAGCCATGCGACTAAAGGGTGTCCATACGCCTAAGTAGGGTTGTTTTGCCCAGGGAAATGTGTAGTTTAATTACTGACTTTCGGGGGAAAGTGCAGATGTAAATTTTGACATGGAAATTCCCGTAAGTTCATGTAAGATGACTGTCGAGGCATTAGAGGGTATGTTGGGCATGATGATGATGTTGCATATTTATGCATGATGTATGTTATGTATGTATGATGATGCCTTGTATGATGTGGATGATTGTGTTCGTTGATGTTCCTGATTATGATGAATGTTTATCTTTTCTGTGGCTTTACGTGTTACGTTATTGAATAAAATGAAAGTATTATGTAACGTAAAGTGAAAGATGATGAAAAGAGGAACATGAAAGAATGCATGCATAAATGAACGAAAGAAATGAAAGTCTTGCAAGCATTGGATATCGAGACACGCCAATTATAAGGTGTTAGCCCAACAGTGTGCGGTTCGCTACCCCGAGAGGATGCACATTGGGATCCGTCTTTGTGACCAACCATTTGTATAGAACCTCTACCGCTTACCCTGGTACTACGGCACCATGTTTAACTGTCTATTTATAGACTTCGGCCCAGTAGCCATATAGTTTGGGGTGTAGCACATGGTATTGGTACGAAAGATATCAAATGCGAAAGAAAAGATGTAATGATGAATAAACGAATGAAGAAGATAATAATGATATTATCTATGTGTATGTATGATGTGTGATCATGCAAAAGTAACGAACGGTTTTTAATGAAAGTAAAGTATGTTTTATTATAAAACTAGAACTCACTCAGTAACGCTGACTTTTTATGTGTTTCCAGTTGGCAGGTAATGTTGCTGAGGATGGCGCTGTGAGGCTACTCAGCTCTTTTGGATGGCATCCATTTATATAAGGCTTTTGTGATGTAATGCAACAATGTATTTTGTAACTGGTTAACGATGTATTATTTGGCAAAAGCTTTTATAACGAAATGAAATGTCATTTTTAAATGTTTCCGCTACGATGCATTATGAAATGCAAATGTAATTATACGTTATATGTGCGATGAGGATCCAACTGTAAGCGTCCCAGGTACAGAGCCTTACATATATATACGTATATGTAAGGATTCCTATAAGTCTGATGCAGCCAAAACATCCAAAGTTTGTCTGCATGCATGCACTAAAGAACAAAAGTAGAAATGCTTCGGAAGTTTTACACCATGCACTAGAAATATTGTAAGTGTAAAATCTTCCAAAGCCAAGACCAACATATTCCGAAGCCAAAAGTGAAGTCTTCCGAAGCTTCAAAGACAAAGTCTTCCAAAGCCAAAGAGTGAAGACAGATTTCTTCCAAAGACTTTTAGAGATATGCCTATATCGGATGTACTTTACCATAAAGCTGGACCACCTTTCCGCTGCTACTCTGTAAAGTCACCAACTTACATGAGTTGGTGAAAAGGTTCATGCTTTTGGTAACTGTACATTGAGGTCTTGAGTCTGTGCTTTCTACTTTATGTACTTTTATCCTTTTTGTAATACATTAAGATGTGAGCTATGGCATGTCATAGTCACTAGTCAAAAGGCAGATCTGCTTTTTGACTCTACATGTGATTTTGTAGTTGTCTAGTCAATTGTATCCAGTTGGCCTTCAAAGTATGGCCGGCTGTAGGATGTAGTATAAAGTATCTCAAGTACTTGTAACTTTTGATCGTATGCTTTGTAACATTTGTAATAGAACTTGAGAAGCAATATACAACATTCTTGAAAACCAATACTTGTGTTGTTTGCAATCTTGTTCTGTCTCATATTTACTTGTGTTCTTAGCATCTTTCATTAACAAGTTAACCAGTTCCCTATTTGATCTGTTAAGTGTTCTAAGTAACTCCCCTCATTGTGTTGTTGTGTTGTAAGGGCATA
Organism: Flaveria ramosissima; assembly: GCA_025215565.1. Lineage (NCBI taxonomy): Eukaryota > Viridiplantae > Streptophyta > Magnoliopsida > Asterales > Asteraceae > Flaveria > Flaveria ramosissima. Next base: position 76,442 of record JACVEC010000265.1, on the reverse strand, counting down.
CCCTTCATCGGTCCTGCATTTGGTATTAGAGCATTTCAGGCTCTTGATATAAGATCTCACCATCTTAAGATCTCTCACATACACAAAATACTTAACAACTCAAATGGCAACTGGAACTATGACAAAGTCTCCACTGATCACTCTTGAAGACTTTGATACTTGGTGTCAAAGAATGGAAGGCTTCATCAAGTCTCAAGACTCTAGGATGTGGGACTCTGTTGTTGAAGGACTTTACATACCAAGAACCACTTCTGCTACTGGTGGTGGTATGATTCCTAAGGTTGTGGCTGATTACTTTGAAGCAGATAGAAAGAGAATAGAGATTGATCAGAAAGCCATGACAGCCCTTCAAAATGCTCTTCCAAACTCCATCTACAAAGGCTTCAAGAAGTGCAAAACTGCCAAGCAACTATGGGAAGCACTGAAGCTGATGTATGAGGGGTCTACTAAAGCAAAGGAGAACAAGAAGGATCTCCTGAAGCAGCAGTTTGAAAACTTCACCTTCAAGGCAGGTGAAACAATGACTCAACAATACTTCAGGTATGTTGAGATTGTGGATACTTGTTGGTCCATGTGATCGAATTACAGTGCAAATGATGTGAAGAATCGTTCAATATCCAACAAATATGCTAAACAACAATAATAGAGAGGATTGAACACAATACTAACTCTTTGATGATAAGATAATGATCAATGACAATCAATAACAAAAAGCACAAGGATAATTCTGTGTATTAACTGCTTTGAAATTGTAACTTGCAACAATGATAATTGATTAGGGTTTTGCAAGCTTACCCAACAATGAAACTAACATGAGTATATATAGTAGTCTTAGTTTCGCAGACAGTTTCGCTGTCAGCGAAACTGTCCTACCGAAAGTATAGTTTCGCCCAGCAAAACAGTAAATTCGCCAGGTAAACAAATCTGCAAAGTGTGAGCGAACTTATAGTTTCGCTAACAGTTTCGCTAGACTGCTAAAATACATAAATCTAAGTACATACAAAAGGAAACTAACAAAAGACCTATTACAAGTAAAAGTAAACAATCTAAACTAAGGTGACACCAACCTATGCATGATCTTTAATACTCCCCCTATGTTGGATCTCACCGTCTTCACTCATCTTGATTTATTTTGTCAACTCCAATTTCCTCTGCTGCATTTGATTTGTCTTCGTTACCTCCTGCAACAACTTCCGCAGAAGCTTCAGCACATGATTCTCCATGGTCTCTTCCTGCTTCACGAGCTCCTTCGGGATGACCACTAGCCCTCTCAAACTGCTTGGCCAAATCTTGAATATCCATGTTAAGGTCATCTTGAGCCCTTACCTTCTCAGCTAATTTCTTAACCTCAGCCCTCACCCCTCTGATCTTGTTTGCTACATTCATAAAGAGACTAGCTCCTTTCCAAGTCTCTTCTCCAGCTCCAGCCTTTATGTGATTCTCACACAACACTAATAAATCTTCGTCACAAAAACTAAACAACTCCATAGGATCAAACACTTTAAATTTTTGCCATTCTTCACCCTAATCACAGCTTCCCTAGTGTTATTATCATAAAACCATTTCTCGAAATCCTGTAATTGTCGGGGAAGGGAATCAGCCAATCTCACTCTATTCAGTCTTTGGTGGTTTAACCCTCACAACAATTCTTCCCTTTCCCGTTTCCCAATCTTTGTCTTTCTTTGACCTCCTCCTTTCTGCCTTCATGTAACCAAATGACTCAAAGTTGTCATTAAGCCCGTTCTTTATCTCTTTCTCCAGAAGAGTGGCTCTTTCACTCAGATGTGCATTCAGAAGTGGTAGAGCTGCCAACCGCCTTAGATCCCATTTAGGCAAGGTCTTAAAAGCCTTCCTCTTAAGCATGTAGCTAATACTACCTCCCCTTCTCTTTATCATGAACATCTTTAGGCCGAGGTTATAGCACTAGCTTATAATCTTCTTGTCGGCCTTCTTCTTACTCAACCCTTCCATATGTTGAAAAATGGGAGTGATTTCTTCCGGCACCTTCTCTTTTACAAACCAATCAGCTCTATCCATCTCAAACACATCTGCAACATCCTCTCCTTTCTTTGCTACATAGATCAACGGTCTCTCATCAACATCATAGAACTCGGGTTCAGAATCATAGTCTACAAGTTGTTCATCATCCTCTTCTTTATCAACTAATCCCTTTCCTTTCTCAGCAGCTTCTTCAGCAGTTTTCTTTATTATCACTTCTTCACTAACTAAATCCTTCTCAAAGTCAAATTGCATATTGACAAACCCAGCTTCAATATTCTCCTCTTATTTTCTCTTCCAACATCCTCAGCTCTAGCTTCACAATCTCCAGCATCAGTGGTTGCTGCACCAGATGTGCACTCTCCTGCCATGGATGAAGTACCCACATTCAGGAATGGATACTTTGAAGTGTGAGTCAGATAATCAAACTCAGATTGAGTTAGTTGATCACGCAGGCCGGCTGTAGCTTTCAGATGTGCAATCTCCTCAAATAACTTCTTCAGGAGGCAGTGTTGATCAACAAGCATCTTCTTCATTCCCTCTATCACCTCATCCTTTTGCTTTTCTCGAATCTCTTGGTTTGTAAGTTTAGTCTTGATCATGCTCAGTTCATTTGCCAAAGAAGTATTCAGATTGCGAATCATGTCTTCATCAAGGTTTCCTCTTTCCTCCCTTCTTTCAGTGAATCCTTCATGTCTCTGTTTTGTACGCCTCTCAATTTCTGAAGTATCGACTTTCTTCTTCGATCTTCTTTCCTTCTCTACTCTTATCTCTTCAGCTTGAACATGTATATCTTCCTCAAAATTATAATCTTTTTCCTTAGCATATCTTTTTCTTTTCTTTGTTGCTTCAGATTACTGTGCCCTGGATTCTTCAGCTCTTTTGTTTTCAGATTCATCCACTCGTTTAATATAACTCTATCTCTCTGGAGTATACATATTTTCCCAAAGATGGGTGATCTTTCCACTGAAATCGTGGGGAATTGCACAGCAGTCAACAAAAATACGAGGGTTCATTTGTACTGGCCTCTTTACCTCTCCATGTTTTGGTACATCTGGTATAAGATCATCAAAAATTATCTGAAGAAAACGAGGATATAACAGCCATTTGTCCTTCTTCAAGGCCATCACGTTCTCAGCCATGCATGCAAATATTAGTTTGGCAATGTTGGCCTTCTTTCCTTTGCAACATAACACCATTGCCTTTGCCCAATCAATGTTTAGTCCGTCTGATCCACCTTTACGATGATCAAGACACATAATTAAAACATGAGCAATAAACCTCCACTCCTTGGACTGAAATGACTTCTTGATCTCCTTGGGGGAACCAATAGCAGGCCCCTCATATCCCATGCTTCTAAATGCCTCGAACACCTCTGAATCAGACATAGAGACCTCGTCTCCTGAATCTTCCTCTAGCCTCAAAATCCTCGAAACAATCTCAGCAGTAATAGTCACTTCGTGATCTAAGACTTTAGCAGTAATTCTTTGTAAATTTCCTCGTGTATCGTACTCTGCAGATCTCCAGAAGTCTTTGATATGAATATCATAAATGGTGGTCGAATGAGATATGGCATAAGCTATGGGTGATATTTGCAGCCATCTAATACAGTCTCTAAACCCAGCAGCTTTAGGATGTGTATCAACCAGAATAGCAGTGATATTATTCCGCTCATCGAACTTTAAGTTTGCCATTTATATCTGAAATTCAAATGAAATACATTAGAACAAAGAATTAAGTACTAAAATAATTAAAAAATAAGAAAAGAATAAAGAATAAACAATAACTAAAATAATTTCGCTAGCCAAAACTATAGTTTCGCAAAATAATATATAGTTTCGGCGGCCGAAAGTATAGTTTCGCCAGCAAAATCACATTAGTTTCGGTCAAACAGAGAAGCAGATTTGACAAGCAGAAACTATAGTTTCGGCACAGCGAAACTGAAAAATAGAAAGCGAAACTATTAAGTTTGCTTGGACAGCATAACCTTACAGTTTCGCTGAGGATACAAGAACTTTCGTTCAGTTTCGCTGGATTATCGGTAGTTTCGCTGAAAAAACAGCGAGTCTACCGAAGAGTCTCGTTCAATAATACCCACAAGGAGATGATGTAAATAGGATTAAAGGATGGTCCTAAGTTCAAAACTCACTGGCGAACTTGAATCAACAAACAATCAGCAAGATCAAACACAGAAATGCAAAATCGCCTAAAAAGGTCACGGACAAACCCGAAGAGACAACACAGGTTGTTTGTGCGAAAATGAGGGAATAATTTCGTAAAAGCGACTTATATAGCATATAGTTTCGCAGCTAGCGAAACTATAGATTCGCCAGACGAAATTACAGTTTCGCCAAGCGAAGCTGCAATTTCGCCAAGTGATATACAGATAAAAAAATGATGAGCGAGCCGAGCGAAATTGCAATTTCGTCTAGTGAAACAAGGAGCGAAAGTGTAGTTTCGCCTTTTTTTGTTTTTAATTAACTTCAAACACTGAGATCTAAATCAATCAGGGATCACATCCTCGAGATATGCATTAACACAAAGACGACTTTAATCATCGATCGGCAATGAGATCATACTGATAGCTAAATCTGATCACAATTTGCAAAGGAACTGTTGAAATTCAGAAACAGATCAATAACGATTGCTGATATATTTATCCACTTAAACCCATGCCTTAACCTTTTTCAACAAGCAGCAAATAATTTGTTAAGGTTCGATTAGATGCTTTAGAATGTTAGGACCCCACAATCATTTGGCAAAAACCCTCACCCAACCTCAGGATTTCTTGAATTTTGTAACGATCTTTATTGAGCGAGGCTTGTGTATTAGTGTGCAAGTGATTATCAATAGAGAATTGCCTTCTGTGATGAATTTCATCATTTAGATTATTTGACACAACTTAGACCAAAATGGTGAGAACTCCGGGTCTATACTCACGTATAACAAAGGAGATTACCATTTAATCAAGTGCCGATGAGAGCTCCAGGTCAGTACTATCGTACAACAAAGGAGATCATCGCTCAAGATCAGTACTTCCGTACTGCAGAGGAGATTAGCACAAGTACCAGACCCAAATATACAGGACAAGAGCCAAAGATCAATTCTCAATCCACTTTTTGCTGGAACTCAGTTTTCGTGCAGGCCAAAATGATCGCGTAAAACCAGGCATCCTTACGCAGGGATTTTAATTTAAATCATATTGCTGCTGTATACTTTATTCTTCAGGCAGAGCCTACCAAGCATATCGTTAAAGACCCTGTTTGTTTCTCTTGACTTTAATATTCAATAAAAATAAGATGTGAAACAGAGATTGCATCAGTTACTATCAATTCTCATTTTAGTACCAGTCATGCATAAAGGAACATATCCAGAAGATATAAGATCAATTCTCGTCATTTCAAATTCAGCATTCAGGTTATTTAGTTACTCCCCCAAAATTTTATTTTAAAAGGATACAAAATTTAATTTTTTATGTTTTTTTAACAAAGAAGGTTTAAAAGGATATTAACCCGAGCATAGAGATTAATTCATAAAAACGGGGTTTATCAAAAGTTTTTGTGAAAAGATCAGCCTTTTGATTTTTTGTGTCAATGGGTATAATATCGATAAAACCCTTTTCTTGAGCATCACGAATTGCATGAATCCATGTTTCGATATGCTTGGTTCGGGAATGATGAATATGATATTTTGCAATCCCAATGGCTGCTTCGTTGTAGCAAAATAACGGCGTGTGGAGGAAGTTAATTCCGTAGTCAATCATTTGGTGTTGTATCGAGAGAACTTGAGAACAACAGCTAGAGGCAGCAATGTATTCTGCTTCTCCTGTAGAAAAAGAAACAGTGGTCTTTTTCTTGCTCTGCCAGGACACCAGACAATTTCCCAGGTGTTGACACCCTCCGGACACCGATTTTCTGTTTAATCTGCAACCATTAGAATCACTATCAGAATAAGCATGTAAATCAAAATTCCATCCATATGGATACCATAGACCTAAACGGGATGAGCTTTGAGATAACAAAATATTCTCTTGATAGCTTTCTCACGGGACTCTTTTGGGGCTGACTGATATCTAGCACAGTATCCAACAACAAAAGTGATATCAGGACGACTTGCTGTAAGATGCATGAGGGAATCGATCATAGATCTATAGAGATGACGATCAACTGGTTTCCCATTCTCATCAGGAGTGAGACAAGTCTGAGCAGTAAAGGGAGTCATCTCAGGAGAGGCGTCGTCCATCTTTAATTTCTTCAAGATATCTTTAATATACTTCCCCTGATGAATAAGAATTCCTTCTTGCTTTTGTTCAACCTGTAAACCAAGAAAGAAGCACATTTCTCCCATCATACTCATTTCAAACTGTTGATGCATCACTTCTTCGAACACCCGACATAATAGAGAATTAGTAGATCCAAAAATAATATCATCAACATAAACTTGGACAAAAAGCATTTCACCATTCACTTCCTTTTTGAAGAGAGTCATATCGATGGTACCGTGAGAGAGACCATTGCTTAAAAGATACTGTGTTAGGGTCTCATACCAGATCCTAGGTGCTTGATGAAGACCATACAGAGACTTGTCAAGCTTAAAGACTTTATCGGGAAAGTCAGGATCCTCAAAACCTGGTGGTTGACACACATATATCTCCTCATCAATGTCTCCGTAGAGAAAAGCACACTTCACATCCATCTGATAGACCTTGAACTATTTATGAGCAACATGAACGAGATAAATTCTGATTGCTTCAAGACGGGCGACTGGAGCAAAGACTTCAGTATAGTCAATCCCTTCTTCTTGAGCAAAACCTTGCACAACTAGTCTAGACTTGTTACGCACCACCACACCATGATTATCCGGTTTGTTCTTAAACACCCATTTTGTACCAATTGGGCATTTGTTAGGAGGCAAGTCAACCAAGGTCCAAACTTTAAGCTTTTTGAATTGTTGAAGCTCCAATTGCATTGACTCCACCCAGCATGGATCCAGTAGAGCAGCATGCACATTTTTCGGGACAGTTTAAGAGATGAAGCAAAAGAAGAGGCAGATAATAATCAAACCAAATTGACTCCGCATCCGAACACCATCAGTGATAGATCCAAGAACATTATCAAGAGGATGATCTTTCAAAGTTTTGTAGTCGGTGGCTGAATGAAAGATGTTTGGAGAAGTTTCACTCACAGATGGTGAAATATTAGATGAGGGAGAGATAGATGGAAGAGGGTCTGAAGGATCTATAGATGTAGGTGATGAAGAATCAGGTGTTGGTGCTGGATCAAGCAATGGAGAAGATGAACTAACATCAGCTGAAATGGCTTCATTTACTGATGAGTTGGAATGGACAGGTGATGGAGTGGAGGAGATAATATTGGTTTGAGCATTTGGAGTGGACGCATCATCGTCGAAAACTGGATTGAAAGAATTAAATACAGTATCGGAGTCAAAGAACCATGCTGGTTCAAATCAAACATCAGAAGAGTTAGACTCCTGCCAATAAACATAGAACGACTCTTGAACAATACGTGTTCTCTTGTTATAAACCCGATATACCTTTTGAGAAGAAGAGTAACCAACAAAGTAACACTCATCAGATACGGCATCGAACTTTGCCTTTTGAGATTGAGTATTTAGAAGAGTGCAAGAGCAACCAAATGGCCGAAAGAAATCTATTAGAGTTTCCTCTTATGAAAAAGTTCATAAGGAGTCTTCATTTTGTCCTTCACAATCAACACTCAGTTTAGAACATATGAAGCACAGTTTAAAGCTTCAGCCCAAAAGATGATGGGTAACGAAGATTCTATCAGTATTGTACGAGCACCTTCAATGAGAGTGCGATTCTTTCGTTCCGCTATACCATTCTGTTGAGGTGTCCTTGCAGCGCTATATTGTCTCACAATTCCCTTTTGAGCACAGAATGAATCAAGAATCTGATTTTTGAATTCAGTGTCGTTGTCACTTCTTAGACACATAACCTTTCTCTTGCTGATTGTTTCAATAGAAAGAATTAATTTCTGCAACTCTTCAGCAACCTCTCCTTTGTGTGCAAGAAACCTCACCTATGAATATCTGGAGAAATCATCTGTAACAACAAGACAAAATAATTTTTAGCTATAGATTTAACCGTAATTGGGCCAAACAAATCAGTATGTAACAACTCCAGAGGACTAGATATGCTATTTAGAAGTTTGGGCTTATGTGGTTTCTTGTGTTGTTTGCCCTTGGCACAAGCCATACATTTTTCGTTAACAGAAAATCTTTTGAAGGGAGTCCTCTAACGAGATTGTTTTTTACTAATTTGTTTATTATTTTAAAATTAACATGGCCTTCGACAATGCCATAAAAGAGACTCAAAGGTTGAAGCTTTAGAAAGAAGACAAGTTGCAGTAGACTTTGACTCGCTGGAGTTCATATCAAGAAGATATGTGTCATGTTTTCTTGGAGCACGCATAAGAATCAAATCATCTAGAATATCAATCTCTGAATTTAAAATAGACATTCATTAGATTTAAACAGGACGGGAATGTCTTTATCGCAGATTTGAGAAACATTCAGTTGATTAAATGCCAACTTAGGAACATAGTTGACTTTTTCCAAGGTTAAAGAACCATTGGTAACTCCTCCTTGCCCAATCATCTTTTCACCCTTTCTATCACCAGCAAAAGCAACATATCCTCCATCAATAATCCGATAATTGGTCAGCAAGTCTTTCAGCCCTGTCATATGTTTGGAGCAACCACTATCTACATGCCTCAAGCTGTTTATAATCTTAGTGGATGACTCCTGAAATGAATTAATGAACCAGTCAACCAGGTGTAATAGGAACCCAAGATTGAACAATTTTTCTTTAGATGAAACAGATTTTTTACAAAAAAAATTATTAACCAATTTTGTTAATTTATTTCCAAAGCAGTTCCTATTAAGATGACCATGAAGCAATGTAGGACAATTCTTGACAAGATGGTCCTCTTGACCACACCTAAAACAATGAGGTTCGTGTCTAGGTCTGTGATGTGATGGGGTAAGAATATGATCAATGATAATTTCCTCATCACATTCACATATACTAGAATCAATGTCACTAAATGTCTCATACATTCCACGAGGTTGAAGTTTATTTGAACAAGAATTATTATTTACAAAACTAGATGAATGTTCGTCCGACGTACCAGTAGAACTAGTTCCAGTGGTACTGGTTTCAGATGAAGAGGTAGTTCTTTCATCAGATAAAGACATATTTGATGGAGTGAAAGATGGAATGGGATGAGAAAAGAACTTTTCAAAACAATTAGTTTTAATTTGCTCAGTTGATTTTGTAGAAAGATCAGTTGCATCATAATCATTACTAGAACAAAAGACATCACCATAATGAACTGAATTAAAAGATGAAATAGAACCGTCATGAGAACATGAGACAATAGAGTCTGTTACAGGAGAACTAGAAACAAAAACAGAATTTAAACTACACTTGTGATCTAAAACAGACTGCTGACAATCAGGTGTACTAATACTAGTGCATCCAAGCCCACTAGTTGGTCCATAGTCGTAGTCTTCACGAACGTGCTTAGAGTTAACACCCCCTAAACCTGCAGACATACTGTTAGTATTTGTTTTGATTAAATCATTAGAAGGATGAGGAACAGCCATAGGAGAATAACAGTATGTACTAGGTGGAGGATAAACCTTTACTTTTTCATAACCCAATCCCATTTTAATCCTAGCTCCCCATTGAGATTTACATAGATCATCATTTTTCATTCCTGATATGGTCCATTTGTCCAACTTTGACTGAAGTTTGCTTGCTTCAAATTCAGCAAGGGCAACTCTTTCAGTCAAAGTGTTAATCTCAATATTTCTTTCCAAAATGATTCGTTTTAAATGATCATTTTCTTTTAAAGCCTCATTTAATTTAACAAAATATTTTGATTCATTGATTTTAAGTTCATCATTAATTCGCTTTAAATCCTTTTCATTATCAATTAATAGACGATTAGCTTTATAATTCCGAAATAATCTAATTTTACAAGCAGATGAGCATATATCCTGAATTACCTCATATGGAAGTCCCATCACCATCCTTTCAGCAGCTAAGGCTTTTTCACATTGGCATACCGGAGTACTTGACTTCTTTTCCTCAACAATAGCATCATCATCATCATTATCCTTTCTTTGCCTAGTGCATGAACTTCCTTCCTCACTTAAACCTGCAGTTTTATCTTCCCCAATTCCAGCATCTTTTTCTCCTTTCTCATTCACAAATGACACATCTTCTTTTTTGAATTCCTTGAAAAGATCAAATTCGTCTTTACTATCTTCCTTCTCATTCCTTTCAACAAGCTCAGCCACTAAAGCATGATTTATCTCAGTTCTTGTTTCCTCAACCTCATCACTCCAATCAAAGTTAGAAATCAATGCAGTCTCTTTTTGTAATTCACATCTTCCTTCTCTTTCTCAGCTGACAGTCATGGAACTCCAGAATTACTAGGATCGGTGACAATTGGTAATGAACATTCACGTTTGAAGTGTCCCAATTGTTTACAGTTAAAACATCTCAATTTAGACTTATCAAATCCCAGTTTTGAATTAGATGTTTGACCACCAAAGTTCTTTCGTCCAGTTCTTTCCATAAATCTTCGAGCTCTACGGGTCAACATAGCTATCTGCCATTGAATATCAGTTTCTTCAAGATCATCAGGATCCACCTGATACATGTCTTCCATAGTCATTCCCTTCCCTTTCAACTCTCCAGCTACAAGTGCTTCATAGCTTTGAACAAACATTCCAAAAAGAGCCATTGTTTCTGATGGGATTGAAGTTTCAACATTGGCCTTAGAATTACCCAGATCTCTTCCAACACTACTGTTTCCACCTGAGAAAGTACGTGTATTAATCCCTCCTTGAATTGAATTCTGTATTTGAGAATTTGCAGCGGATGACAATAAAGCATCATTTTATGAAAAACCAGATGTGGGCATCATAGTCTGGTTAAATTCCCGTCTCTTCATGTCCTACTCAAAGGATTTCAGCTTATTGATAATATCCATCAGCTTGTAGTCTGTGAACCCTCTTTCTTGATTAAGCATCCTCACCTGAAGACTCCACTGAGGTGGTAGAGAATCTAGAAGCCTGTTAAATTGTTCAATGTTGGAAAGCCTTTCATCATATTTCTTTAAGGTGCTTGAAAAAGTTAAGAAACGATTTGTGAGATCTGTTAGACTCTCGTTCTTTTATCCAACAAAAGAATTGAATTCCTTCTCAACCTGAATGCTCTTATCCTTAACCAAATCTGCATTACCATCATAAAACTCACATAGGGCATCGTAAAGAGATTTAGCATTTTTATGCTCTGCAAAACGGTTGTAAATGTCTGGTGCCAGACAGAGAGTTAAAGCACCAAAAGCCTTTTGGTCACGGTCGATCAATTTAAGATCCTTTTCAGTATAGGAAGATGGGTCCTTATTTTGAGAGACGACATCACCAACGGTAATCGTTGGTATGTGAGGACCAGAAGTAATCGATTCCCATTGGTTGTGATCAGTGTAGAAGAAGAAGGCTTTTAGACATCTCTTCCAATCTTCAAAATTGTCTCCATTAATGAGTCTCGGAGGCCTATTGGGAGCAACACTTTCAAGATCAGTAAGTGTGAGTGATGTTAACTTGGACATGGTAGTTTCGCAGAGATTGATGTAGTTTCGGCAAGAGAAAAGATAATTTCGCTGACACTTTCGCAGAACAAGGTAACTTCGCAGACAATTTCGCTGAAAACTACTTTCGCTGACACTTTCGCAGTGGAAGCTAATTTCGCTAACAATTTCGGCAACACTTTTGCTAGCCAAATGTCACAACAGGCTTAGTTTCGCTGGTAAATTCACACGAAACAAACTTGAACTTTCATTCAAAAACAATTTCGGCAGCAATTTTGCTTGTTAACCCTTCACAATCACTGATGAACTTTCGTTCAAAAAGACTAGTTTCGCAGAACCACTAGAGAACGATTTCTATCGCAATATAACCCATAGTTTCGTTGGAAGAAGATTGACAGTTTCCCTGTAAGAACTGTACTTTCGCTGATCGATCCCAAAACCCTTTTTCAACCCAAAATCAATCTAAAATCATCAAATACTCAATGAATTAGAGATCTGATGATTAGAAGATCTTCCACAATCAAAAACTAGCAGAAATTAATCAATTTCCATATAAAAAACACCTGATAATGCACTGAAAATTGATTGAAACTAGATATTGAACCAAAACCACTAAAACTCAACAAATCAAGAGCACTATGGCTCTGATACCATATTGTTGGTCCATGTGATCGAATTACAGTGCAAATGATGTGAAGAATCGTTCAATATCCAACAAATATGCTAAATAACAATAATAGAGAGGATTGAACACAATAATAACTCTTTCATGATAAGACAATGATGAATGACAATCAATAACAAAAAGCACAAGGTTAATTTTGTGTATTAACTGCTTTGAAATAGTAACTTGCAACAATGATAATCGATTAGGGTTTTGCAAGCTTACCCAATAATGAAAATTAACATGAGTATATATAGCAATCTTAGTTTCGCAGACAGTTTCGCTGACAGTGAAACTGTCCTGCCAAAACTATAGTTTCGCCCGACAAAACAGTAAATTCACCAGGTAAACAAAACAGCAAACTATGATCGAACTTATAGTTTCGCTCACAGTTTCGCTAGACTGCTAAAATACATAAATCTAAGTACATACAAAAGGAAACTAACAAAAGACCTATTACAAGTAAAAGTCAACAATCTAAACTAAGGTAAGTCCAACCTATGCATGATCTTCAATACTCTAATGGATGTTGGAGTAACTCTTGAGAATGGGGACATTGTAAAGAAGTTTATGTCCTCTCTTCCTAGACAATGGACACATTATTGTGTTGTTATCAAGAGGACAGAGAACCTTAAGACTCTTACTCGTACAGAGTTGTATGGTATTATTAGTGGCTACCAGATGGAGATGAACATGCAAAACTCATCTGGTAACTTCAGCAATCAACTGAGTTAAGCCCTGCATGTGGTTAAAAGGGAAACATTGAACCACAATATCATCTTATATGCTTCCCTGACAACTCACAAAAGGGCCCTTTCAGCACCTTCCTAGAGACTCCAAGGGAAAGCTACCCTCAAGGAAGTCTTTTCAAAGAGACAAGTTCTTCTCATGCCTTTGTCTCTGCTGATAAAACCCCAGGCAACTTTCTCTTCACTCTTGAAGATTTGGACTGTATCCATCCAGATGATCTGGAGTATATGGAAATACTCCAGCAGATGGCTCTTCTCACTCACAGAGCCAAGAAATTCTACAAGAGGACATGGAGAAAGTTTCCAAGCAATGCAGCCAGTGGAAAGTTTGGGCTGGACAAAAGCAAAGTAAAGTGTTACAACTGCAACCAAAGGGGACACTTTGCAAGAGAGTGTAAGGCACCAAGGAAAAATGGTGGTCAAGCACAAACCAGACCAAACTACCCTAAGAAAGCCCCCCAGAATGAGAAACCAAAACAACAAGCTGTAGTTACTGTTGAAGAAGGAGGCTTTGACTGGAGCTTTCAAGTAGAAGATGCATCTCCAAACCAAGCACTCATGGCATACCACGATGAAGCCAATGTATTGGAAAATCTTTGTACTCCTGAATGCATTGCTAAAGTTAATAGATACAGATCCTATAATTTAGAAATAAGATCTGATCATGAGTCCTTAAATATCTTAAAAGCTGATTTTAAAAGAGCTGAAAATGATTATAAACTAAAATTAGAGGACTTAGAGAAAACCATTTCAACTCTTAAACATGAGCATACAAACTACAGGACTCAGATCAAAGATCTCATTACTAAATTAACTGAATGCCAGGCTGAGCTTGTGATCAACAAAGCCAAGGCAGAAAAATGGGTTCTTGAAGAAGAGACCTTCAAGAACGTAATATCCTCATCCTTGCATGCAAAAGTTTGTTATCAAAATAAGCAGGGACTAGGATCTTGTGAGATAGCTCCTCCACACACAATCTTGTCTGTAAGATCTCCTAGGTGTGGAACTTATGAAGATGAGCTTCCCCTCATAGATCCTGTGTCTGAAGAGGATAAAGAGGAGATGGTGGAGAATGGCTCTGAGAAGAGTGAAGAAGAGCATTCTAAGAAGGGTCATCATCCCTCTGACGAGCGCAAAGCTGTTGGGATGACCAAGTCAAGAAGAAAGAACTTGATCATGAAGGTCAAAAGAAAGTCCAAAAAGGCTCAAGAGATCAAGGCCACTTTCAATTCTGCACAGAAAAAGTCTTCATCGCTGCAGGATTTGAAGTGGTAAAGGCTGAAGACACAAACTTGAACTCCATCAACAAGAGTTCTAGTTCATGTCCAAATCATCCCATTATCAAGAAAAAGGCTGATCAGTTGTGCATCACTGCTGTACAACCTGAACCATCCAGCTCCAAAGGTAGTTCTATCCCCACAAGAACTGCCACAACATCTGCAAAGGTGAACATGGAGAAGGAAAGTGATCAAGTTCAGCCTTGTTCTCAAAGGAAAACTCCTAGAAGGAAGAAAATGGATTGTGATATATGTGTGAGCACTTCTCATCTTGCTAAGGATTGTGTTTACATTCCAAAGAGTACTCTTCACATGACCAAGAAAGAAACTTCTAAGAGTTTGGAGAAGAAGAAGCAAGCTTCGGAAGGAAAATCTGTTTCCTTCGGAAGCTCCAAAATGAAGAAGAAGACAAGTGGAAACTTGCCTTCGAAAGAAAATTTGGTCTCGGAAGAAAGGAATACTTCCGAAGCACTGAAGCCTGCTGCAGTGAAAGCAAGATCTTTCGAAGGTAAAGTCATCAAAACTTCCAAAGTCATCAAAACTTCCGAAGTATTGAAGGTCAAGTCTAAGCTTCCAAAGGTGGCATGGAAGTCAAAGAAAGATCAAGTGGCTGAAAGTTCTTCGTCAACATCAAAAGATGATCCTTCTAGCATGACTATAGGACCAATTACTGTTGCATTGTCTTCAACTTCTTTTGATGAGCCCAAGACCAATAAGGCTTGGGTTTCCAAATGTAACTAATCATATCTTTTATGCAGGAACAACTCAAGACAAACAGGAATGTATGGATCATTGATAGTGGTTGTTCCAGGCACATGACAGGCAATAGGTCACTACTCCAAAGGTTTGAAAGATTTGATGGAGGACCAGTTGCTTTTGAAGGAGATGCAGGAGGTTACATTACTAGAAGGGGCAAGGTCACAAATGGTAAGCTCATCATTGAGAAGGTAAACTTTGTCAAGGAGCTTGGGTACAATCTTCTGAGTGTATCCCAATTTTGTGATCAAAGTAATAACATGCTCTTCACTGAGCACAAGTGCATTGTTCTCAGGCCCGAGGTGGTCATTCCTCATGAGCATATCTTGCTCAGAGCCCCTAGGAAAGGGAACATGTACAAGATGGACTTGCAAGAAACATCTCCCTCAGGAGACGTTTCATGCTTTCTGTCTAAAGCAAATAATGATGAGTCTTTCCTCTGGCATAAAAGAATGTGCCAAGTAAACATTAAAAACATGAATAAATTAACTAAGGATGATTTGTTAACTGGAATACCAAAGAAAGAGTTTACAACTGATGACCACTATGTTGCATGCTTGAAAAGGAAGCAACACAAGGTATCTCACAAGCCAAAGGAAAGAAATTCCATCATTAATTCCCTACACATATTACATATGGGTCTGTTTGACTCCACCAGTGTAATGAGTCTAGGAAGGACCTCTTATTGTTTGGTGATCACAGATGATTTTACAAGATTCACTTGGCTCTTCTTTCTTATACTAAGGATGAGACCCATAAGATTCTCAATATGATCACATGGTTAAAACCATAAGATGTGATCAAGGAATTGAATTCAAAAATCAAATCCATGATACATTTTGTGATGAAAAAGGTATTACAAGACAATATAGTGCTCCCAGGACTCCTTAGCAAAATGGTGTTGCTGAGAGGAGAAACAAGACACTAATTGAAGCTGCAAGAACTATGTTGTCTGACTCTAAATTGCCCATCACCTTCTGGGCAGAGGCAATGAACATTGCTTGCTATATTCAAAACAAAGTTTTAGTAGTTAAGACACATGGTAAGACTCCTCATGAACTTTAGCACAAAAGAAAACCCTTCATTGGTTTTCTCATGTCATTCGGATGTCCTTGCACCATCTTGAATACCAAAGATCAAATTGCCAAGTTTGCTGAGAAATCAGATGATGGACACTTTATTGGATACTCTTCTCAAGCTAAAGCTTATAAAGTATACAATCTCAGAACTAGAGTAGTTGAGGAGTCAGCCAATGTGACTTTCAGTGAGCACACTCCTAGTGTGAAAGGTTCTGGTCCGGATTGGCTATTTGATCTTGATTTAGTTACCAATTGTTTTAACAAATCTTATGAGAATGTTTCAGGATCTACAGATATATTACCTAAAGATGATCCTGACCCAAGATTTGAGCTTAAAAGACCTTCAAGTTACACATCTTCAGCTCCAGTGGTAACTATTCCTGCAAATGAAGTTTCTACCAGCACATCAATGAAAAATCTTGCTGACGCTTTTGGGGTGCCTTCGAATTCCAGCTTAGAGGCACAAAACTCAAAAGAATGAGCTTCAAATGTTGGAGAAAATGGTGGTGGTGAAAGTGATAAGGAATTTCTTGATGTTGATAACCACTGCATTGAAGACAACATCAATGATGTCACACACTCATTGGATCAAGTCAATCTTGATAAGTGTGCTGATGTGGAGGGTGAATCTTCTTTCCCATATCAGAATTTTTCAAATTTAAATCTGTCTAAGCAAGTTGTTGTGATCCCTCAGCTAAGGATCCACAAGTCTCATCCTACCATAAACATCATTGGAGATGTTGATTCAAGGGTGAGAACAAGAGGACAAACCCATGAAGCAAATGTTTGTCTTCACTCTTGTTTCTTGTCCCAGATAGGGCCAAAGAAAATTGATGAGGCTCTAAAGGATGGAATTTGGGTCGAAGCTATGCAAGAAGGCTGATTCAATTCAAAAGGCAAAAGGTTTGGAATCTATGTCCTCTTCCTCAAGGGAAGATTACCATAGGAACCAAATGGGTTTTTAGGAACAAGAAGGATGAAAGAGGACTTGTCATTAAGAACAAGGCAAGACTAGTTGTTCAAGGATATACTCAACAAGAAGGAATTGACTACAAAGATGTTTTTGCTCCTGTGGCAAGACTTGAAGCTGTTAGAATATTCCTAGCTTTTGCTGCATCCAAGAATTTCAAGGTCTACTAACTTGATGTCAAGTGTGCTTTTCTTTATGGGGTGATTGATGAAGAGGTGTATGTCAGACAACCATCTGGGTTTGCAAATCCTGATCATCCTGATTATGTCTGTGGCTTGATAAAGGTCTTTATGGGTTGCACCAAGCACCAAGGAAGTGGTATGAGACTTTATCTCAGTATCTCTGTCAACATGGCTACAAAAAAGGTACTATAGATGGAACTCTCTTCATCAAAGGAACATGAAATGACATAATGCTAGTTCAAGTAAATATAGATGACATTATTTTTGGGTCAACTAATCCAAAGCTCTGCAAAGACTTTGAGAAGCTGATGAAGGACAGGTTTGAAATGAGTGCCATGGGGAACTCAATTTCTTTCTAGGAATTCAAGTGAAGCAAGTTGACAATGGCATCTTCATAAGTCAGTCAAAGTATGTACAAGACATACTTAAAAGGTTCAACATAACTGATTGTAAGGTTGCTAAGACACCCATAGCCAGAAATCACTCCCTTGGACCTGATCTTGAGGGGGAGTGTGTTGATGAACATCTATACAGGGCAATGATTAGGTCTCTTACATACCTCATAGCTAGCAGGCCAGATATCATGTTTGCTACATGCATTTGTGCAAGATATCAAGCCAACCCCAAGATGTCACACGTGGTTACTGTCAAGAGAATTTTAAGATATCTCAAAGGTGCTCCATCACTTGGCCTTTGGTATCCAAAGAATTCTGATTTTAATCTATATGCTTATACAGATAGTGACTATGGTGGTTGCAACATGACTGAAAAGTCTACATTAGGGGGATGTCAATTTCTTGGTGGAAGAGTAGTCTCTTGGCAATGCATGAAACAATCCTGTGTGTCTGCATCAACTGCAGAGGCTGAATACATTGCTGCTGCAAGCTGCTGTGCTCAAGTGCTTTGGATTCAAAAACAGATGCTGTACTATGGATTCAACTTTAAAGAGACTCCCATCCACATAGACAACAATAATGCTATCTCCATCACAGAGAATCCTGTGCAGCACTCAAGGACAAAGCATATTAATATCAGGTATCATTTGATTAGAGATAAATTTAAAAAGGGATTAATCAAACTAGTCAAAGTTAACACAAATGAACAATATACTGATCTGTCCACCAAAGCTTTTGATGAGCAGAGATTTAAATATCTTGTATCAGCTATTGGGATGACTAACTTTGAATAGTTTTCTTAAAACTTAATCATATTTATTTCTAAAACTTGTGTGTTGTAAGTTATCTATTTTATCACCTTCATAAGCCCTTGTTTTCTTTGGAAGAAAATCTTTTCAAAAGACTTTTCTTAGATTTTTGAAAATCTTGATCTCTTCGGAAGATTCAAAATTACCTTTGGAAGAATTTATGTCTTAGTAAACAACTAATTGCTTTAGTAATTTTACCTTTGGAATAAAATTTTGAAATATCTTCTTTAACACCCAGAAAGTTTCTTTGAAGCTGACGAAAGAAGAAAAAGAAATAAAGTCGAAAGTTGAGGGACCAAACTTGACAAAACAGGAGAAGGTTGGATGAGTGGGGGTATAAAAGGGGGAAGGCATCCCACACCCTCCCCCACACTCACCACTTCAGCTATAGAGAGAAGAAAAGGAGAAAAACAAGGGAAAACGGCTTGGTTCTTGTGGATTCGAGCGTGACAGTTGAAGTGTAGCGGGTTAGATCGAAGCTCTACTCGACGGGGTCGTTTGTGTGAGTTCAAGGACCCCTCTGTTATATACTTTTGAACGATTTTGGGGCTGGAACACATCTAAAACCCGTTTTTGAAAAGTTGGGTGTTGAACCCGTTTGTATGCATATGTGTATGTATTTGATGCGTGTGGGGTTTGATTTCGAGCTTGTGTGTGCTTGAATGATGTTATGGTAGGTATTGCTAGGGTTTAGGATGGTTGATTTGGGCTTAGAATGAGTTTGGGAGAGCTTGGAGACCGAAAAGGGCAGTTTGCGTTCGGGATGAACTGCATTCTGCATCAGCTAGGGCTAGGCACCGAATGGGGTGCGACTAGAGGCCATATGGCCGAATGGCATGCGACTGAGGTCCATGCGCATGATTGTCATGCGACTGTGGTCTATACGCATGGAAGTCATGCGATTGAAGTTCATGTGCCTGTAAGGCATGCGATTGAAGGTTATGCGACTGAGGTTCATGCGCCTGGAGGCCATGCGACTGAGGTTCATTCACACGAAGGGTATGCGACTGAAGCCCATGCGCCTAAAGTCATGCAACAGAAGGCCATGCGCATAGAAGCTATGACTGAGAGTCCATACACATAGGTGTGCTATGTAGCGTGTGATTTTGGCTAACCCGTGAGGCAGCGTGCGATCTTGGCTAAACCTTTAAGAGTTCAGACACACAAGGGGAGTCTGTCCTAGTTACCACTCCATTGGTGCGATTTGTGCGATATGTACGATGGGTACGAAGATACGAAAGTGCGAAATATGCGAGCGTGCGATATGTGTGATATGAACGAACGTAAGAAAAGAAGTTATGAGCGAATGATGCGAATGATAAAGTACCGTGTGATGATTAATGAATGGAAAAATGTAACAAATGTAATGGAAGATAATAATTATATTATCTGTACGTATGTATGTTGTGTGATCGCGTACGAAATGATGGGTTTGTAAGAACACAAAACATAGTTTAACCTTTTAAACTTTTCAGAAAACGCAGCGGAGGTATATGATTATAACAAGTTTATAATCTGAAATTTTCGTGTTCTAAGTGTGGTTTTAAGATGAAAACAAAACCCAAATCAATAGGATCTTAAATATATGAATAGACAAGCTATGAACAACCACTAATGTACATAAAATCACAGCCATATGAGGCTGTGAAATGCTACCTTTCTCCAGCAGAAAAATCGACTTAGAGGAGTGTTTTGGATGCTTGAATCGACCAAGAACTCAATGTAGAGATCCTCAAGAGCTTATACCCAAAGCCTTGTGAAGCAAACACAACTCTTGCTAGGGAGAGATCACCAAATCAAGACCAAAAACTCTTCAAAATGCTGCTGCCCAGTCGAGATCAAGAGGGAGAGTTTTAGAGGTTTTTGTCTTTCAAAAGTTGCATGTAATGTGTGTGGTCAATCTGATTTTTGAGTTCAAGACACAATTAAATGTGTGTTGGTTGTCAAAACAAGGTTGGTCCAATAGGATGAGAGGGGAGGGGCGGCCAAGAAGGGGTTTAAAACCCTTTTCCCTCTCAAAACTATCACACATTGAAATGTCATTTATACTAGACATACAATTAATTGTATGTACAAGATATATAAATGTAATTACATACTTATACAATTAACCATTTAATTTATAAGCTGTAATTTCTCACTTAATATTTGGTGTCATCTAACTAATTTAAACAACACATCAAATAATATTGTTGAACAAAATATCCTAATAAGTTGTTCCCACTTACATGCAACTTATTTAGAAAACCCATTTTCTAAATTGGTGTAAATATTTAATTGCATGATCACATCATCAATTAAATATTTAATTGGTGTTTGCCAAGCTTGTTGTTGGGTATAACCCGACTTGGATCATAACGTACTAACCACATCAATATTCTAAGTGTCTTGGGCACACAGAATCCAACAATCTCCCACTTGCCCAAGATTCATAGAAGATTGATGCAAGCAGTAAATACCGCCTAACAACGGTTTACTACCCTTAATACGCATGATTTATAGCCATTCAATAACATCATCCCTTTCAAGTACCCTACTTGATATGATTTAGGTGAATTAATCATCTATCCTTTTGTTACAGATGTCATGTTAAATCCAAGGACACAGAATGATCATTCCTTGTTGATTTAACTTAATCAGGCCTTAGACATCTAACTCTCAACGAATAAGAGGAACAAATTCCATCTTGACTACATACGTTTCTCACAAATACCTCGTGTTATACCTGAACATATCCTTATGTACTGTCCACTATTTCAGGACAGTGAAGAATAGGCTCAAGGTGTAATACTTGGTGAATATCAAAACCCAATATGTGTCTCAGGTCTGAGGATACCAAATGATATTCGCCTTTACTCAAATTTACTTATGATCAATCAATAAGATTCCATGTAGTAAATTTGAGATGCGGGTTAGTCCAATATTTGTATCCCACAAATATCTATGAACCTTGGTAGCAACCCATTGCTCTATATTCATCCTTATGAATATCAACCAATCCAAGTTCATAATAATCTTACTTTCACACTTGTTCCCACAAGTATGAGCGACTACGGACATTTTAGAGTAAACAATTTACTCATGGATTAAACATGCTAAATTGGAACATTAATTGAAACATTATAACCAAATAATTTTATTCAAATAATAAAGAGTTCCACATATCCAAATACAAAATGTACAGATCAAATCCAATCACTAGAATATCGAAGTCCCATGGCACAAGTATGACATTCATGCTTTGCCTTTTCAAGGAGCTTCGTGAGAGGATCCGCAATGTTTTGATCCGTGTGAACTTTGCGAATACATATCTTTCCCTTTTCAACTTCATCTCGTATGTAGTTGAATCTCCGCTCAATGTGCCTAGTCTTTTGATGAGCACGGGGTTCCTTGATTTGTGCAATCGCACCCTCGTTATCACAAAAGATCTCTAGGGGGTCCTGAATGGAAGGGACTACCCCTAGATCGGCAATGAATTTCTTCAACCATGCAGCTTCTTGAGCTGCCAATGAGGCGGCAACGTATTCTGATTCTGTAGTCGATAGAGCCACCACATCCTGCTTGGAGCTCTTCCAAGAGACAGCTCCTCCATTTAGAATGAAAATGTATCCCGATTGTGACCGAGAATCATCACGATCGGTTTGGAAACTCGCATCCGTGTAACCTTTTACAACGAGTTCCTCGTCACCAGATCCATAGATTAGGAACATATCCCTTGTCCTCCTTAGGTACTTAAGTATGTTCTTAACAGCCATCCAATGACTGTTTCCAGGATTTTGCTGGTAACGGCTTGTCATGCTCAAAGCGCATGACACGTCCGGTCGAGTGCATATCATTGCATACATGATGGATCCAATAGCAGATGCATATGGGATTGCCTTCATTTTATCTTGCTCATCCTTTGAGCTTGGACATTGAGTCGTACTCAATATCGTTCCTCTTTGAATAGGTACGGTACCTTTCTTAGAGTTCTCCATCTTGAACCTTTTCAAGATCTTATCAATGTATGCGCTTTGATTCAAACCAATCAACCGCCTTGATCTATCCCTATAGATCTTTATTCCTAGAATATAGGCGGCTTCACCAAGATCCTTGATGGAAAAACAACTTCCAAGCCAGGTTTTTACACCTTCCAAGGTTGGAATGTCATTTCCAAATAGTAGTATGTCATCAACATACAATACAAGGAAAGTTACTGTGCTCCCACTAGCCTTCTTATACACACAAGCCTCATCAGCGTTTTTGATGAAGCCAAATTTCTTTACTTCCTCATCAAAACGGTGATTCCAGCTTCTCGATGCTTGTTTCAATCCATAGATTGATTTCTTTAACTTGCATACTTTATTAGGATGTTTTGGATCGACAAAACCTTCAGGCTGAACCATATAGACATCTTCCTCAAGATATCCATTTAGGAAAGCAGTTTTGACATCCATTTGCCAAATCTCATAATCATAATGAGCAGCTATGGCAAACAATATCCTTATAGACTTTAGCATCGCTACAGGTGAGAAGGTTTCATCATAATCAACCCCTTGAGTTTGAGTGAAACCCTTTGCTACAAGTCTAGCTTTATAAGTATCCAAGTTTCCATGCATATCGGTTTTCTTCTTGAAAACCCACTTACTTCCAACTACTTTGGAATTAAGAGGTGGTACAACAAGTTCCCAAACCTGGTTGTCATACATGGATTGCATCTCAACGTTCATGGCTTCTAGCCATTTGTCACAATCCGTATTGGACATTGCATTATGGTATGTGGTTGGTTCATCAGAATCTATCACATAGCATCCATCCATGAAAAATCCATATCTTTCAGGTGGATTACTAGTTCTACCACTTCTGCGAACGTTTTGTGTGTATTGATCAACCATTTGATCATCTTCAACATCCTCATGTTGAGTGCTAGTTTCAACCAAACGTGCATCGGGTTGTGGTTCTTGATCTTCCTCAAGATCCACTGTTCTTCTGCTAGCTCCTTCCATAAGGAACTTTGCTTCTAAGAACTCACCCTTTCTGGCAACAAACACCTTTTGTTCC
The DNA here is from genome assembly GCA_025215565.1 of Flaveria ramosissima. Classification (NCBI taxonomy): domain Eukaryota; kingdom Viridiplantae; phylum Streptophyta; class Magnoliopsida; order Asterales; family Asteraceae; genus Flaveria; species Flaveria ramosissima. Next base: position 52,879 of record JACVEC010000265.1, on the reverse strand, counting down.
AGTGGATCATAGAAATAATATCCCATAGAATCTCTAGGATATCCAATAAAGATACACTTGATGGATCGGACTTCCAATTTGTTTGGGGTGGGAGTCTTAACATAAGCCTCACATCCCCAAACCCTTAAGTATGATAGGGATGGAACTCTTCCATGCCATATCTCAAAAGGTGTCCTTTCCACCTTTTTGGTTGGGGCCATATTTAAAATACGGGCCGCGGAGAGCAAAGCGAAACCCCAAAATGATAGAGGTAATGTGCTTCTAGCCATCATAGATCGGACCATATCCAATAAGGTTCGATTCCTCCTCTCAGACACACCATTATGTTGTGGTGTTCCAGGTGGAGTGAGTTGTGAGACAATCCCACAACTCCTAAGATAATCTTGAAAAACATCACTTAGGTATTCACCTCCTCTATCGGTACGGAGAACTTTAATTGACTTGTTGAGTTGATTTTCAACTTCATTCTTGAAGATTTTGAACATTTCAAAAGCTTCATCTTTGTGCCTTAATAAGTACACATACCCATAGCGACTATAATCGTCGGTAAAGGTAATGAAGTATCTTTCACCATTCCTAGTCATTGGCTTAAAAGGACCACATACATCCGAATGTATGATTCCTAATAAATCTTTTGCCCTTTCGGTAGTTCCACTAAAGGGTGCCTTAGTCATCTTACCTTGTAAACAAGATTCACAAACATCAAATGAATCACATTCATTTGTTTTTAAAAGACCATTCTTTTGAAGTGTTTGTAAACGTTTCTTGTTTATATGACCAAGACGACAATGCCAAAGATAGGTATCACTCAAGTCCAACTTGAGTTTCTTGGTGTTTGTTTGGTACAATGAACTATTTAAAGTATTTTCATGAACCAATTCATAAATACCATTAATTGGTATAGCTTTAAAATAGAACATACCATTTAAAGAAACATGAATATCATTTTCAATAAAAGATAATACATAATCATAATGTCTTAATTGTGATACAGAAATAATGTTCCTAGTCAAACTAGGAGCATACAAAACATTCTTCAAAATAACTTCCAAGCCACTTGGAAGTCTTAGGATGTAGTCCCCACGAGCTTCAACTAAGACTTTAGTTCCATTGCCCATGAAGAGGCTAACATCCCCTTTCTTGAAGTCCCTACTTCTTGTGAACCCCTGCAACAAATTGCAAATATGAGTTCCACATCCGGTATCCAATACCCATGTGTTTGAAGATGTAACATTAAGATCAATATGTATCATGTATATTGTACCTGAGGTCTGCCCAGCATCCCTCTTTGCTTTCAACTCTTGGAGATGGACAGGACAGTTCCTTGCCCAATGTCCTATCTCCCCACACTTGAAGCATGGGTCATTTGTAGCAACCTTTTGCTTCTTCTCTTGTGGTTTGGGTGGTACCCTTACCACCCCTTTCCCGTTTCCCCACACATGTCCCTTACCCTTGGCAACCTTTGCCTTGGGTGCGGGATGAGGCCTTTTGTTGTTCCCACCTTCATTGATGGTGAGAATGGGTAAAACCCTTTTACCCATGGCCGCCTCGGCCGTTTTGAGCATTGAGTGAAGTTCACCAATGCTTTTGTCCCATGCATTCATGTTGTAGTTCAACACGAATGTCTCGAACTTCTTGGTTAGGCCATTTAGGATCAAATCCGTGGCCAACTCCTTCGAGACGGGGCAATTTAGCCTCTCGAGGCGGTCAATATGACTTTTCATCTTAAGTACATAAGATGAAACCGATTGGTTGTCGTCCATACGACATGCATGGAGCGCTCGAACCGTTTCGAAACGCTCAACCCTTGCTTGCTGTTGGAACGTTTCCTTCAGCTGGGTTATCATGTCGTAAGCTCCGTGATGTTCATACTCCTTTTGGAGATCCGGAGTCATGCTCGCTAGCATGAGACAAGACACTTGGACGGAGTCCTCAGTGTATTTCAGCCAATCGTTAAAGGCCTCCTCATCATCCTCGTTAGGTTGATCGGGGATAGGGTCGTCTAAAACATATGATCTTCTCTCTTGCTTGAGAACAATTCTCAAGTTTCGATACCAATCAATAAAGTTGTTATGATTTAGACGTTCCTTTTGGAGGATCGCTCGTAGTGATTGGTTTGATGCGGACGAGTTATCGTGATTTTCATTATTGGTGGCCATCTACAAAATTTAACAAAGATCAATTTTAGTATTTTCGATATTGCTAATTTTAATATTTAATGCCTTTTAAGGTCTTTTCATATTAAAATCTAGAACCCAACATTACATTTAAATCGTGGTTAGGTGACCTTTATCCCACGTTTTAAATTAATAAGGTGGTCAACGTTTGACGATTGCAACCATTTGCAACTTCTAGAAATATGGGATCGACTTAAAACATCATATGTAAAGTCGGCATGTTAATCCCATCAACACCATTTGGAAACCACATCGTAGGTGATCCATTTGACATGATTTGCAAATCAAGACACCCTACTTACACCCACGTGTGAGTTTGCCAAAACAAGTGGTTAGGTGACCTTTATCCCACAAATAAGGCATTCTCACCTCAAGTCACAAGTTCCCTCAAAATGGTTAGGTGACCTTTATCCCACTAAGAGTTCCCAAGTGACTCAAGTGTTGTGTAAAAGGACGGTGTTGATCTTGTTTGGAAAAAAAGTTTTAGAGGTTTCAAAATACAAGTTTAGAAAACTCTATGTACTTGTATTTGCATGCTTTCAAATACAAGGTACCTTATGGTTCTTTGATTAAAACCTATTTTAATCCTTAAAATCATTAAATAATTTTAATAACCTTTTATTAACCTTTAAGAACCATCAATTTTCAGCTTGTTAAGTTTGTTAATTAGTTTGCTTTGAATATCCAAATATCAACCAAACAATCAAGACAACAAACAATCAACCAAGCATAAACATTAACAACCATATGAGCATATGTGCATAACCATAGCATCTAAAGTGGTCCACACTTGTTTGCCATCACAAGTGTGGTCCATAGGACATTCCTAAGGGTCACAAATATCATAAAGGTTCCAAGAGCCTCCCACTAGAAACCGCATCCAAATGCTCCATGTTTCTTGTGTCTTTGTGTCCATCTTTGGGTCTTGATCTTGTACTTCTTCCTTTTACAAAATTGTATCCTAATACATTTTTCTAGTAAAGGAAATGAACCTAATCTATTATTACATAACCAAATGAATGAATAATTACAACCCAAATGAATAAACACAAATATTACAACCAAATTGAATGAATAAAACAACCACTTGAATCATCCAAACAACACAAGGCCACAAGCTAGGTTATGCACTTTAACAACCAATGATTAAATCATCAAAATATATCATTAATCCCCATTTAAAACCTTCAAATTTCAGCCAACATAAACTGAAATTTTGGTTTTAAATATTGTCCAAACAATCAACATATCAACATACATATCTTTCAAGGTTTAATCACAAGCATGTGTGATGTAACCTTGAAAGTTGGGGATTTCAATAAGACATAATATTTCAGCCCAATAACAGCCTATAACATGTCTAATATCATCTTTTAAAACCAATTTCAAAAGATGAATCAAGCAAGCCATCCATATAACCGGCTCTTGATGCCATTGATGGGTTTGTAAGAACACAAAACATAGTTTAACCTTTTAAACTTTTCAGAAAACGCAGCGGAGGTATATGATTATAACAAGTTTATAATCTGAAATTTTCGTGTTCTAAGTGTGGTTTTAAGATGAAAACAAAACCCAAATCAATAGGATCTTAAATATATGAATAGACAAGCTATGAACAACCACTAATGTACATAAAATCACAGCCATATGAGGCTGTGAAATGCTACCTTTCTCCAGCAGAAAAATCGACTTAGAGGAGTGTTTTGGATGCTTGAATCGACCAAGAACTCAATGTAGAGATCCTCAAGAGCTTATACCCAAAGCCTTGTGAAGCAAACACAACTCTTGCTAGGGAGAGATCACCAAATCAAGACCAAAAACTCTTCAAAATGCTGCTGCCCAGTCGAGATCAAGAGGGAGAGTTTTAGAGGTTTTTGTCTTTCAAAAGTTGCATGTAATGTGTGTGGTCAATCTGATTTTTGAGTTCAAGACACAATTAAATGTGTGTTGGTTGTCAAAACAAGGTTGGTCCAATAGGATGAGAGGGGAGGGGCGGCCAAGAAGGGGTTTAAAACCCTTTTCCCTCTCAAAACTATCACACATTGAAATGTCATTTATACTAGACATACAATTAATTGTATGTACAAGATATATAAATGTAATTACATACTTATACAATTAACCATTTAATTTATAAGCTGTAATTTCTCACTTAATATTTGGTGTCATCTAACTAATTTAAACAACACATCAAATAATATTGTTGAACAAAATATCCTAATAAGTTGTTCCCACTTACATGCAACTTATTTAGAAAACCCATTTTCTAAATTGGTGTAAATATTTAATTGCATGATCACATCATCAATTAAATATTTAATTGGTGTTTGCCAAGCTTGTTGTTGGGTATAACCCGACTTGGATCATAACGTACTAACCACATCAATATTCTAAGTGTCTTGGGCACACAGAATCCAACACGAAATTAACTTATGGTTTTAAAAAGGAAGTAAAGTATGTTTTATTATAAAACTATAACTCACTCAGCAACGCTGACTTTTATGTGATTCCAGTTGGCAGATAATGGTTGCTGAGGATGGCACGGGGCGGCTACTCAGCTCTTTGGATCACAATCTTTTGTTTAATGTTTTTGCATTGTAATGCGAACGATGTTTTGAAATAACAATGTATTGTTTTGCAAAAGCTTCTATGATGAAATGGACTGTTGTTTTAATGTTTCCGCTGCAATGTTTATTTAAGTTAATGTAATTATATTTTATGTGCGATGAGGAACTAACTGTAAGCGTCCTGGGAACGGTGCCTTACAAGTTGGTATCAGAGCCAAAGTTTAAGTGAAACGGGTAAATTTTCAAAATAAACCTTAACTTAAACTAAAAATGGGATGGAAAGGGAATGTGATGCCAATCTGAGTAGCTGCGTGCCATCAGGTATTTTCGTAATGTTAACCGGTATTACATGCGCATGTTATGTGGTTTATGTGTTGTATGTAGATTCAGATACTGATGTAGTCAGGACAGGTAATGCTTGGGGTATGAAGAGTAAAGTAAGTGGCTTATCACAACTGGCCACTGTAATTAAGGACTTACTATACTTGATATAAACTGAGTTGTTCCCTTGAATGACCGTGTTGGTGTTTGAATCTTTCAGTGTGTGTGAGGATGGTCTTTGGTAGATCTTCAAAAGCTTCTCGTGGTGGAGTTTGTGGTGGACGTGGTACTGGACCACGAGTCATGAGAGGAAGACCCAGAGCTGAAGAGGTGGCTCATGAAGAGCCCGAGACCCCTCATCCTAAGGCTGGTGATGAGAGTGCGAATTTGAGGGCCTCAGTGAAAGAGGAAGTTGTAGAGGAGGTTCATCAAGTCATGCAGACGATCTTACCGTCTGTGGTGACTGAAGTAATTAAGGTCGTAAAGGAAGGAGAAAGAAAGGAGAGAAATAGGTTCTAGGGAGGACGGGAGCAACCAGAGCCTGAAACAGTTATCTCTGACAATGAAGAAGAGGAAGAAGAAGAGCCTGCGCCGGAGGCGGCACGAGTCTGTAATTATGGGGCGTTTCAGCGATGCAAGCCCCCTACTTTTGATGGTAATGGCACTGCAGCTGCTGCTCACCGGTAGGTGAGAGAAATGGAAGCTGTTTTGAACATCAGCGAATGCCGGGAGGATCAGAAAGTAAAGTTTGTTGCCCACTCTTTTATGGACTCGGCTCTGTGTTGGTGGGATAATATAGTCCAAGCTGAGGGTAGTCGAGCTATCGGAAGGTTGAGATAGTCAGAGTTGCAGAGGCTGGTGATTGAGGAGTTCTGTCCTCACCGTGAGATGGATAAAGTTGAGAGGGAGGTCCTACAGCTGGAGGCGGGAACGATGACACATCAGCAATACACCACCAAGTTTAATGAAATGGCACGGCTAGTGCCTGATCAGGTGACACCTCTATCACGAAAGATCATGAGGTATATTCAGGGCTTGCCAGCGAACATCCGCAGGCACATGATCGTTGCCCGACCAAGCATGTTTAGGTCGGCAGTGGATTTGGCGGGGAGGTTGTACGATGAAAGGACAGTGGTGATGGCGGAGGTGAGTAGGAAGGATGATGGAGACCGGAACTAGAGTGGGAAGAGGACTGGAAGGGGTGGTGTCCCGACGAATAATAAGCACGCACGGGGGGATGACTGCAGTGTGGTCACACCTGGTGCGGGGTCGAATAGATGTGTTAAATGCGGGATGGAGCATTCGGGAGAATGCAAAAGGGACCGAATGCTTGCTTCAAGTGTGGGAATCCTGGTCATGTGGCTAGAGAATGTGGGGTTGTGAGGTGTTACAATTATGGAGAAATTTGCCACATGAGCAAGGACTGTAAAAAGCCAAGGGCGGAAAGTTCGGGAGTGAAGAAGACCGGAAGAGGAGGCTAGGACGGACCCCGATGTTCTGTCATGTACGTTTCTAGTAAATCAACCTTTAGCCTTTGTGTCGTTTGATTCTAGCGCTAGTAAAAGTTTTATTCCTGCTACTATCTGTGCTATAACGCCTGTTAGTAATAAGAATATAGATACACCCTTCGATTTGGTTCTCGGGGGGATTGGTTAGCGGACTTCGAGGCGAACATTGTGTGTCGCAAAAAGATGATACGGTTGAAAGCGACTGACGGGGTCACGGTGACGGTTTAAGGTGATCGAGGCTACTACTGAGAAGCTCAGAGGATCAAAGCCTTTATAAAGGTAGCCAAAGATAGACACAAGTCGTATGCCGATAAGAGACGTAGACCGATCGAGTTCCACGTGGGCGAAAGAGTTATGTTGAAAGTCTCACCTTGGAAAAGTATTATTCGGTTCAGAAAGCGGGGCAAACTGAGTTCGAGATACATAGGGCCTTTCCGAATCATTGCTTGAGTAGGAGAGGTGGTCTATAGATTGGAGTTACCAGATGAGCTAAGTGGGATTCACCCGCCATTCCACGTATCTCATCTGAGGAAATGTTTGGCGGACGAGGTTATGATTGTTCCACTGGATGATATCGAGGTAGATGAACGGCTCAATTATGTGGAGCAACCAGTGGCAATCATCGATCGAAAATAGAAGAGGCTGAGGAATAAAGTGGTTCCACTTGTGCGTGTACAGTGGAAGCACAGAAAGGGATCCGAGCCTACGTGGGAGACTGAAGAAGAGATGAGACAGCATTACCCAGGTTTTTATTCGAGGAATAACAGGTTTCGAGGACGAAACCTAAATAAGGGGGTTGGACTTGTAACACCCGGAAATTTTCTTTGAAGCCGATGAAAGAAGAAAAGGAAATAAAGTCCAAAGTCGAGGGACCAAACTTGCCAAAACGGGAGAAGGTTGGATGAGTGGGGGTATAAAAGGGGGAAGGCATCCCACACCCTCCCCCACACTCACCATTACAGCTATAGAGAAGAGAAAAGGAGAAAAACAAGGGGAAAAGGTTTGGTTCTTGTGGATTCGAGCGTGAAAGTTGAAGTGTAGTGGGTTAGATCGAAGCTCTACTCGACGGGGTTGTTTGTGTGAGTTCTAGGACCCCTTTTTTATACACTTTTGAACGATTTTGGGGCTGGAACACATCTAAAACCCGTTTTTGAAAAGTTGGGTGTTGAACCCTTTTGTGTATGCGTGTGGGGTTTGATTTCGAGCTTGTGTGTGCTTGAATGATGTTGTGGTAGGTGTTTCTAAGGTTTAGGATGGTTGATTAGGGCCTAGAACGAGTTTGGGAGAGCTTGGAGGCCGAAAAGGGCAGTTTGCGTTCGGGATGAACTACATTCTGCATCAGCTAGGGCTAGGCGACCGAATGGGGTGCTACTGGAGGCCGTACGGCCAAATGGCATGTGACTGAGGTCCATGCGCATGATTTTCATGCGACGGAGGTCCATACGCATGGAAGTCATGCGACTAAAGTTCATGTGCCTGTAAGGCATGCGATTGAAGGTTATGCGACTGAGGTCCATGCGCCTGGAGGCCATGCGACTGAGGTTCATTCGCATGAAGGGTATGCGATTGAAGCCCATGCACCTGAAGTCATGCGACAGAAGACCATGCGCATAGAAGCTATGACTGAGAGTCCATACGCATAGGTGTCCATTCGCCCATAGGTCCATTCGCATAGGGTCCATTCGCCTTATGTCCATTCGCCCAAGTGTTCAGTCGCCTGGGAGGCCATGCGACTGGAGGGTGTCGATATGCCCAAGTGGGGCTCATACGCCCGAAAGAACAATGGTTTGTTTTATGACTTTCGAGGGAAAGTGCATATGTGGGTTTTGACATGGGAGTTTCCCGGGGGTTTATGTAAGTTGACTTTTGAGGACATAGAGGTTATGTTGGGCATAGATGATGTTGAGGATGTATGATGTTGTATGATTATGCATGATGTATGTTATGTATGTATGATGATGCCCTGTATGATGATGTTGACTGTGTATGTTGATGTTCCTTATTATGATGTATGTTTATCTTTCTCGTGGCTTTACGTGTTATGTTAATGAATGAAATGAAAGTATTATGTAACGTAAAGTGGAAGATAACGAAAAGAGGAACATGATGAATGAATGCATGAAAGAAAGAATGAATGAGAGTAAGAATGGCTTGCAAGTAAAAGAAGGGAGACTCACAACTCATTGAGAGTTGTTAGCTCAACTGTGTGTGTATTTACAGTGTGCGATCTTGGCTAAATCATAAGGGACTATAGACACAGTAAGAGTTCAGTCTTGGTGACTGCTCCGATACGTGCGATGTGGTATTCACTGGTGTGCTATGTAGCGTGCGATTTTGGCTAACTCATGTAGGTTCATAGACACCGTAGGGGGTTTAGTTTTGGTAATTGCCCCGATACGTGAGATGTGGTATTCACTGTGTGCTATGTAGCGTGGGATTTTGGCTAACCCATGAGGCAGCGTGCGATTTTGGCTAAACCCCTAAAAGTTTACACACACAGGGGGAGTCTGTCCTAGTGACAACTCCATTGGTGCGATTTGTGCGATATGTACGATGGGTACGAAGATACGAAGGTGCGAAATGTGCGAGCATGCGATATGTGTGATATGAACGAATGTAAGAAAAGAAGTTATGAACAAAATGAAGCGAACGATAAAGTACCGTGCGATGATTAATAAATGGAAGAATGTAGCAAAAGTAATGGAAGATAATAATTATATTATCTGTACGTATGTATGTTGTGTGATCGCGTACGAAATTAACGGATGGTTTTAAAAAGGAAGTAAAGTATGTTTCATTATAAAACTAGAACTCACTCAGCAACGCTGACTTTTATGTGTTTCCAGTTGGCAGGTAATGGTTGCTGAGGATGGCACGGGGCGGCTACTCAGCTCTTTTGGATGACATTCTTTTGTTTAATGTTTATGCACTGTAATGCGAATGAACGATGTTTTGAAATAACGTTGTATTGTTTTGAAAAAGCTTTTATGATGAAATGGACTGTTGTTTTAATGTTTCCGCTGCAGCGTTTATTTAAGTTAATGTAATTATATATTTTATGTGCGATGAGGAACCAACTGTAAGCATCCCGGGAACGGAGCCTTACGTCTTCCGAAGCTTATAATCAACTTAAGTACTCTGTATGTTTTCAAAGAAGAAGTTTCTTCTGAAAACAATTTAACTTTGGAAGTATTTATTCTTCTTAAAATAAAAATCTCTGAGCGTAAATTCTCTTCCGAAGCAAAATTCTCAAAAACCTTTGAAATATCTTCCGAAGCCAATTTGCCTTCGGAAGCTTTTTAGAACTTCCGAAGCAAATAACCTCGGAAGATGTCTCAACATCCAAGAAAACTACTTTTGAGCCAAAGTAAACTACTTTTCAGAGGCGGGACCGACATTCGGATTTCAAAGTTTATCCTTTTTCATTAACTTTGTCTCAAATCCTTTTCACATAAATACCCAACGGTTCCCCCCCTCTTTCACTATCTTCCTCAATTACACTATTCCTTAAACCTAAATTATCCCAAACCACATTTGTTCTTCATCTTTCTTCATCTTTAAGCTTCTAAAATGGCCAACCCAGATTTCTCCATGCAGCTTCACAGGCAACACAACCAGGTTGCTCTGTTAAGCTCTGAGAAAGATGAAAGTTTCTCAAAGACTTGCCGTTTCTTAGCTCTATCACACTACTTCACCTCCCTCACCATTGATCCTACTCTCTATAAGGATCATCTGCTTGAATTTTGGAAGACCTGCCAAGAGGTCATTATGGATGGGGAGAAGGCACTGTCTGCCATAGTGGAAGGGAGGACAATCTTCATCAATCCGGCCATCATCAACACTCACTTACAGCTAGATGATGAAGAAGGTGAGTTGTCCTTCCCAAAAGAAGCTGTAAATCATTCCTTTGAGCAGATGGGCTATGAGGGAGATTTCTCTGTAAATACCTACAGGAAAGGAAAGGTCTCATCCCAGTGGAAATACCTGCTTCATGTGGTTATCCACAGCTTGTCAAACAAGCATGGAGGGTGGGACCAGATTCCTGAGGATCTCTCCTTCATAGTACATGGAATGATTCAAGGGGTCAAGTTCAGGTACTCTTAGTTTGTTTATACACATTCTCAACTGTGAACTGGGCTCACAGTTGAGGGAAAATTATAATATTCTTAAATTGAGACAGATGAAGCCCGGCATCTTTAAAATTCTAAAGAAGCCAACTATAGGCTTCTCAGGGGTAGAAACAGCCATTGTCTCAAAAATGTTAGAGCTCATTACTCAAGGTGACAACCTAGCAACACAAGCTAGTGTTGAACCCACACCTTCTACCTCCCAACCACCAAAAATGGCACAAGTCACCTTCACCTACCAAAGAAAATCCAAACAAACCCCTGCTCAAACTATTGAGTCTGTGTAGGCCCCCATATACTCACCCATACAAGAGGAAGTGGACACTAGAGCTCCCACTTTCCCTGAGGAGCAAAACACTCCCATCTCTTCAACAATCGGGGATGAGGTTCCTCATGCTCACCCTGATGAGCTCATGAACCAAACTGCCTTAAGCTCTTACTCTGAGTCTCAACACTCAAGTGAACAACCTTCAGGGGACAGTTACCATCCCCAGCCTTTAGACTTAAATCAACCCGTTCCCAACCTCTCATTTTATACTGATGAAGACTTAGCTTTCAGTGGGTACCATGAGTCTCTCTGCTCTTCTCCTACTCAAAGAGAGATGAGTACTCCTGAGTCTCCTTTGTCTAGCCCACATCAGTCACCCATCACTGAGGTGGATACTCCTGAACTTGTTCAGGATATCCATATGGAAAAGGCTCTCACTTCTACAAGTGATTACATCATTAAGACCTCAACCATGGCAACTCAGCCCATTGACACCTCAACTGAGGATGTCAATGTGCAGAGGAAATCCAGCTGCCAAGAACCTGAGGCTGGTGGTGAGAGAGAGGACTTTGGTCCAATCATCTCATCCCCCAATGATTCTTCTGATGAAGATGAGAGGAATCTTAGACTAATGGTGCAAAAACTGTCAAAAACATGCTTCTATTTAGTCTCTAAGGTTAGTCACGTTGAATCTTAGGTGACTACCCTGCATAATAGGGTCAATGATAAGCAACTTGAGATATCTTATATCAGGGAAAAACTAGCTGGGAGACCTTTAAGAGGAGCTCAACCAGGAACACAAGAACTTGTGAATGTAATTGACCTAACCTCTAGCTCACCTATGCAAGAGGGTGATGCTACCAAGAAGAGGGAGAAAGTTATTACAGTCACAGAACCTGGGAGTTCTTCATGGAGTATGGACATTGAGGATTCACCATCCTCACTTTCAACTATGCATACTCAGCAACTTCCTCAAGTTCATATTAATGTGGACATTATAGACTCTGTCATTAGGAGTCTCTTTGAGGAAGGCGTTCCAAGGGCTGTGTCATCTCCACCTCAAGGAACTTCAAACTACATTATTGGGTGGAGGTATGATGCTGACATAAGAGCCCTCATTCTTCACAGAGTTCAAGGGCAGCAAGAAGTATTCAATTTTCAGACCTTGAATTACTATGAAGGTCTTGACCTGAGCAACATGCCACTTGTCAACCCAAGTCAATCAAGACAAGCTGACAGGTTAGCACTCATGATTCAAGATAGAATTATAGAATAGTTTAGCCTTAGAAGGAGAGAAAGGGAATCAAGTAATGTCATTGGTCAACTGGATGCTGAGGCAGACCCTGAGATTAGCTTCAAAGGAAAAACATGGGCTGAAGGGCCAATGATAGAGCCTGAGAGCCTTGTCACACCAATAATTGCTTCAAAAATTCATTCCCTCAGTGAAACACCAGCTGGTGAAGGTGTCTCACAACCTCTCTCTGGCCAGAGCTTGGATGCTACACCAAGCAATAAAGGCCAAAGCTCTCTCCACCTTGAGTCACAAAGGTCTGTGGGTGACAAAGGGAAAAGGATTCTAACTCTTGAGGAGATTAAGGAGGAGGAGAGAGAGAGGAAGAGGAAGCTAAGGGGAGAAAGTTCCTCTAGGTCGTCAAGCTTTATGCAAGCAGCAATCAGGGCTGCCCCCAGACCAAACACTGAAGAGGATGAGTTGAGGGCAGTCAGGATTACTTACCTGCAGACCAAGAACTATGACATAGATGAGATTATATTTCTCCCCTTAGAGCAATTAAATGAACTGGCTGACATGGAAGTGTCAAGAGAGATGAAGGAAGCAGAGGATGCATGGTTACTTCTCCAATTCAAAGAGGAGAAGAGACAGAAAAGGTTATACAAGCATGCTCCAACTCTCTCCCTAGTTCAGGAAAGCCCTGTGCAAGAGGATGTGGCACCTACACAGAACCTCAGGTAGACAAGGAAATATATAGGCAAAACATGATCAACTACCTGAGTGCCACAGGTCTCTACCAGGCATCTGCACTTCTTCCCTTGTCCTTTGAGTACATTGAGTTTGAGTATCTCAAACAGCTTGAACTTCAAGTGCTCAAAGAACAAAAGGCAACAAAGAAAAAGATGAGGGAAGATGTTGCAAAGTCAAGAGCCATCATCCAAAAGAGTATGAAGAAGTCTGCTGACAGACAAAGGATGATGAGCTTCTTGAAGCTGTATGGATTCTCCGGAAGAAGACTTAGCCCTATGTCTCTATCCAAAATGGATGAGCATATCAGGGTAATCAAGTAGAAGATTGAGAGTGGAGAGCTGATTGACTTATACTCTCCCCCAAGTCTAATCCCACCTGAAGTGGAGGTTAATGTTGAACAACCTAAGACAACACAACCTGGACCTCCTGCTGAGTCTCAGCAAGCTTCATCTTCTAATCCACAGCAGGGTCAAACTCCCTCTCCTTCTTAACCTGGATGATCAACAAGGTGCTGCAGACCAGTCTTCTCATTTGAAGTCTTCTATGAGGAAGTAGAGGATGGCTTCCAAACCAAAGTCAAAGAAGAAGAAGTCTGAATCATCCACCTCTACACCTCAAGCTGAGTCAGATCAACCTGAGGAAGTGCATGAAGAAGCAGCCCAATCAACTCCAATTCAAGTGGCTCCTCTTGCAGCTGAGAGACCCATCTTATCGTGGACCTTCACTACTAATCCAGAGACATGGCTGTGATCAGAGATCAAGGTGTTGAGAATGTCTATACATGGCAAGACATAAACTTACCTCTGCATGATCTCTTTAAGAGGAGAAGATTTTATGAGAGTTTGAGTGATCCTGACCATCTGATGAAGAAGGGTATGGTCATCATCGTCCTGAAGAATACAAACATCTGAAGATCATCTAAATGTTTTGCTAGCATCAGCCTAGGGAGAGTTTGTGAGGATTCCTATAAGTCTGATGCAGCCAAACCATCCAAAGTCTCTCTGCATGCATGCACAAAAGAATAGAAGTAGAAATGCTTCGGAAGTTTTACACCATGCACTAGAAATACTCTAAGTGAAAAATCTTCCGAAGCCAAGACCAACATCTTCCGAAGCCAAAAGTGAAGTCTTTCGAAGGTTCAAAGACAAAGTCTTCCGTAGCCAAAGAGTTATGACAGATTTATTCTGAAGACTTTTAGAGATATGCCTTTATCTGATGTACTTTACCATAAAGCTGGACCACCTTTCCGCTGCTACTCTGTAAAGTCACCAACATACATGAGTTGGTGAAAAGGTTCATGCTTTTGGTAACTGTACACTAAGGTCTTGAGTCTGTGCTTTCTACTTTATGTACTTTTATCCTTTTTGTAATAGATTAGGATGTGAGCTATGGCATGTCATAGTCACTAGTTTAAAGGCATATCTGCCTTTTGACTCTACATTTGATTCTGTAGTTGTCTAGTCAATTGTATCCAGTTGGCCTTCAAAGTATGGTCGGCTGTAGGATGTAGAATAAAGTATCTCAAGTACTTGTAACTTTCGATCGTATGTTTTATAACATTTGTAATAGAACTGAGAAGCAATATACATCATTCTTGAAAACCAATACTTGTGTTGTTTGCAATCTTGTTTTTTCTCATATTTACTTGTGTTCTTAGCATCTTTCATTAACAAGTTAACCAGTTCCCTATTTGATCTGTTAAGTGTTCTAAGCAACTCCCCTCATTGTGTTGTTGTTTTGTAAGTGCATACCCTTCACCGGTTCTGCATTTGGTATCAGAGCATTTTAGGCTCTTGATATAAGATCTCACCATCTTATGATCCCTCAGAGAGAACCGTTTCAGGCTCCAGTTGCTCCCGTCCCACCGAGGACCTGTTTCTCTCCTTTCTTTCTCCTTTCTTTACAGCCTTGATAACTTCGGTCACCACAGACGGTAAGATCGTCTGCATGACTTGATGCACCTCTTCAACAACAGCCTCCTTTATCAAGGCCCTAAGTTAGCACTCTCATCCCCAGCCTCTGGATGAGGGGTCTCAGGTACTTCAGGAACCACCTTTTCGACTCTAGGCCTTCCCCTTTTGGGTCGCGGTTCAGCACGAGGCCCACCACGATCTCCACCCCTCGAAGCTTTTTAAGATCTACCACCGGCCATTCTCTAACACACTGAAAGATTCAAACACCAACACGGTCATTTAAGGAAACAGCTTAGTTTATGTCAAGTATAGTAAGTCCCTAATTATAGTGGCCAGTTGTGATTAGCCACTTACTTTACTCTTCATACCCCGAGCATTACCTATCCTGACTACATCAGTATCTAAATCTACATACAACACATAAACCACATAACATGCGCACGTAATACCGGTTAAGATTACGAAAATACCTGATGGCACGCTGCTACTCAGATTGGCATCCCTTCTCTTTCCGTCCCATTCTCAGTTTAAGTTAAGGTTTATTTTGAAAATTTACCCATTTCACTTAAACTTTGGCTCTGATACCAACTTGTAAGGCCCCGTTCCCAGGACGCTTACAGCTGGTCAATCATCGCACATAAAAGAGATATTTTCATCATCTTACATAAAAACGTTGCAGCGGAAACATTTAAACAAAATCTTCCATTTCATAATAAAGGCTTTTGCAAAATAATACATTGTTATCAAGTTACAAAATACATGTTGCATTACATCACAAACGAATTATAAAAATGGATGCCATCCAAAAGAGCTGAGTAGCCGCCCTTTGCCATCCTCAGCAATCATTTCCTGCCAACTGGAAACACATAAAAGTCAGCAATGCTAAGTGAGTTTTGGTTTTATAATAAAACATACTTCTCTTTCGTTAAAACGTACTTTACTTTCATGCGATCATACATCATACGTACACATAGATAATATCATTATTATCTTCATCATTCATTCATTAACTTCCATTCGTTCATACGTTCTTACTTCCATTCATTCGTTCATCATTACATCTTTTCTTTCCATCAAAACCATGAACTTTACCCTTCAGTTTCCTGGTACAGGGCCTAAGCCTATCATAGACCTTCCATTACGGTGCATAGCACCTCTAGCCTCAGTACCTAAGATAAAGTTCAGGTGTACTATTGTCATGTGCTATGCCTTTCCGTGTCATGGTACTGGGCCTAAGCCTATCATAGACCTTCCATTACGGTGCACAACACCTCCTGGCCATAGTACCTAAGGCAAGCAACAATTGTTCCATACAAAAGATCAATCACAAAGAAAGATCCCGATGTGCATCCTCCCGGGGTAGCGAACCCACACACCGTTGGGCTAACACCTTACAAGGGGCGTGTCCCGACATACAATGCTTGTAGGACATTTATTACATTCATCATTTATTAATGCATGCATTCATCATGTTCCTCTTTTCATTATCTTCCAATTTACGTTACATAATACTTTCATTTCATTCATCAACATTCATCGTAAAGCCAAGGGAAAATAATCATACAATAAAAAGGAACATCATCATACACAATCATCATCATTATACAGGGCAACATCATACATACATAACATACATCATGCATAATCATGCAACGTCATCACTATCATGCCCAACATAACCTCTAAGGCCTCAACAGTCATCTTACTTGAACTTACAGGAACCTTCCATGTAAAATCTTACATCTGCACTTTCCCCCGAAAGTCAGTCAATAACCTACTTTCTCCTCGGGTACACAAGCCCTACTTGGGCATATGGGCACCCTTCAGTCGCATGGCCTCCCAGGCGACTGAACATCATGCGAATGGACCAATGCGGATGAACACCTATGCGAATAAACATCAAGCGAATAGACTCTATGCAAATGGATCTATGCGGATGGACCTATGCATATGGACTCTTAGTCGCATGACCTTCATGCGTATGGCCTTCAGTCGCATGACCTTCATGCGTATGGCCTTCGGTCGCATGACTTCAGGCGCATGGGCTTCAGTCGCATACCCTTCGTACGAATGGACCTCAATCGCATGGCCTCCAGCCGCATGGACCTCAGTCGCATAACCTTCAATCACATACCTTAATAGAACATGAACTTCAGTCGTATGACTTCCATGCGTATGGACCTCAGTCGCATGGCAATCGTTCGCCGTGGACCTCAGTCGCACGCCAGTCGGCCGTATGGCCTCCAATCGCAACCCATTCGGTCGCCTAGCCTTAGCTGATGCAGAATACAGCTCACTCCCGAACCCAATCTGCCATTTTCGGCCTCCAAGCTCTCATAAACCCATTCTAAGTCCAAATGAACCATCCTAAACCTTAGGAATGCATACCACAACACCATTCAAGCACACACATGCCTGAAATCAAACCCCAAACGAACCACACATAACACATACACACGGGTTCAACACACACACATATTCAAAAACGGGTTTTCTATGTGTTCCAGCCCCAAAATAGATTGAAAACATGTAAAATAGAGGTCCTAGAACTCACATAAACGACCACAACGAGAAGAGCTTCGAATCAACACGCTACACTTCAACTTTCACGCCTGAAATCACGAAAACCCCGAAAACCCTTTTTCTCCCTTTCCTCCTTCTCTCCTCTCTTATTTGCTGAATTTTGTGGGTGTGGGGAGAGTGAGGGCTTCCCTCTCCCCTCAAATACTCTCCCACAACCCAACTTTCTCTCGTTGGCGGGTTTGGTCCCCCCGACTTTGGACTTTATTTCTTTTTCTTCATTCGTCGGTTCAAAATAAATAACCGGGTGTTACAAGTCCACCCCCCTAAAATAGGTTTCGTCCCCGAAACCTCTTATTCCTCAAACAAACGTGGGTAATGATGCCTTATTTCTTCTTCAGTCTCCCACGTTAACTCGGATCCCTTCTTGTGCTTCCACTGTACACGCAGAAGAGGAACCACTTTATTTCTCAGCCTCTACTCTTTTGGATCGATGATTGCCACTGGTTGCTCCACATAATTGAGCCGTTCGTGTACTTCGATATCCTCTAGTGGAACAATCATATCTTCATCTGCCAAGCACTTCCTTAGATGAGATACGTGGAATGTCGGGTGAATTCCACTTAACTCATCTGGTAACTCCAATCTATAGGCCACCTCTCCTACTCAAGCAACGATTTGGAAAGGGCCTATGTACCTCGGGCTCAACTTGTCCCGCTTTCGGAAATGAAAGATACCCTTCCAAGGTGAGACCTTCAACATGACCCGATCACCCACCTGGAACTCAATCGGGCTGTGTTGATTATCAGCATACGACTTCTGTCTATCTTTGGCTGCCTTCATGAAGGCTTTGATCATTTCAAGCTTCTCAGTCGTAGCCTCGATCACCTTGACGCTCCCTAACTCTTTATGACCAATATCACCCCCACAGACGGGTGTTTTGCATCTATTACCGTATAGCATCCCATAAGGGGGCATACCAATGCTGGCATGATAACTGTTGTTGTATAAGAATTCAGCTAACGGTAAGTGGTCATTCCAACTTCCCCCAAAATCAATAACACACACTCGAAGCATGTCCTCCAATGTCTAAATGGTCCTCTCGGACTGACCATCAGTCTGGGGATGATAAGCCGTGCTAATATGTAACCTCGTCCCCATAGCATCATGGAATTTCTTCCAAAATTTGGATGTAAATTGGGTGTCGCGACAGACACAATAGACACTGGCACACCATGACGAGTTACAATTTCCTTGATTAACAAATCAGCCAACCTCTCAGATGAATATGTCTCGCGGATCGGTAGAAAGTGAGCACTCTTCATCAAGCGGTCAACAATCACCCATATAGCATCATACCCTTTCGGGGTACGCGGCAGCTTCGTAATGAAATCCATGGTGATGTGCTCCCACTTCCATTCCGGTATATCAAAAGGTTGGATCTTCCCATACGGCTTCTGATGCTCGGCCTTTACCTGTAGACAAGTGAGGCATTTACTCACATACTCCACCACGTCGCCTTTCATACCCGGCCACCAATAATCTTTCTTTATATCTTGGTACATATTTGTGGCACCGGGGATGAATAGAGTATCAAGTCTTGTGAGCTTCATCCATAATCTTCACCCGTAGATCCCCAAAACGAGGAATCCACATTCGTCCAAATCGGAGCGGGCCTCTCTTTTCGGAGGTCATTATCAACTGGTATGCTTTCACCCAAATCGGAGCGGGCCTCTCTTTTCGGCTAAGGGCATCCACCACCACATTGGCTTTGCCCGGATGGTAGTGGATCTCGCAATCATAATCCTTTATAAGCTCCAACCATCGTCTCTGCCTCATGTTCAAATCTTTCTGCTCAAAGAAGTACTTCAAGATCTTGTGGTCAGTGAAGATGGTGCACTTCGTCCCGTAAAGATAGTGCCTCCAAATCTTTAACGCAAAGACCACGGCTGCTAGCTCCAAGTCATGAGTAGGATAATTGACCTCATGAACCTTCAACTGTTGGAATGCATAGGCTATAACCTTCCCTCTCTGCATTAACACGCATCCCAACCCCGAGTAGGAAGCATCAGAATAGACCACCAGATCTTCACTTCCACCGGGTAATGACAGAACAGGAGCTTGAGTCAATCTCGCCTTCAGTTCCTCGAACGCCTTCTCTTGAGCCTGACCCCATACAAACTTCACATCTTTCCGGGTCAACTTAATTAGTGGAGAGGCGATCTTAGAGAAGTCTTGAATGAATCTTCTGTAGTAGCCCGCCAAACCCAAGAAGCTACGAATCTCGGATGACGTCTTTGGTGACTTCCATTGCATCACCGCCTCCACCTTTGCCGGGTCCACCATAATCCCGTCAGGATTCACCACATGACCTAAGAATTGCACTTCGCGCAACCAAAATGCACACTTGGAGAACTTGGCATACAGGTTCTCATTTCTCAACGTCTCCAAAACCTCCCGAATGTGATCGGCGTGCTTGATTTCGCTCTTTGAATAAATCAAAATATCATCAATAAACACAATCACTGATATATCCAACATCGGCCGACACACTCGGTTAATCAGATCTATAAAAGCAGCTGGCGCATTGGTCAAACCAAAAGACATGACAAGAAACTCGTAGTAACCATAACGCGTGCGGAAAGCTGTTTTAGGAATTTCCTGCTCCTTCACCTTCAACTGATGGTAGACCGATCGAAGATCTATCCTCGAGAATCAACTGGCGCCCTGGAGCTGATCAAACAAATCATCAATTCTCGATAAGGGGTATCGGTTCTTTATCGTCAACTTATTCAGCTCACGGTAGTCAATACACATCCTCATACTACCGTCTTTCTTCTTCACAAACATGACCGGAGCACCCCAAGGAGAGATACTCGGTCTAATGAACCCCTTATCAAGCAGCTCTTGCAACTGTCCATCAACTCCTTCATCTTTGTAGGAGCCAACCGATACGGCGCCTTAGCAACACGGTGGGCACCCGGTAACAAATCAATTTGAAACTCGATCTAACGGTCAGGTGGCACTCCTGGTAAGTCTTCGGGAAACACGTCTAGAAAGTCACACACAACCAGTACATCGGATAGTTGTGGTGTTGGCGTATCCACATCCTTTGCATAGGCCAAGTAGGAACTACATCCACGCCTCATACACTTTCCCTCCACCGCCATCAAAATTACTTTCGGAATCGTCGTGACCCGATCACCATAAACCGTCACCGAACTCCCGTCAGCGCTGTCAACCGAATGATCTTCTTGCGACACACGATGTTCGCCTCGTAGTCCGCTAACCAATAGTAAGGATTCATATAAGTCTGATGCAGCCAAAACATCCAAAGTCTCTCTGCAAGCATGCACTAAAGAACTGAAGTAGAAATGCTTTGGAAGTTTTACACCATGCTCTAGAAATATTCTAAATGTAAATCTTCCGAAGCCAAGACCAATATCTTCTGAAGCCAAAAGTGAAGTCTTCCGAAGCTTCAAAGACAAAGTCTTCCAAAGCCAAAGAGTGAAAACAGATTTCTTCCGAAGACTTTTAGAGATATGCCTTTATCTGATGTACTTTACCATAAAGCTGGACCACCTTTCCGCTGCAAGTCTGATAAAGTCAACAACTTACAATTGAGTTTGTGAAAGGTCCATGCTTTTGGTAACTGTACATTGAGGTCTTGAGTCCATGCTTTCTACTTTATGTACTTTTATCCTTTTTGTAATATATTAGGATGTGAGCTATGGCATGTCATAATCACTTGTCAAAAGGCAAATCTACCTTTTGACTCTACAATTGATTTTGTAGTTGTCTAGTCAATTGTATCCAGCTGGCTTTCAAGTATGGCCGGCTGTAGGATGTAGTATAAGTATTCCATGTTCTTGTATCTTTCTTTCATGCTTTGTAACACTTGTAATAGAACTTGAGAAAGCAATATAGTGCATCCTTGAAAACCAATCACTTGTGTTCTCTTGTTCTGTCTCTTACTTATTACTTGTGTTCTTAGTATCATACTTGTGGTTAATCCAATTTACTGTTTGATTAAGTTTGGTTAATCTCCTCTTTGTGTTGTTGTGTTGTAAGTGACCACCCTTCACCGGTCCTGCAATTGGTAAAGAGCATTTCAGGCTCTTGATATAAGATCTCACAATCTTAAGATCCCTCACACACACAAATACTAAACTTTTCAAATAGCAGCCATTTCCAAGACTGATATGGAAACTGGAACCATGAACAAGTCCCCACTGATCACTCTTGATGATTTTGATACCTGGTGCCTGAGAATGGAAGGTTTTAATAGGTCTCTAGACTCAAGAATATGGGAGTCTGTTGAAAATGGACATTTCATACCCATCACTCCTTCTGCTACGGGTGTTGGTATGATCTCCTAAAGATGTGGCTAACTACTCTAATGAAGATAGGAAGAGAGTAGAGATTGATAGAAAAGCCATGCCTGCTCTTCAAACTGCCCTTCCAAACTCTATGTACAGAGGTTTCAAGAAATGCAAAACAGCTAAACAGTTGTGGGATGCACTAAAACTGATGTATGAAGGCTCCTCTGAAGCCAAGGAGAACAAGAAGGATCTCCTGAAGCAGCAGTTTGAAAACTTCACCTTCAAAACAGGTGAAACCATGACTCAGCAATACTTCAGGTATGTTGAGATAGTGGATACCCTTGTGGATGGAGGAGTTCCTCTTGAGAACATAGACATTGTAAGGAAGTTTATGTCCTCACTTCCTAGGCAATGGATACACTACTATGTGGTGATCAAGAGGACTGACAATCTCAAAACTCTTACTCTGACAGAGTTATATGGGATTCTCAGTGGCTACCAGATGGAGATGAACATGCAAGGTTCATCTGGCAACTCCAACAATCAATTGGGTTCAGCCCTGCACGTGGTTGAAAGGGATAGCATAGAACCCCAACATCATCTCATATGCTACCCTGACAATTCACCAAAGGGTCCTTTCATCACCTTCCCAGAGACACCCAGGGAGAACTACACTTAAGGAAGCCGATTCCAAGAGACAAGCTCTTCTCATGCTTTTGTGTCTTCTGATGAAAGCTGTGGCAACTCTCTTTTCACTCTTGAAGACCTGGACTGTATTCATCTATATGATATGGAATACATGGAAATTGTCTAGCAGATGGCTCTTCTCACTCACAGAGCCAAGAAGTTCTACAAGAGAACTGGAAGGAAGTTTCCAAGCAATGAACCAGTGGAAAGTTTGGCCTGCACAAAATCAAAGTCAAGTGTTACAACTGTAACTTGATGGGCCACTTTTCCAGAGAGTGTAAGGCACCTAGAACAAATGGTGGCCAAACACAGTCCATACCCAACTACATTGACAAAGCTTCCCATAATGAGAAGCAAAAGCAGCAGGTTGCTGTTGCTGTTAAAGAATGAGGCTTTGACTAGAGCTTTCAGGTAGAAGATGCTTCTCCAAACCAAACACTAATGGCAGATCATGATGAAGCCAAGGTATTGGAACATCTCTGTACTCCTGAATGCATTGCTAAAGTTAATAGATACAGGTCCTATAACTTGGAGATGAGATATGATCTTGAGTCCTTAAACATTTTAAAATCTGGTTTTAGAAAGTCTGAAAATGATTAAAAACTGAATATAGAGGACTTAGAGAAAACCATTTCAGTTCTAAAACATGAGCATATAGATTTTAGGACTCAAATCAAAGATCTCATAACCAAGCTGACTGAGTGCCAGGCTGAACTTGTGATCAGCAAAGCCAGGGCAGAAAAGAGTGTTCTTGAAGAAGAGACCTTCAAGAACATGATATCCTCATCCCTGCACAACAAGGTGTGTTATCAAAACAGGCAGGGACTGGGATCCAATGAGATAGCTCCTCCACAGATAATCTTGTCTGTAAGATCTCCTAGGTGTGTAACTTGTGAAGATGTGCTTCCTCTCATAAATACTTTCAGTGAAGAGGATGAAGAAGAGATAGTGAAGAATTCCTCTGAGAAGAGTGAAGAGGAGGATTCTAAGAAGGGCCACTATCCTTCTGAGGAGAAGAAGATTACAGGGATGACCAAGTCAATGAGAAAGAACTTGATCAGGAAGAGCAAAAGAAAAGCAAGGAAGGCTCAAGAGATCAAGGCTACTTTTGACTCTAGGCAGACACAAGTTTTTATCTCAGCAGGGTTTGAAGTAGTAAAGATTGAAGACAACAACCAAAACTCTTCAGCTAAGAGTTCTGGTTCTTGTACAAATCATCTCAGTACCAAGAAGACGACTGATCTACTGTGTATCACTGCTGCACAGCCTGGACCATCAAACTCCAAGAACAGTTCCCAGCCCAAAAGGACTGTCTCAGCATCTGTAAAGATTAAGGTGGAGAAGGGATGTGACCAAAGACAGTCCTGTTCTCATAAGAAGACTCTTGTGAAGAAGAAAATGGTGTGTGTCATGTGTGAAAGTACCTCTGACATTACTAAGGATTGTTGATACAATCCTAAAAGTATTGTCCATATGACCAAGACAAAGACTTCAAAGAGTTCCAAGAAGATTCAAGCTTCGGAAGGAATATCAGTTTCCTTCAGAAGCACCAAATCTAAGAAGAAAGCAAATGGAAAATTACCTTCGGAAGAGAAGTTGGTCTTGGAAGAAAGGAATTCTTCCGAAGCACTGAAGTCTGCTGCAGTGACTGCAGAATCTTCCGAAGTGTAAGGATTCCTTTAAGTCTGATGCAAACCAAAACATACAAAGTCTCTCTGCAAACAATGCACTAAATAACTGAAGTAGAATTGCTTCGGAAGTTTTACACCATGCACTAGAAATATTCTAAGTGTAAAATCTTTCGAAGCCAAGACCAATATCTTCCGAAGCCAAATATGAAGTCTTCTGAAGCCTCAGAGACAAATCTTCCGAAGCTTCATCTTATGAAGACAGATTTCTTCCGAAGACTTTTAGTAACATGCTTTATCTGATGTACTGTTCCATAAAGCTGGACACCTTTCCACTGCATCTCTGTAAAGTCACCAACTTACATGAGTTGGTGAAAAGGTCCATGCTTTTGGTAACTGTACATTGAGGTCTTGAGTCTGTAACTTTCTACTTTATGTACTTTATCCTTTTTGTAATAGATAAGGATGTGAGCTATGGCATGTCATAGTCACAAGGTCAAAAGGCAGATATGCCTTTTGATTCTACAATTGATTTTGTTTGTGTCTAGTCAATTGTATCCAGCTGGCTTTCAAAGTATAGCCGGCTGTAGGTTGTAGTATAAGTATTCCATGTTCTAATATCTTTATAACACTTGTAATAGAACTTGAGAAAGCAATATACTGCATCCTTGAAACCCAAATCTCTTGTTCTGTCCCTTACTTGTTACTTGTGTTCTTAGTATCATTATTGTGGTTAATCCAGTTTACTGTTTGATTAAGTTTGGTTAATCTCCTCTTTGTGTTGTTGTGTTGTAAGTGACCACCCTTACCGGTCCTGCAATTGGTATCAGAGCTTTTCAGGCTCTTGATATAAGATCTCACCATCTTAAGATCCCTCACACACACAAATACTAAACTTTCAAATGGCATCCATTTCAAAGACTGATATGGAAACTGGAACCATGAACAAGTCCCCACTGATCACTCTTGATGACTTTGATACCTGGTGTATGAGAATGGAAGGTTTCATCAGGTCTCTAGACTCAAGAATGTGGGAGTCTGTTGAAAATGGACCTTTCATACCCAGCACTCCTTCTGCTACTGGTGCTGGTATGATTCCAAAAGATGTGGCTAACTACTCTGATGAAGATAGGAAGAGAGTAGAGATTGATAGAAAAGCCATGACTGCTCTTCAAACTGCCCTTCCAAACTCTGTGTACAGAGGTTTCAAGAAGTGCAAAACAGCTAAACAGCTGTGGGATGCACTAAAACTGATGTATGAAGGCTCCTCTGAAGCCAAGGAGAACAAGAAGGATCTCCTGAAGCAGCAGTTTGTAAACTTCACCTTCAAAACAGGTGAAACCATGACTCAGCAATACTTCATGTATGTTGAGATAGTGGATACCCTTGTGGATGGAGGAGTTCCTCTTGAAAACAGAGACATTGTAAGGAAGTTCATGTCCTCACTTCCTAGGCAATGGACACACTATTGTGTGGTGATCAAGAGGACTGAAAATCTCAAAACTCTTACTCTGACAGAGTTATTTGGGATTCTCAGTGGCTACCAGATGGAGATGAACATGCAAGGTTCATCTGGCAACTCCAACAATCAATTGGGTTCAGCCCTGCATGTGGTTGAAAGGGATAGCATAGAACCCCAACATCATCTCATATGCTACCCTGACAACTCACCAAAGGGTCCTTTCATCACCTTCCCAGAGACACCCAGGGAGAACTACACTCAAGGAAGCCCATTCCAAGAGACAAGCTCTTCTCAAGCCTTTGTGTCTTCTGATGAAATTTGTGGCAACTCTCTTTTCACTCTTGAAGACCTGGATTGTATCCATCCAGATGATCTGGAATATATGGAAATAGTCCAGCAAATGGCTCTTCTCACTCATAGAGCCAAGAAGTTCTACAAGAGAACTGGAAGGAGGTTTCAAGCAATGCAACCAGTGGAAAGTTTGGCTTGGATAAAAGCAAAGTCAAGTGTTACAACTGTAACTTGATGGGCCACTTTGCTAGAGAGTGTAAGGCACCTAAAACAAATGGTGGCCAAGCACAAACCAGACCAAACTACACTGACAAAGCCCCTCAGAATGAGAAGCCAAAGCAACAAGCTGCTGTTGCTGTTGAAGAAGGAGGCTTTGACTGGAGCTTTCAGGTGGAAGATGCTTCTCAAACCAAGCACTAATGGCAGATCATGATGAAGCCAAGGTATTGGAACATCTCTGTACTCCTGAATGCATTGCTAAAGTTAACAGATACAGGTCCTATAACTTGGAGATGAGATCTGATCTTGAGTCCTTAAACATTTTAAAATCTGATTTTAGAAAGTCTGAAAATGATTATAAACTAAAGATAGAGGACTTAGAGAAAACCATTTCAGTTCTAAAACATGAGCATACAGATTTTAGGACTCAAATCAAAGATCTCATAACCAAGCTGACTGAGTGCCAGGCTGAGCTTGTGATCAGCAAAGCCAGGGCAGAAAAGAGTGTTCTTGAAGAAGAGACCTTCAAGAACATGATATCCTCATCCCTGCACAACAAGGTGTGTTATCAAAATAGACAGGGACTGGGATCAAATGAGATAGCTCCTCCACACACAATCTTGTCTGTAAGATCTCCTAGGTGTGGAACTTGTGAAGATGAGCTTCCTCTCATAGATCCTATAAGTGAAGAGGATGAAGAAAGATAGTGAAGAATTCCTCTGAGAAGAGTGAAGAGGAGGATTCTATGAAGGGCCACTATCTTTGAGGAGAAGAAGACTACTGTGATGACCAAGTCAATGAGAAAGAACTTGATCAGAAAAAGCAAAAGAAAAGCAAGGAAGGCTCAAGAGATCAAGGCTACTTTTGACTCTAAGCAGAAACAAGTTTTTATCTCTGCAGGGTTTGAAGTAGTAAAGACTGAAGACATCAACCAAAACTCCTCAGCTAAGAGTTCTGGTTCTTGTCCAAATCATCTCAGTACCAAGAAGAAGACTGATTGCTGTGTACCACTGCTGCACAGCCTGGACCATCAAACTCCAAGAACAGTTCTCAGCCCATAAGAACTGTCTCAGCATCTGCAAAGATGAAGGTGGAGAAGGGATGTGACCAAAGACAGTCTTGTTCTCATAAGGAGACTCTTGTGAAGAAGAAAATGTTGTGTGTCATGTGTGAAAGTACCTCTCACATTGCTAAGGATTGTCCATACAATCCTAAAAGTACTATCCATATGACCAAGACAAAGACTTCAAAGAGTTTCAAGAAGATTCAAGCTTCGAAAGGAAAGTCTGTTTCCTTCAGAAGCTCCAAATCAAAGAAGAAGGTAAATGGAAAATTACCTTCGGAAGACAAGTTGGTCTCGGAAGAAAGGAATTCTTCCGAAGCACTGAAGTCTGCTGCAGTGACTTCAGAATCTTCCGAAGGTTCAGTCATCAAAACTTCCGAAGTCCCAAAAGCTTCCGAAGTTTTGAAGGTCAAGTCCAAGACTCCAAAGGTGGTGTGGAAGTCTAAGAAAGACCAAGTGACTGAAGTTTCTCATCAACAACAGCTCAAGATCCTTCTAGCACAACCATAGGATCTATTACTGTTGCATTACCTTCTATTATACTTAGTGAGCCCAAGACAAATAAGGCTTGGGTTTCCAAATGTAACTAATCATTTTCTTTGTGCAGGAACAGCTCAAGACAAACAAGAATGTCTGGATCATTGATAGTGGTTGTTCCAGGCACATGACAGCAATAGGTCACTACTCCATAACTTTGAGAGGATTGATGGAGGACCAGTTGCTTTTGGAGGAGATGAAGGTGGTTACATTTCTGGAAGGGGCAAGGTCACAAATGGTAAGCTCAGCATTGAAAAGGTAAACTTTGTCAAGGAGCTTGGGTACAATCTTCTGAGTGTATCCCAATTTTGTGATCAGAGTCATAACATGCTCTTTACTGAGCATGAGTGCATTGTTCTCAAGCCTGGAGTGGTCATTCCTCATGAGCACATCCTGCTTAGAGCCCCCAGAAAAGGGAACATGTACAAGATGGACTTGCAAGAAACATCTCCATCTGGAGAAGTTTCATGCTTTCTGTCTAAAGCAAATAGTGATGAGTCTTTCCTATGGCATAAAAGAATGTGCCATGTAAACTTTAAGAACATGAATAAACTAATTAAACATGATTGGTAACTGGAATGCCAAAGAAAGAGTTTACAAGTGATGATCATTGTGTTGCATGCCTGAAAGGGAAGCAACATAAGGTATCTCACAAGCCTAAGGAAAGGAACTCCATCACTACTCCCCTACACTTATTACATATGGATCTCTTTGGCCCCACCAGTGTAATGAGTCTAGGAAGGACCTCTTATTGTTTGGTGATCACAGATGATTTTACAAGATTCACTTGGGTTTTCTTTCTTAGAACTAAGGATGAGACCCCTGAGATTCTGAAGAATTTCATCTTAAAAATTGAGAATCAAAGTGATCACAAGGTCAAAACCATAAGATGTGATCAAGGGACTGAATTCAAGAATCAAATCCTTGATACATTTTGTGATGAAAAAGGTATTACAAGACAATATAGTGCTCCCAGGACTCCTCAGCAAAATGGTGTTGCTGAGAGGAGAAACAGACACTAATTGAAGCTGCAAGAACTATGTTGTCTGACTCTAAACTGCCCATCACCTTCTGGGCAAGGCAGTAAACACTGCTTGCTATGTGCAAAACAGAGTTTTAGTAGTTAAGACACATGGTAAGACTCCTTATGAACTTTGGCACAAGAGGAAACCTTTCATTGGTTTTCTCAGGTCATTTGGATGTCCTTGCACCATCTTGAATACCAATGATCAAATTGCCAAATTTGCTGAGAAATCAGATGATGGACACTTCATTGGATACTCTTCCCAAGCTAAGGCTTATAGAGTATACAATCTCAGAACTAGAATTGTTGAGGAGTCAGCCAATGTGACTTTCAATGAACACACACCCTGTGTGGCTGGTTCTGGTCCTGATTGGCTATTTGATCTTGATTTAGTTACCAACTGTTTTAACAAATCTTGTGAGAATGTTTCAGGATCTGCAGAAAATTTAAATACAGGTGATCCTGATCCAAGATTTGAGCTAGGAAGACCTTCAACTCATACATCTTCAGCTCCAGTTGGAACTACTTCAGCAAATGAGGTTTCTATCAGCACTACAATGACAAATTCAGCTGATACATCTGGGGTGCCTTCAAATTCCAGCTCAGAGGCTCCACAACCAGATAAAGATACCTCAATTGTGGAAGACAACAATGGTGATGGTGAAAGTGATCAGGAATTTCTTGATGCTAATAACCACACCATAGATGACAACATCAATGATGTCACACACTCATTGGATCAAGTCAATCTTGATAAGTGTGGTGATGTGGAGGGTGAATCATCTATGCCAGATCTAAATTTCTCAAATTTGGATCTTTCTCAGCAACTTGCTGTGATCCCTCAACTAAGGATCCACAAGTCTCACCCACCACAAACATCATTGGAGATGTTGTCACAGGGGTAAGAACAAGAGGAAAACCCATGAAGCAAATGTTTGTCTTCACTCTTGTTTCTTATCCCAGATAGAGCCAAAGAAAGTTGATGAGGCTCTAAAGGATGGAAGTTGGGTTGAAGCTATGCAACAAGAGTTGCTTCAATTCAAAAGGCAAAAAGTTTGGAACCTTTTCCTCTTCCTCATGGGAAGACTACCATTGGAACCAAATGGGTGTTTAGGAATAAGAAGGATGATAGAGGCATTATCATCAAGAACAAGGCAAGACTAGTTGTTCAAGGATACACACAAGAAGAAGGGATTGACTACACTGATGTCTTTGCTCCTGTAGCAAGATTAGAAGCTGTTAGGATATTTCTGGCATTTGTTGCATCCAAGAACTTCAAGGTCTTTCAACTTGATGTGAAGTGTGCTTTTCTATATGGAGTGATTGATGAAGAGGTGTATGTCAAACAGCCACCTGGTTTTGTAGACCCTGATCATCCTGATTATGTCTGCAAGCTTGACAAAGCTCTTTATGGGCTGCATCAGGCACCAGGAAATGGTATGAGACATTGTCTGAGTATCTTTGTAAACATGGATACAGGAGAGGTACTATAGATGGAACTCTCTTCATCAAAGGACAGGGAAATGACTTATTGCTAGTTCAAGTATATGTAGATGACATCATCTTTGGTTCAACTAATCCAAAGCTCTGCAAAGACTTTGAGAAGCTGATGAAAGACAGATTTGAAATGAGTGCAATGGGAGAACTCAATTTCTTTCTGGGAATTCAAGTGAAGCAAGTTGAAGATGGCATCTTCATAAGTCAGTCAAAGTATGTTCAGGACATACTCAAGAGGTTCAACATGACTGATTGTAAGATTGCTAAGACACCCATAGCCAGAAACCACTCCCTTGGACCTGATCTTGAGGGGTAGTGTGTAGATGAACATTTATACAGGGCTATGATTGGGTCTCTTATGTATCTTACAGCTAGCAGGCCTGATATCATGTTTGCTACATGTATTTGTGCAAGATATCAAGCCAACCCTAAGATGTCTCACCTTATCACTGTCAAGAGGATTTTAAGATACCTCAAAGGTGCTTCAACACTTGGTTTATGGTATCCAAAGAATCCTGACTTCAATCTTATGCTATACAATAGTGATTATGGTGGTTGCAACATGACTTCAAAGTCTACATCTGGGGGATGTCAATTCCTTGGTGGAAGGGTTGTCTCATGGCAATGCAAGAAACAATCATGTGTGTCTGCATCAACTGTTGAGGCTGAATACATTGCTGCTGCAAGTTGCTGTGCTCAAGTGCTTTGGATTCAAAATCAGATGTTGGACTATGGATTTAACTTCAAGGAGACTCCTATCCACATAGATAACAATAGTGCTATCTCTATCACTGAGAACCCTGTGCAGCACTCAAGGACCAAACACATCAATATCAGGTATCATTAATAAGAGATAACTATGAAAAGGGATTAATTAAACTAGTCAAAGTTCATACAGATGAACAATATGCTGATCTGTTTACAAAAGCTTTTGATGAACAGAGATTTAAATATCTAATATCAGCTATTGGGATGATTAACTTTGAGTAGATCTTTTCTTAAAACTAATTCTAATTATTTCTTAAAATATGTGTGTCCTAAGTTGTCTAGTTCATCACTTTCATAAGCTCATGTTTTCTTTGGATATCAAATCCTTTTTGAAGACTTCCTTAGATTCTTGAAAATTTTCTGATCCTTCGGAAGATATATTTTTACCTTCGGAAGAAAATCATGTCTTCAAAATAAATAATTGTCTAAGAAATTTTACCTTGAAAGAAGTGTCAATCTATCTTCCGAAGTTAAATACTTGTCTTTGACACTTATTTGTTTTTAAGGACTTTTTCCTTCCGAAGCAAAATTAACTCTCGGAAGCTTTGTTGTTTTATAGACAAAGCATTACAGTGTTTATTTCTCTTCCGAGCAAAATTTTCAAGACTCTCAGGAAAATCTTCCGAAGTCATTTTAGCTTCGGAAGCTTTTTCATTAAAACTTCCGAAGATAATTTACCTTCGGAAGCTTTTCGAATTCCAAAAAACTACTTTTTGAGCAAAAGTAAACTACTTTTTCAGAGGTGGGACCGACATTCGGATTTCAAAGTTTATCCTCTTTCATTAACTTTGGTTCAAATCCTTTTCACATAAATACCCAACGGTTCCCCCTCTCCCTCACTATCTTCTTCAATTCCACTATTCCTCAAACCTAACTCCCAACACCGCCTTTGCTTTTCACATTTCTTCATCCTTAAGCTTCTCAAATGGCCAACCTTAACCACAGAAACAACCCAGATTTCTCCATGCAACTTCACAGGCAACATAATCAGGTTGCTCTGTTAAGCTCTGAGAAAGATGAAAGTTTCTCAGAATTTTCCAATTCTTAACCTATCAAATTACTTCACCTCCCTAACCATTGATCCTACTCTCTATGAGGATCATCTGCTTGAATTTTGGAAGACCTGCCAAGAGGTCATTATGGATGGAGAGAAGGCATTGTCTACCACAGTGCAAGGGAGGACAATCTTCATCACTCCAGCCATCTTAAACACCCATTTGCAGCTGGATGATGAAGAAGGTGAGTTGTCCTTCCCAAAGGAAGTTGTAAATCATTCCTTTGAGCTGATGGGCTATGAGAGAGATTTCTCTGTAGACCTTCAGGAAAGGGAAGGTCTTATCCCAGTGGAAATACCTGCTTGATGTGGCTATCCACAGCTTGTCAAACAAGCATGGAAGGTGGGACCAGATTCATGAGGATCTCTCCTTCATAGTGCATGGAATGGTTCAAGGGGTCAAGTTCAGGTATTCTCAGTTTGTATACACAAATTTGCTTGCAAACTAGGACTCCTTAGAATATTATATGTTTCCTAGATATGTTCAACACATTTAACTGTGAACTGGGAACACAATTGAGGGAAACAAATAATATTCTTAAATTGGGACAGATGAAGCCTGGCATCTTTAAAATCATGAAGAAGCCAACTGTATGCTTCTCTGGGGTAGAAACAGCCCTAGTCCCAAAAATGTTAGAGCTCATTGCTCAAGGTGACAACCTAGCAACACAAGCTAGTGTTGAACCCATACCTTCTACCTCTCAACCACCAAAAAGGCCCCAAGTCACCCTCACCTACCAAAGAAAATCCAAACAAACCCCTGCTCAAGCTATTGAGTCTGTGCAGGCCCCCATATACTCACCCACATAGGAGGAAGTGGACACTAGAGCTCCCACTTCCCCTGAGGAGAAAGCCACTCCCATTTCTTCAACAATAGGGTTGAGGTTCCTCATGCTCATCCTGATGAGCTCACAAGCCCAACTTCGTTAAGCCTTCACGCTGAGTCTCAACACTCAAGTGAACAACCTTCAGGGGACAGTTACTATCCCCAGCCATTAGACTGAAATCAACCCATTCCCAACCTCTCGTTCTATACTGATGAAGACTTAGGTTTTAGTGGGTACCATGAGTCTCTCTACTCCTCTCCTACTTAAAGAGAGATGAGTACTAGTGAGTCTCCTTTGTCTAGCCCATATCAATCACCTATAACTGAGGTGGATACTCCTGAACCTGTTCAGGATATCCATATGGAAGAGGCTCTCACTTCAACGAGTGATTACATCATTAAGGCCTCAACCATCGCAACTCAGCCCATTGACACCTCAACTGAGAATGTCAATGTGCAGAGAAAATCCAGCAGCCAAGAACCTGAAGCTGGTGGTGAGAGAGAGGACTTTGGTCCAATCATCTCATCCCCCAATGATTCTTCTGATGAAGAAGATGGGAATCTGAGACTAAAGGTGCAAAAACTGTCAAAAACATGCTCCTATTTAGAGTCTAAGGTTAGTCACCTTGAATCTCAGGTGACTACCTTGCATAATAGGGTTAATGATCAGCAACTTGAGATATCTTATCTCAGGGAAAAACTAGCTGGGACACCTTTAAAATGAGCTCAACCAGAAACACAAGAACCTGTAAATGTGGTTGACCTAACCTCTAGCTCACCTATGCAAGAGGGTCATGCTACCAAAAAGGGGGAGAAATTCATTACAGTCACAGAACCTGCGAGTTCTTCAGAGAGTATGGACATTGAGGATTCACCATCCTCACTTGCAACTATGCATACTTAGCAACTTCCTCAAGTTCACATTAATGTGGACATAATTGAATCTGTCATTAGGAGTCTCTTTGAGGAAGGCATTCCAAGGGCCGTGTCATCTCCACCTCAAGGAACTTCAAACTACATTATTGGGTGGAGGTATGATGCTGATAGAAGAGCCCTCATTCTTCATAGAGTTCAAGGGCAGCAAGAAGTGTTCAATTTTAAGACTTTGGACTACTATGAAGTTCTTGACCTGATAAACATGCCACTTGTCAACCCAAGCAAATCAAGACAAGTTGACAGGTTAGCACTCAGGATTCAAGACAGAATTACTGAAGAGTTCAGCCTTAGAAAGAGACAAAGGCAATCAGGTAATGTTGAGGCTGACCCTGAGATTAGCTTCAAAGGGAAAACCTTGCTGAAGGCTCAGTGATAGAGCCTAAGAGCCCTGTCACACCAACAACTGCTTCAGAAATTCATTCCCTCAGTGAAACACCTGCTGGCAAAGATGTTTCACAGCCTCTCTCTGGCCAAAGCTTGGACGTTACACCAAGCAATGAAGGCCAAACCTCTATCCACCCTGAGTCACAAAGGTCTGTAGGTGACAAAAGGAAAAAGGATCTTCACTCCTGAGGAGATTGAGGAGGAGGAGAGAGAGAGGAAGAGAAAGCTAAGGGGAGAAAGTTCCTCTAGGTCTTCAGGATTTATGCAAGCTGCAATCAGGGCTACCCCCAGACCAAACACTCAAGAAGATGAGTTGAGGGCAGTCAGGATTACTTAACTGCAGACCAGAAACTATGACATTGATGAGATTATATCTCTCCCCTTAGAGGAATTAAATGAACTGGCTGACATGGAAATGTCAAGAGAGATGAAGGAAAAAGAGGATACAAGATTACTTCTCCAATTCAAAGAAGAGAAGAGACAGAAAAGATTATACAAGCATGCTCCAACTCTCTCCCCAGTTCAAAAAAGTCCTATGTAAAAGGATGTGGTTGCTACACAAGAACCTCAGGTAGACAAGGAAACAGATAGGCAAAACATGATAAACTACCTGAGTGCCACAAGTCTCTACCAGGTATCTGCACTTCTTCCCTTGTCGTTTGAATACATTGAGTTTGAGTATCTCAAACAGCTTGAACTTCAAGTGCTCATAGAACAAAAGGCAACTAACAGAAAGATGAGGGAAGATGCTGCAAAGTCAAGAGCTATCATCCAAAAGAGTATGAAAAAGTCTACTGACAGACAAAGGATGATGAGCTTATTGAAGCTGTATGGATTCTCCGGAAGGAGACTTGGCCCTATGTCTCTATCCACAATGGATGAGCATATCAGGGTAATCAAGCAGAAGATCAAGAGTGGAGAGCTGATTGACTTATACTCTCCTCCAAGTCAAATCCCACCTGAAGTGGAGGTTAAGGTTGAACAATCTAAGACAACATAACCTAGACCTCCTGCTGAGCCTCAATAAGCTTAATCTTCTGATCCGCAGCAGGGTCAAACTCCCTCTCCTTCTGAACTTGTGAGGGAGGAACACCCAACTAAGAAAGACAAGGATGATCAACAAGGTGCTACAGACCAGTCTTTTTCAGTTAAAGTCTTCTAAGAGGAAGAAAAGGATGGCTTCTAATCCAAAGTCTAAGAAGAAGAAGCCTGAATCATCCACCTCTACACCTCAGGCTGAGTCAGATCAACATGAGGAAGTGCATGAAGAGGCAGCCCAATCAACTCCAATTCAAGTGGCTCCTCTTGCAGTTGAGACACCCATCTTATCCTGGACCTTCATTACTAACCCAGAGAGATGGCATGTGATTAAAGATCAAGGTGTTTAGAATGTCTATACATGGCAAGACATAATCAACTTACCTCTGCATGATCTCTTTGAGATGAGAAGATATTATGAGAGTCCGAATGATCCTGACCATCAAATGAAGAAGGGTATGTCATCATTGTGCTGAAGACTACAAACATCTGAAGATCTTCTAAATGTTTTGGTAGCATCAGCCTAGGGGGAGTTTGTAAGGATTCCTATAAGTCTGATGCATCCAAAACATACAAAGTCTCTCTGCAAGCATGCACTAAAGAACTGAAGTAGAAATGCTTCGGAAGTTTTACACCATGCTCTAGAAATATTCTAAGTGTAAAATCTTCCGAAGCCAAAAGTGAAGTCTTCTGAAGCTTCAAAGACAAAGTCTTCCAAAGCCAAAGAGTAAAGATAGATTTCTTCCGAAGACTTTTAGATATATGCCTTTATCTGATGTACTTTACCATAAAGCTGGACCACCTTTCCGCTGCAACTCTGATGAAGTCACCAACTTACATGAGTTGGTGAAAGGTCCATGCTTTTGGTAACTGTACATTGAAGTCTTGAGTCCATGTTTTCTAGTTTATGTACTTTTATCCTTCTTGTAATATATTAGGATGTGAGCTATGGCATTTCATAGTCAATTGTCAAAAGGCAAATCTGCCTTTTGACCCTACAATTGATTTTGTAGTTGTCTAGTCAATTGTATCCAGCTGGCTTTGAAAGTATGGCCGGCTGTAGGATGTAGTATAAGTATTCCATGTTCTTGTATCTTTCTTTCATGCTTTGTAACACTTGTAATAGAACTTGAAAAAGCAATATACTGCATCCTTGAAAACCAATCACTTGTGTTCTCTTGTTCTGTCTCTTACTTATTACTTATGTTCTTAGTATCATACTTGTGGTTAATCTAGTTTACTGTTCGATTAAGTTTGGTTAATCTCCTCTTTGTGTTGTTGTGTTGTAAGTGACCACTCTTCACCGGTCCTGCACCAATCCATCCCAAGAACCAAATCGAAACCACCTAAGGTCATCACGAACGGTCTAACGGGAAACTTATGACCTTCTAGTTACACGTCACAGTCTTTTATCATCTCAAAAATCCAGGTAGACTTACCTATGGCAGTTTCTACATCAAAGGGTGCATCAACACGTCTACTACTATCAGGCAGCTTAGCACGGAAAGCAGTAGAAATAAAACTTTTACTAGCACCTGAATCAAATAACACAGAAGCTAAAGTTTGGTTCACTAGAAACGTACCAGACACAACGTCAGGGTCAGACCAAACCTCCTCCTGTGTCATGGTGAATGCCCTGGCACTCGCCCTCGGTCCTTCACTCCCCGTCTTCTTCACCCTGGAACCCTCAGCCCTCGACTTCTTACAATCCCTACTTATGTGGCCCTCCACGCCACAGTTAAAGCATCGGACCGTACGACAGTCCTTGGCTATATGCCCCGCCTTCCCACATTTGAAGCACACGTTCGACCCCAACCTGCACTCCCCGCTATGCTCTTTTCCACACCTACCACACTTCTTGAAACCCGCACCCGATGCGACCACACGACGGTCGTCCACCTGTGCCTTCTTGTTACCCGTCGAGGCATCACCTCGACCAGCAGGACCGGAGAAGGGTGGTCACTTCCAATACAACAACACAAAGAGGAGATTAACCAAACTTAATCAAACAGTAAACAGGATTAACCACAAGAATGATACTAAGAACACAAGTAATAAGTAAAAGACAGAACAAGAGAACACAAGAGATTGGGTTTCAAGGATGCAGTATATTGCTTTCTCAAGTTCTATTACAAGTGTTACAAAGCATAAAGAAAGATACAAGAACATGGAATACTTATACTACAACCTACAGCCGGCTATACTTTGAAAGCCAGCCGGATATCTGCCTTTTGACTTGTGACTATGACATGCCATAGCTCACATCCTAATATATTACAAAAAGGATAAAAGTACATAAAGTAGAAATCATGGACTCAAGACCTCAATGTACAGTTACCAAAAGCATGGCCTTTCACCAACTCATGTAAGTTGGTGACTTTACAGAGCTGCAGCGGAAAGGTGGTCCAGCTTTATGGTAAAATACATTAGATAAAGGCATATCTCTAAAAGTCTTTAGAAGAAATCTTTCTTCACTATTTGGCTTCGGAAGACTTTTTCTTTGAAGCTTCGGAAGACTTCACTTTTGGCTTCGGAAGATATTAGTCTTGGCTTTAGAAGATTTAACACTTAGAATATTTCTAGTGCATGGTATAAAACTTCCGAAGCATTTCTACATCAGTTCTTTAGTGCATGCTTGCAGAGAGACTTTGGACGTTTTGGCTGCATCAGACTTATAGGAATCCTTACAAACTCCCCCTAGGCTGATGCTACCAAAACATTTAGAAGATCTTCAGCTGTTGTAGTCTTCAGCACAATGATGACTATACCCTTCTTCATTAGATGGTCAGGATCATTCAGACTCTCATAATATCTTCTCATCTCAAAGAGATCATGCAGAAGTAAGTTGATTATGTCTTTCCATGTATAGAAATTCTCAACACCTTGATCTCTGATCACATGCCATCTCTCTGGATTAGTAGTGAAGGTCCAGGATAAGATGGGTGTCTCAGCTGCATGAGGATCCACTTGAATTGGAGTTGATTGGGCTGCCTCTTCATGCACTTCCTCACGTTTATCTGACTTAGCCTGAGGTGTAGAGATAGATGATTCAGGCTTCTTCTTCTTAGACATTGGTTTAGAAGCTATCCTCTTCTTCCTCTTAGAGGACTTTAACATAGAAGACTGGTCTGCAGCACCTTGTTGATCATCCTTGACTTTCTCAGTTGGGTTTTCCTCCCTCACAGGTTCAGAAGGAGAGGGAGTTTGACCCTGCTGTGGATCAGAAGATGAAGCTTGCTGAGGCTCAGCAGGAGGTCCGGGTTGTGTTGTCTCAGGTTGTTCAACCTTAACCTCCACTTCAGGTGGGATTTGACTTGGAGAAGAGTATAAGTCAATCAGTTCTCCATTCTTGATCTTCTGCTTGATTATCCTGATATGTTTATCCATTGTGGATAGAGACATAGGGCCAAGTCTCCTTCCGGAGAATCCATACAGCTTCAAGAAGCTCATCATCCTTTGTCTGTCAGCAGACTTCTTCATACTCTTTTGGATAATGGCTCTTGACTTTGTAGCCTCTTCCCTCAACTTTCTCTTTGTGGTTTTTTGTTCTTTGAGCCCTTGAAGTTCAAGCTGTTTGAGATACTCAAACTCAATGTACTCAAAGGACAAGGGAAGAAGTGCAGATGGCTGGTAGAGACCTGTGGCACTCTAATAGTTGATCATGTTTTGTATGTCTGTTTCTTTGTCTACCTGTGGTCCTTGTGTAGATGTCATAGTCTCTTGCGTAGGGCTTTCTTGAACTGGGGAGACAGTAGGAGCATACTTGTATAGCCTTTTCTTTCTCTTCTCCTCTTTGAATTGGAGAAGTAACCTTGCATCCTCTTTTTCTTTCATCTCTCTTGGCATTTCCATGTCAGCCAGATCATTTAATTGCTCTAAGGGGAGAGATATAATCTCATCTATGTCATAGTTCCTGGTTTGCAGGTAAGTAATCCTGACTGCCCTCAACTCATCATCTTGAGTGTTTGGTCTGGGGGCAGCCCTGATTGCAACTTGCATAAAACCTAAAAACCCAGAGGAACTTTCTCCCCTTAGCTTCCTCTTCCTCTCTCTCTCTCTCTCCTCTTTAATCTCCTTAGAAGTCAAAATCCTTTTCTCTTTGTCACCCACATCACTGGGCCTTCAGCCAAGGTTTTCCCTTTGAAGCTAATCTCAGGGTCTGCCTTAGCATCTAGTTGACTAATGACATTACCTGATTGCAGTTGTCTTCTTCTTAGGCTGAACTCTTCAGTAATTATGTCTTGAATTCTGAGTGCTAACCTGTCAGCTTGTCTTGATTTGCTTGGATTGACAAGTGGCATGTTGACCACATCAAGACCTTCATAGTAGTTCAAGGTCTGAAAATCAAATACTTCTTGTTGCCCTTGAACTCTGTGAAGAATAAGGGCTCTTCTATCAGCATCATACCCCCACCTAATAATGTATTTTTAAGTTCGTTGACGTGGGGATGACATAGCCCTTGGAATACCTTCCTCAAAGAGACTCCTGATGATAGAGTCTATAGAGTCCACAATAATGTGAACTTGAGGAAGTTGCTGAGTATACACAATTGCAAGTGAGGATGGTGAGTCCTCAATGTCCATACTCTCTGAAGAACTCCCAGGTTCTGTGGCTGTAATGACTTTCTCCCCCTTTTTGGTAGCATCACCCTCTTGCATAGGTGAGCTAGAGGTTAGGTCAACCATATTCACAGGTTCTTGTGTTCCTGGTTGAGCTCTTCTTAAAGGTCTCCCAGCTAGTTTTTCCCCGAGATAAGATATCTCAAGTTGCTGATCATTGACCCTATTGTGAAGGGTAGTCATCTGAGATTCAAGGTGACTAACCTTAGAGACTGAATAGGAGCATGTTTTTGACAGTTTTTGCACCTTTAGTCTCAAATTCCCCTCTTCTTCATCAAAAGAATCATTGGGGGATGAGATGATTGGACCAAAGTCCTCTCTCTCACCACCAGCTTCAGGTTCTAGGCTGCTGGATTTCCTCTACTCATTGACATTCTCAGTTGAGATGTCAATGGGCTAAGTTGCCATGGTTGAGGTCTTAATAATGTAATCACTTGCAAAAGTGAGAGCCTCTTCCATATGGATATCCTGAACAGGTTCAGAAGTATCAACCTCAGTTGTGGGTGACTGATGTGGGCTAGACTGAGGAGATTCAGGAGTACTCATCTCTCTTTGAGTAGGGGAAGAGAAGAGAGATTCATGGTACTCACTTAAACCTAAGTCTTCATCAGTATAGAATGAGAGGTTGTGAATGGGTTGATTAAAATCTAAAGGCTAGGGATGGTAATTGTCCCCTGAAGGTTGTTAACTAGAGTGTTGAGACTCAGAGTGAAGGCTTAAGGTAGTTGGGCTTGTGAGCTCATCAGGGTGAGCATGAGGAACCTCTCACCTGATTGTTGAAGAGATGGGAGTGGTTTGCTCCTCAGGGGAAGTGGGAGCTCTAGTGTCCACTTCCTCCTGTATTGGTGAGTATATGTGGACCTGCACAGACTCAATAGCTTGAGCAGGGGTTCGTTTGGATTTTCTTTGGTAGGTGAGGGTTACTTATGGCCTTTTTGTTTGTAGAGAGGTAGAAGGTGTGGGTTCAATACTAGCTTGTGTTGCTAGGTTGTCACCTTGAGCAATGAGCTCTAACATTTTGGAGAAAGGGCTGTTTCTACCCCTGAAAAGCCTATAGTTGGCTTCTTCATGATTTTAAAGATGTCGGGCTTCATCTGTCCCAATTTAAGAATATTATCTGTTTCCCTCAACTGTGAGCCCAGTTCACAGTTAAGAATGTGTTGAACATATCTAGGAAACATATAATACACTAAGGAATCCAAGTTAACAAGCAAATTTGTATAGACAAATTGAGAGTACCTGAACTTGACCCCTTGAACCATTCCATGCACTATGAAGGAGAGATCCTCAAGAATCTGGTCCCACCCTCCATGCTTGTTTGACAAGCTGTGGATAACCACATGGAGTAGGTATTTCCACTGGGATGAGACCTTTCCTTTCCTGAAGGTCTTTACAGAGAAATCTCCCTCATAGCCCATCTGCTAAAAGGAATGATTGATAGCTTCCTTTGGGAAGGACAACTCACCTTCTTCATCATCCAGCTGCAAGTGAGTGTTGATGATGGCCGGAGTGATGAAGATTGTCCTCCCTTGCACTGTGGTAGACAGTGCCTTCTCCCCATCCATGATGACCTCTTGGCAGATCTTCCAAATTTCAAGCAGATGATCCTCATAGAGAGTAGGATCAATGGTTTGGGAGGTGAAGTAATTTAATAAAGCTAAGAAACGGCAAATCTCTGAGAAACTATCATCTTTCTCAGTGCTTAACAGAGCAACCTGATTGTGTTGCCTGTGAAGTTGCATGGAGAAATCTAGGTTGTTTCTACGGTTAAGGTTGGCCATTTTAGAAGCTTAAGGATGAAGAAAGATGAAAAGAAAAGGTGGTTTGGAAATTAGCTTTGAGAAATAGTAGAATTGAAAGAAGATAGTGAGGGGGAGAGGGAACCGTTGGGTATTTATGTGAAATGGATTTGAACCAAAGTTAATGAAAGAGGATAACTTTGAAATCCGAATGTCGGTCCCACCTCTAAAAAAGTAGTTTACTTTTGCTCAAAAAGTAGTTTTCTTGGAATTCCAAAAGCTTATATAAAACAACAAAACCTCCGAGAGTTAATTTTGCTTCGGAAGAAATAGTCCTTGAAAACAAATAAGTGTCTAAGACAAGTATTAGGCTTCGGAAGATAGATTGAAACCACTTCCGAAGGCAAAATTTCTTAGACAGATATTTATTTTGAAGACATGATTTTCTTCCGAAGATAAAAATATATCTTCCGAAAAATCAGAAAATTTTCAGGAACCTAAGGAAAATCTTCAAAAGGATTTTTTTATCCAAAGAAAACATGAGCTTATGAAAGTGGTGAACTAGACAACCTAGGACACACATATTTTAAGAAATAATTAGAATTAGTTTTAAGAAAAAAACTACTCAAGGTTAATCATCCCATTAGCTGATATTAGATGTTTAAATCTTTGTTCATCAAAAGCTTTTGTAAACAGATCAGCATATTGTTCATCTGTATGAACTTTGACTAGTTTAATTAATCCCTTTTCATAGTTATCTCTTATTAAGTGATACCTTATATTGATGTGTTTGGTCCTTGAGTGCTGCAAAGGATTCTCTGTGATAGAGATTACACTATTGTTGTCTATGTGAATGGGAGTCTCCTTGAAGTTAAATCCATAGTCCAACATCTGATTTTGAATCCAAAGCACTTGAGCACAGCAACTTGCAGCAGCAATGTATTCAGCCTCAGCAGTTGATGCAGACATACAGGATTGTTTCTTGCATTGCCATGAGACAACCCTTCCACCAAGGAATTGACATCCCCTAGATGTAGACTTTGCAGTCATATTGCAACAACCATAATCACTATCTGTATAAGCATACAGATTGAAGTCAGGATTCTTTGGATACCATAAACCAAGTGTTGAAGCACCTTTGAGGTATCTTAGAATCCTCTTGACAGTGATGAGGTGAGACATCTTAGGGTTGGCTTGATATCTTGCACAAATGCATGTAGCAAACATGATATCAGGCCTGCTAGCAGTAAGATACATAAGAGACCCAATCATAGCCCTATAAAGTGTTCATCTACACACTCCCCCTCAAGATCAGGTCCAAGGGAGTGGTTTCTGGCTATGGGTATCTTAGCAATCTTACAATCAGTCATGTTGAACCTCTTGAGTATGTCCTGGACATACTTTGACTGACTTATGAGGATACCATCTTCAACTTGCTTCACTTGAATTTCCAAAAGAAATCGAGTTCTTCCATTGCACTCATTTCAAATATGTCTTTCATCAGCTTCTCAAAGTCTTTGTAGAGCTTTGGATTAGTTGAACCAAAGATGACGTCATCCACATACACTTGAACTAGCAACATGTCATTTCCCTGTCCTTTGATGAAAGAGTTCCATCTATAGTACCTCTACTATATCCATGCTTGCAAACATACTCAGACAATGTCTCATACCACTTCCTGGGTGCCTGATGCAACCTATAAAGAGCTTTGTCAAGCTTGCTGACATAATCAGGATGATCAGGGTCTACAAAACCAGGTGGCTGTTTGACATTCACCTCTTCATCAATCACTCCATACAGATAAGCACACTTCATATCAAATTGAAAGACCTTGAAGTTCTTGGATGCAGCAAATGCCAAGAATATCCTAACAGCTTCTAATCTTGCTACTGGAGCAAAGACATCAGTGTAGTCAATCCCATCTTCTTGTGTGTATCCTTGAACAACTAGTCTAGTCTTGTTCTTGATGATAATGCCTCTATCATCCTTCTTATTCCTAAACACCCATTTGGTTCCAATGGTAATCTTCCCATGAGGAAGAGGACAAAGGTTCGAAACTTTTTTCCTTTTGAATTGAAGCAACTCTTGTTGCATAGCTTCAACCCAACTTTCATCCTTTAGAGCCTCATCAACTTTCTTTGGCTCTATCTGGGATAAGAAACAAGAGTGAAGACAAACATTTGCTTCATGGGTTTGTCCTCTTGTTCTTACCCCTGTGACAACATCTCCAATGATGTTTGTGGTGGGGTGAGACTTGTGGATCCTAAGCTGATGGATCACAACAAGTTGCTAAGAAAGATCTAAATTTGAGAATTTAGATCTACCATAGATGTTTCACCCTCCACATCACCACACTTATCAAGATTTACTTGATCCAATGAGTGTGTGAATCATTGATGTTGTCATCTATGGTGTGGTTATTAGCATCAAGGAATTCTTGATCACTTTCACCACCACCATTGTTGTGTTCCACAATTGAGGTATCCTTATCTGGTTGTGGAGCCTCTGAGCTAGAGTTTGAAGGCACCCCAGATGTATCAACTGAGTTTGTCGTTGTAGTGCTGATAGAAACCTCATTTGCTGAAGTAGTTCTAACTGTAGCTGAAGATGTATGAGTTGAAGGTATTTTTAGCTCAAATCTTGGATCAGGATCACCTGTATTTAAATTTTCTGCAGATCCTAAAACATTCTCACAAGATTTGTTAAAATAGTTGGTAACTAAATCAAGATCAAATAGCCAATAAGGACCAGAACCAGCCACACAGGGTGTGTGTTCATTGAAAGTCACATTGGCTGACTCCTCAACAATTCTAGTTTTGAGATTGTATACTCTATAAGCCTTAGCCTGGGAAGAGTATCTAATGAAGTGTCCATCATCTGATTTTTCAGCAAATTTGGCAATTTGATCT
This sequence comes from Flaveria ramosissima, assembly GCA_025215565.1. Taxonomy (NCBI): domain Eukaryota; kingdom Viridiplantae; phylum Streptophyta; class Magnoliopsida; order Asterales; family Asteraceae; genus Flaveria; species Flaveria ramosissima. The sequence goes on along the minus strand of JACVEC010000265.1, from coordinate 8,494 downwards.
TTTGTATTTAAGATGGTACAAGGACATCCGAATGACCTGAGAAAGCCAATGAAAGGTTTTCTCTTGTGCCAGAGTTCATAAGGAGTCTTACCATGTGTCTTAACTACTAAAACTATGTTTTGCACATAACAAGCAATGTTTACTGCCTCTGCCCAGAAGGTGATGGGTAGTTTAGAGTCAGACAACACAGTTCTTGCAGCTTCAATTAGTGTCATGTTTCTCCTCTCAGCAACACTATTTTCTGAGGAGTCCTGGGAGCACTATATTGTCTTGTAATACCTTTTCACAACAAAATGTATCAAGGGTTTGATTCTTGAATTCAAACCCTTGATCACATCTTATGGTTTTGACCTTGTGATCACTTTGATTCTCAATTTTTAAGATGAAATTCTTCAGAATCTCAGGGGTCTCGTCCTTAGTTCTAAGAAAGAAAACCCATGTGAATCTTGTAAAATCATCTGTGATTACCAAAAATAAGAGGTCCTTCCTAGACTCATTACACTGGTGGGGCCAAAGAGACCCATATGTAATAAGTGTAGGGGAGTAGTGATTGAGTTCCTTTCCTTAGGCTTGTGAGATACCTTATGCTTCTTCCCTTTCAGGCATGCAACACAATGATCATAACTTGTAAACTCTTTCTTTGGCATTCCAATTACCAAATCACGTTTAATTAGTTTATTTGTGTTCTTAAAGTTTACATGGCAAATTCTTTTATGCCATAGGAAAGACTCATCACTATTGGCTTTAGACAGAAAGCATGAAACTTCCCCAGAGGGAGATGTTTCTTGCAAGTCCATCTTGTACATGTTCCCTCTTCTGGGGGCTCTAAGCAGGATGTGCTCATGAGGAATGACCATTCCAGGCTTGAAAACAATGCACTCATACACAGTAAAGAGCATGTTATGACTCTGATCACAAAATTGGGATACACTCAGAAGATTGTACCCTAGCTCCTTGACAAAGTTTACCTTTTCAATGCTGAGCTTACCATTTGTGACCTTGCCCCTTCCTGAAATGTAACCACCTTCATCTCCTCCAAAAGCAACTGGTCCTCCATCAATCCTCTCAAAGTTATGGAGTAGTGACCTATTGCTGTCATGTGCCTGGAATAGCCATTATCAATGATCCAGACATTCTTGTTTGTCTTGAGTTGTTCCTGCACAAAGAAAATGATTAGTTACATTTGGAAACCCAAGCCGTTAGCCTGGGCTCACTAAGTATAATAGAAGGTAATGCAACAGTAGTAGATCCTATGGTTGTGCTAGGAGGATCTTGAGCTGTTTGCTGATGGAGAATTTTCAGTCACTTGGTCTTTCTTAGACATCCACACCACCTTTGGAGTCTTGGACTTGACCTTCGAAACTTCGGAAGCTTTTGGGACTTCGGAAGTTTTGATGACTGAACCTTCGGAAGATTTTGCAGTCACTGCAGCAGACTTCAGCGCTTCGGAAGAATTCCTTTCTTTCGAGACCAACTTCTCTTCCGAAGGTAATTTCCATTTGCCTTCTTCTTAGATTTGGTGCTTCCGAAGGAGATAGATTTTCCTTCCGAAGCTTGAATCTTCTTGGAACTCTTTGAAGTCTTTGTCTTGGTCATATGGACAGTACTTTTAGGATTGTATGGACAATCTGTAGGATTCTATGTGCCCAAGACACTTAGAATATTGATGTGGTTAGTACGTTATGATCCAAGTCGGGTTATACCCAATAACAAGCTTAGCAAACACCAAATAATATTTATTGATGATATGATCATGCAATTAAATATTAACACCAATTTAGAAAATGGGTTTTCTAAACAAGTTGCATATGAGATGGAACAATTTATTAGGATATTTTGTTCAATGATATTATTTGTAATGTTATTTAGATGACATTACAAATTAATAATGGCATTATACATGTAGTACAATTAAATGGTTAATTGTATACATCTACTAAGAGATTAAATCACAAGACCATTTAACTTGTGTAATGTGTAAAAAAAAAAAAGGGGGGAACCCAAATTTTCGGCCACCCATCCCCTTTTTCCTATTGGACCAATTTCTTTGAAAACACAATACACATTAAAGGGTATTGTAGCTCTCTTGGACCAGCCATTCATTATTCATTGTATGCAAAAGACACAAACTCTCTCTCTCTCTCTATTTTCGGAACAAGGCAGCAGCTTTAGAGGGTTTAGAAGATCAAATTTGTGCTTCTTTTGTTGGTGATTCATCCTAACAAGAAGGGTTTTGCTTAGAGCTTTGGGTATACTAGCTTGAGGGGACCTCCCTTGGAACCTTGGCCGAATTTTAGCATCCAAACACTCCCATCTTTGGTCGAAATTCTGCTGGAGAAAGGTAGCAAATCACAGCTCTTTGTGGCTGTGATTATTAGTTTTACATTAGATTATTGCTTGTTCATTCACATATTAAAGATCCTTTTGTTTGGGTTTGCTTTTCTACATTAAATGGACACTAAGAACATGAAATATTCAGCTTAAAATGGGTTTTAAAGCTATATATGTCCGCTGCGTTTTTTCTGAAAGTTTAAATGGTTAAACTTGTGTTTTGTGTTCTTGCAAACCCCACAATGGCATCTAGAGCCGGTTATGTGGATGACTTGCTTGTGTTGTTCTTTAAAATTGGTTTTAAAGGATGTTTATAGACATATTTAGGCTGTTTTTGGGCTGTTATTGTTTGGTTGTATGATTCCCCAACTTTCAAGGTCATATCACACATGCTAGTGATTAGATCTTGAAAGATACATATCTTGATGTGTTGATTGTTTGGACAATATTTAAAACCAAAAATTTCAGTTTATGTTGGCTGAAATTTGGTGGTTTTAAAAGGGGTTTCATTAGATGTTTTGATGTTATGATCATTGGATGATAAAGTGCATAACCTAGCCATTGACCTTGTGATGTTTGGATGCTTGTGTTGGTTGTATTCATTCATTATTTGGTTGTAATTTTGTTTCATTCATTTGGGTTTGTAATAGATTAGGTGCATTTCTTTTATTAGAAAAATGTATTAGGATACAATTTGTAAAAGGAAGATGCACAAGTTCAAGACCCGAAGATGGACATCAAAGACATGGAACTTGAAGCATATGGATGCAAGTTCAAGTGGGGTCCAAGATGACCTGCATTTTGTGATTGTTTTCAACCTTAGAAAAGACCTTATGACAACACTTGTGATGGCAAACAAGTGTTGTCAACTTAGTAGCTATGGTTATGCACTCATGTTTGTATATATATGCTTGTTTGATTGTTTGTTGTTTGATTGTTTGGTTTGTATTTGAATATTCATAACAAACTCATTAACAAACTTAACAAGCTGAAAATGTTGGTTCTTTAAAGTTAATAAAAGTTATTAAAATGGTTAATGATTTTAAAGATTAAAATTGGTTTTAATCTAAGAACCATAGGGTACCTTGTATTTGAAAGCATACAAATACAAGTACATAGAGTTTTCTAAACTAGAATTAAGAAATCTCTAAAATTTTAAAAACAAGATCAACACCGTCCTTTTACACAACACTTGAGTCACTTGGGAACTCTTAGTGGGATAAAGGTCACCTAACCATTTTGAGGGAACTTGTGATTTGAGGTGAGAATGCCTTACTTATGGGATAAAGGTCACCTAACCATTTGTTTTGGCAAACTCACACGTGGGTGTAAGTAGGATGTCTTGATTTGCAAACCATGTTAAATGGATCACCTACAATGTGGTTTCCAAATGGTGTTGATGGGATTTACATGCCGACTTTACATATGATGTTCAAGGGTCGATCCCATACCTCTAGAAGTTGCAAATGGTTGCAACCGTCAATCGTTGACCACCTTATTAATTTAAATCGTGGGATAAAGGTCACCTAACCACAATTTAAATGTAATGTTGGGTTCTAGATTTTAATATATAATTGACCTTAATAGGCATTAATTATTAAAATTGATAATATCGAAAATACTAAATAAAACTTTGTTAAATTTTGTAGATGGCCTCTAATAATGATAATTCCGATAACTCATCCGCGTCCAACCAATCTTTACGAGCGATCCTCCAAAAGGAACGTCTAAATCACAACAACTTCATCGATTGGTATCGAAACTTGAGAATCGTTCTCAAGCAAGAGAGAAGATCGTACGTTTTAGACGACCCTATCCCTGATCAACCTAGCGAGGATGATGAGGAGGCCTTCAATGATTGGCTAAAGTACACTGAGGACTCCGTCCAAGTGTCTTGTCTCATGCTAGCGAGCATGACTCCGGATCTCCAAAAGGAGTATGAACACCACGGGGCTTATGACATGATAACCCAGCTGAAGGAAACGTTCCAACAGCAAGCGAGGGTTGAGCGTTTCGAAACGGTTCGAGCACTCCATGCATGTCGTATGGACGACAACCAATCTGTTTCATCTTATGTACTTAAGATGAAAAGTCATATTGACCGCCTCGAGAGGCTTAATTGTCCCGTCTCGAAGGAATTGGCCACGGATTTGATCCTCAATGGCCTTACCAAAAGGTTCGAGACATTCGTGTTGAACTACAACATGAATGCTTGGGATAAAAGCATTGGTGAGCTTCACTCAATGCTCAAAACGGCCGAGGCGGCCATGGGTAAAAGGGTTTTACCCGTTCTCACCATTAATGAAGGTGGGAACAACAAAAGGCCTCGTCCCGCACCCAAGGCAAAGGTTGCCAAGGGTAAGGGACCCGCTTGGGGAAAAGGGAAAGGGGTGGCAAGGGTGCCACCCAAACCACAAGAGAAGAAGCAAAAGGTTGCTACAAATGACCCATGCTTCAAGTGTGGGGAGATTGGACATTGGGCAAGGAATTGTCCTGTCCATCTCCAAGAGTTGAAACCCAAGAGGGATGCCGGGCAGACCTCAGGTACAATATACATGATTCATATTGATCTTAATGTTACATCTTCTAACACATGGGTATTGGATACCGGATGTGGAACTCACATTTGCAATTTGTTGCAGGGGTTCACAAGAAGTAGGGACTTCAAACAAGGGGATGTTAGCCTCTTCATGGGAAATGGAACTAAAGTCTTAGTTGAAGCTCGTGGAGACTACATCCTAAGACTTCCAAGTGGTTTGGAAGTTATTTTGAAGAATGTTTTGTATGCTCCTAGTTTGACTAGGAACATTATTTCTGTATCCCAATTAAGACATTATGATTATGTATTATCTTTTATTGAAAATGATATTCATGTTTCTTTAAATGGTATGTTCTATTTTAAAGCTATTCCAATTAATGGTATTTATGAATTGGTTCATGAAAATACTTTAAATAGTTCATTGTACCAAACTAACACCAAGAAACTCAAGTTGGACTTAAGTGATACCTATCTTTGGCATTGTCGTCTTGGTCATATAAACAAGAAACGTTTACAAACACTTCAAAAGAATGGTCTTTTAAAAACAAATGAATGTGATTCATTTGATGTTTGTGAGTCTTGTTTACAAGGTAAGATGACTAAGGCACCCTTTAGTGGAACTACCGAAAGGGCAAAAGATTTATTAGGAATCATACATTTGGATGTATGTGGTCCTTTTAAGCCAATGACTAGGAATGGTGAAAGATACTTCATTACCTTTACCGACGATTATAGTCGCTATGGGTATGTGTACTTGTTAAGGCACAAAGACGAAGCTTTTGAAATGTTCAAAATCTTCAAAAATGAAGTAGAAAATCAACTCAACAAGTCAATTAAAATTCTTCGTACCGATAGCGGAGGTGAATACCTAAGTGATGCCTTATAAAATCATCTTAGGAGTTGTGGGATTGTCTCACAACTCACTCCACCTGGAACACCACAACATAATGGTGTGTCTGAGAGGAGGAATCGAACCTTATTGGATATGGTCCGATCTATGATGGCTAGAAGCACATTACCTCTATCATTTTGGGGTTTCGCTCTGCTCTCCGCGGCCCGTATTCTAAATATGGCCCCAACCAAAAAGGTAGAAAGGACACCTTTTGAGATATGGCATGGAAGAGTTCCATCCCTATCGTACTTAAGGGTTTGGGGATGTGAGGCTTATGTTAAGACTCCCACCCTAAACAAATTGGATGTCCGATCCACCAAGTGTATCTTTATTGGATATCCTAGAGATTCTATGGGATATTATTTCTATGATCCAATGGAACAAAAGGTGTTTGTTGCCAGAAAGGGTGAGTTCTTAGAAGCAAAGTTCCTTATGGAAGGAGCTAGCAGTAGAACAGTGGATCTTGAGGAAGATCAAGAACCACAGCCCGATGCACGTTTGGTTGAAACTAGCACTCAACATAAGGATGTTGAGGATGATCAAGTGGTTGATCAATACACACAACACGTTCGCAGAAGTGGTAGAACTAGTAATCCACCTGAAAGATATGGATTTTTCATGGATGGATGCTATGTGATAGATTCTGATGAACCAACCACATACCATGATGCAATGTCCAACACGGATTGTGACAAATGGCTTGAAGCCATGAACGTTGAGATGCAATCCATGTATGACAATCAAGTATGGGACTTGGTTGTACCACCTCTTAACTCCAAGATAGTTGGAAGTAAGTGGGTTTTCAAGAAGAAAACCGATATGCATGGAAACTTGGATACTTATAAAGCTAGACTTGTAGCAAAAGGTTTCACTCAAACTCAAGGGGTTGATTATGATGAAACCTTCTCACCTGTTGCGATGCTAAAGTCTATAAGGATATTGTTTGCCATAGCTGCTCATTATGATTATGAGATTTGGCAAATGGATGTCAAAACCGCTTTCCTAAATGGATATCTTGAGGAAGATGTCTATATGGTTCAGCCTGAAGGTTTTGTCGATCCAATACATCCTAATAAAGTATGCAAGTTAAAGAAATCAATCTATGGATTAAAACAAGCATCGAGAAGCTGGAATCACCGTTTTGATGAGGAAGTAAAGAAATTTGGTTTCATCAAAAACGCTGATGAGGCTTGTGTGTATAAGAAGGCTAGTGGGAGCACAATAACTTTCCTAGTATTGTATGTTGATGACATACTACTATTTGGAAATGACATTCCAACCTTGGAAGGTGTAAAAACCTGGCTTGGAAGTTGTTTTTCCATTAAGGATCTTGGTGAAGCCGCCTATATTCTGGGAATAAAGATCTATAGGGATAGATCAAGGCGGTTGATTGGTTTGAATCAAAGTGCATATATTGATAAAATCTTGAAAAGGTTCAAGATGGAGAATTCTAAGAAAGGTACCGTACCTATTCAAAGAGGAACGATATTGAGTACGGCTCAATGTCCAAGCTCAAAGGAAGAGCAAGATAAAATGAAGGCAATCCCATACGCATCTGCTATAGGATCCATCATGTATGCAATGAGATGCACTCGACCGGACGTGTCATGCGCCTTAAGCATGACAAGCCGTTACCAGCAGAATCCTGGAAACAGTCATTGGATGGCTGTTAAGAACATACTTAAGTACCTAAGGAGGACAAGAGATATGTTCCTGATCTATGGATCTGGTGACGAGGAACTCGTTGTAAAAGGTTACACGGATGCAAGTTTCCAAACCGATCGTGACGATTCACGATCACAATCGGGATACATTTTCATTCTGAATGGAGGAGCTGTCTCTTGGAAGAGCTCCAAGCAGGATGTGGTGGCTCTATCAACTACAGAATCAGAATATGTCGCCGCCTCATTGGCAGCTCAAGAAGATGCATGGTTGAAGAAATTCATTGCCGATCTAGGGGTTGTCCCTTCCATTCAGGACCCCCTAGAGATTTTTTATGACAACGAGGGTGCGATTGCTCAAATCAAGGAACCCCGTGCTCATCAAAAGACTAGGCACATTGAGCGGAGATTCAACTACATACGAGATGAAGTTGAAAAGGGAAAGATATGTATTCGCAAAGTTCACACGGATCAAAACGTTGCTGATCCTCTCACGAAGCTCCTTGAAAAGGCAAAGCATGAAGGTCATACTTGTGCCATGGGACTTCGATATTCTAGTGATTGGATATGATCTGTAAATTTAGCATTTGGATATATGGAATTTTCTATTATTTGAATAAAATTATTTGGTTATAATGTTTCAAATAATATTCCAATTTAGCATGTTTAATCCATGAGTAAAATGTTTACTCTAAATGTCCGTAGTCGTTCATACTTGTGGGAACAAGTTTGAAGGTAAGACTATTATGAACTTGGATTGGTTGATATTCATAAGGATGAATATAGAGCAATGGGTTGCTACCAAGGTACATAGATATTTGTGGGTTACAAATATTGGACTAACCCGCATCTCAAATTTTACTACATGGAATCTTATTGATTGATCATAAATAAATTTGAGTAAAGGCGAATATCATTTGGTATCCTCCGACCTGAGATACATATTGGGTTTTGATGTTCACCAAGTATTATACCTTGAGCATATTCTTCACTGTCCTGAAATAGTGGACAGTACATAAGGATATGTCCAGGTATAACACGAGGTGTTTGTGAGAAACGTATGTAGTCAAG